>JAFBJS010000688.1:65452-245452 GCA_016785265.1 Paraplagusia blochii | reverse complement strand
AAAAAGTTGGAGTTCATCACAAGTGACTCAGGGACTTGTTTAATTCTCACCCAGTCTGTGAAAGAGTCACTACCTTGCTCAGGGGCATCTTAGCAGTAGTTCAAAACGAAAGTGTTGTGTCACTCAGCAGCTACTTTACTATCTACTCACAGATGTACCTTAATAGGTCGGTCTGATAGTTGGAATCCTCCACAGTCTTTAAAACCATCAGTGTTTTATCTGGATTGTAGTAAAATACTGGTTAGTTGTAAATGTGACTTACAGGAGCTACTGTAGAGGTGCTACTGGTCAGAGGAGTGATGTCACTGACTACCTGACCATCCATTCTTCCAACCATCCAACCGTAATGTACCTGACTGTATTTTTGCTCAGAAATTGGTTGCATTTATCTCTAACAGTTTCAACTTTTGATACAGCAATTATCTTTTTAGTTTCCTCTGGCGTTTCTGGATTTATTCTGAGGTTTTACTTCTCTACTTCTGAGCAAACATTTGTCTACAGTCCACCCTAATATCAATGACCTTCTCATTGTCTCGTCTTTCCTTCCTTCTGTAACTGTCATCTTTGAGTGCCTGGTGACTTGTCCTTGTTTTCTATCTTGGGACAGGTTTTAGACGTTGGCCAAATGGGCATATTCTGGTAAATTTGATGTTTCTGGATGCTTTCTAGATTGTCTCCTGTCTTCATGTGGATGGCTGTGTTCTCCTGCCTGTGTTGCACCAACTAAAACTGCTGATATTTGCATGGTAAAATTGACTGTTAAGAGTCAGATACACCTTTGTGTGACATTTTGATAGTGCAGAGAGATCAGACATTAGGTAACAAAGCACGATGTCCAAATTTAGCAGCCAGCAGTGGAAGAGCAGCAGAGGTTTCAGATGTAGGAGCTGTGCAGTCAATCCGTCACTCTCCAATCATTTATCAAACCCTCTGTTTTGTGGCAACACACTGCTTCTCCCTCGCTTTCTCTCTCTCCATTTATCAACCTCTCCAAACCAAAGGGAAACCAGCAGACCCTGAGGAGCACCTGCCCTGTGGTGACAGCCACCTGAAAAAGCTCCCAGGTACAAAGGAATTTCATTTCTAACCCCAGTGTCAATCAGCAGCAAAGAGATGTGACTATTTTTCATGTAGCCGCAACTGTGGCAGCGATGTGTGTGTGTGTGTGTCAGGGCTGACTGGACACAGATTAGAGCTGGCGTTACAGACCCCTCCCTCATTGAGCAACAGCCAGAGTGTGACTGCTGTCCCTCTCCATTACTGCCTCACTCTGCATCAGAGTTTTTCTCTCTTTTTTCATCTCTTTTACTTACTATTTTTACCTCATTTTTTTACTTGTCCAAAAAGTTAGGGTGTTGATAAAAAAGATCTTTAGAAAACATACATATCCTTAATGAAGAAGCCAAAAATATATATTCTGTATGATTTCTTTTTAAGAATTGCCTCAAAATGTGTTTATTATACTGTGGAGGTCCTGGTGCTTTCTCTTTGTTCTGGGTCTTTTTTGATGCTTTTTCTCCCTCTCCTCCTAATCATCAGTGTTTCCATCAGAAGATTCCATCTTTGTGGAATCCTGGAAGATGATCTTTGAACCCAGGTCACAACCTGATTCTTTGTCCAGGGACTGCAGTCCAGTTCTTCTCTGATGAAGATACGATGGTACAACCACAGGTTAATTTAACAAATTAACATTTGTCTTGGAACTTTTTGACTCACAAAAGATTAATCAGGTGCAGATTTATTGACTGCCGCACAGACTGTAAGTTTATGTGCTGTACATGTTAATGTGTGTGTGTGTGTGCGTGTGTGTGTGTGTGAGATGTATCTAGTGGCAGTCCCATGAAGAATGAAGTCACCTGGTTTCCCCTGTCTTTGAAGGTCAAGGAGACCCACTTGCATATTCATGCACAGGCGTTTGTTTGCGAGTGGGTGCGTGTATGTTTGTCATTGTGTGTGTGTGTGTGTGTGTGTGTGTGTGTGTGTGTAGCTGCTGCAGCTACTCATGCGCGTCCACGTGTGACTGTGTGCCGGGATCGATGCCTTTTAATTGTTTTTTCCTGAGCTGTGGAAGGAAGTGCCAGCAGTTATTGATTGGATGGGGGAGAGGAGGAAGGGAGAGACAGAGAGAGAGAGACAGACAGAGAGAAAGGAGAGAGACAACATGGCAGACAAGAAGGAAATGTGACAAGACAGGATGGCGACATGGAACATAGAATCATTGTCTCCTGCTTAGATAAGGGGGGGTATATATGAGGTGATATTAATGTGTTTTATCACCTGAAGCTCTATACAACTTCAAGCTACAACTTCAACTTCAACAACTACAAGCGACTATTAGTAAACACTCTTTTAACCATCATTATTGCACCCACTTCAATATCTTTGCTTTATGCTTTATCCTAGCATCAGAGGACAATTTGACATTATCAAGTCTGTAGTTCCTCTGGGAAAATCAACCCAGGACTCTTCTCACTACAGAATAAGTTCTATTACAGGTGGAACTTATTCAGAGAGCACAGTAATTGAACCCTTTAGAGCCTTTTGGTGACTAGTTTTATTTTTAAGAACACACCTGTTGGGTCCATGGGAGCTACTAGTTGTTCCAGGGCACCAGGTTTATCAGCCAAACTAAAGACAGTCAGTCAGTCTATGAGTGAGAGTTTGACTTCTCGCATTTCTCTATCGTTTGGTTTAGTCACAGATTAAATCAGCTGCTTAATCTATCTGGATTACTCATGACTAATGGTGATTACCTACCAGCTGATAATCAGAACACCATAAATCCGATGAAATGTATTAATTATTTGACAGCCATAAGATATCTCTTATATCAGCAGTGAAAGCCTCATATTATGCCATGGTTGAACAGATGAAGATTAATGAGGTGAAAGACACAGTAACCTTATATTAAAAACACCATCACTATGGATGTGGGTGGAGAAAGGTGTTAATGATGCTTTTTAATGGTTCCTGGTTCTCTCTGAAGAAATGATTAAAATTAATACCTCTGTTGAGCGGACATTTGAAAGACATCTTTGTTTCCCCCCCCAGTTTGCTTTCAAGTCTGGGCTAAAGTCTGACTTTTGTGGCTGTTAGTTTCCAGAAGAAAAAAAAGAGAAAAAGAAAAAAAAAACACATTTGAGCAACAGGGCAAGATGAAATTGGAGTCAATGGTGTTGGTCAACCCTGACCCACTGTTAGCTCAGGCTCGTTTGGATGGATTGTGTGTCACACCGCCGTGTGTGTGTGTGTGTGTGCGCGCGCTGGTCAGTGTGTGCTGCTGAGTGTTTTTGGACTTAAAGTAACAAGCTTTATTCCCTAACAATGTTCCACCATGCCCTCATTACATACGGGTTAAAGTGGCACTTGGGCCTGTCTAGACAGCTAAACAGAGAACACACACACTCACTCAAACACACACACACACACACACACACACACAGAGGAACTGATGCCTGCTTTCACTGCTAACCAGCCTTTTAAATAGAAAGAGGAAGATGTGAAATGAAGCTTGTTCTAAGAGCCAAAGGACACACCAGGATGTATTTGGCTGCAAAGCCTTCGTCGTATTATCTAGTATACAGTATAGTGTGACTCTGAGGAGGTCGACCAGCCTCTTTCTTCCAATATATTACTGCAGTCATATTAGAGTTTTCTGTTGGCATATATTTACTTTTTTTGTGGTATATGTTTGAGTCTTAAGTCATAATATATTTGAGTTTATGTGCCATATTTCTTAATTGACACTTTCTGTGTTGTTTATGTTTGAGTTGAGTTGGGTGGTATATTGAGTAGGTCAATTTGTTTCTTTTTTAGTTGAGAAATGTGAGTTTCAACATCATCTCACGCCATAAACTTGAGCAACGGTCTCCAAATTATTGTTAAAGGAGTCTTTGTTTTGTTATTTTCCCATTTGAAGGGACAGTCTCAGTCCAGGAGACTCCTCCCCAGTGTCTGTCTCGATCCGTGACTAAAAATCCTTGATTCTAAAAGACGTGATAATCAGTGTCTACTGGAGCGTAGCAGGAAGACGCTGGCAGAAGGAGGTGGAGGTGATGAAGAAGACGCAACAGTGGCAACAACACACACATGGCTTACCTCTGCTCTGCCACACTGTCACATCTGCCTTGGATTCTCTCTCTCTCTTCTCACACACACACACAAAGATTCCCTGTAATAGATTCTCGTCCTGACACTCAATTCTGTGGCAAGACGATGCTGCTTTATCCCTGCCTGCATCAAATATTTAAACACTTGTATTAGTGGCTGTGTCATCTTCTCAAACACCCGCAGCTTAGGGCACCAATCTCTCTCTCCCCCTCTTTCTCTTTCTTCTCCACCACTCTCACAATTCCACCCCTAATATCCACAATGTTATCACCTTCTCGCCTGTCTCCACCATCCCATCATTTTATATTTTCAATACCGAGGTATGTTTTTTTTCCATCTTTTCAGGCTTTTTTTTGATGCAGGCCTTTTCAATCTTTGGGAGGCGCAACACTAGAGATTGCACGAAGCAGAGGGTGAGATGGTGTGGAGAAAACATGTTGGGATAAAGGAAGGAGAAGATGCTGAGAGTGGGAGAAAGAGAGAGGCACAGGGGGAGAGAGGATCGGTGGTGGCGGATCCCGCGATTAAATGATGTCTTTCAAGAGGAGCAGTCTAGCTTGTCAAATCGCCGGCTGTGAAAAAGAAATTGGCATATCTGTCGGCCTGTTGGGCAGAGATGTCGGGCCGCAGCGTCTCATACTCCTGGATAAGGCCAAATAACGCAATTGTCAGAGAGACAGAGAGTGTGACAGGGAATGAGAGCCGGTTAGTGAGGTGGAGGTGGTGATGGAGTGAGAACCTGGCAACAATGCTGTGTGTTTGTGTGACAGACAGCGACAGCTTTCACAGCTGATGTTCTGTCTGTTGGTCTGTCTGTCTGTGGTGTGTTGTGCTGTGGCAGCTTAATGCAAACTCCTCAAAAAGCCACTCAGCTCCTGAATGTGTCGCCTTGAAATCCTTTTGAGATTTTCCAGCTCGGAAGATTACACCCTGACCTGCTCGTTTTTAAAAGATTATTATGGGGCATATCTGCTTTAGACACTGCACAATAGAACATACCCTGGGTTTGTCGAGAGTCAGAGGCAAAAATTGAAGTGGATAGCGCCTCCTAGACCTCCCTTTGTCAGACTCATGGCACTGACTATAGAGGTTTTGGAAGGAAATGTGAAACTCATTAACAGTTTCCAGTTGTGTAGCACTGACTTCAAAACTTCTAAGTTGGCTGTTAACTGGCAAGGATCTGGCAAAAAGATGCGTATCATGGTACAGCAGCAGTCACACAATATAATACACCAGTTCATTCAAGTCAAACTGTCATCACAATCATCACACCATGAATTTCCATCTGAACAGCAGTAGACTAAAATAGATAACACTTTCCTTTCCAGTTCCTTTTTAGAAATAAGGAAGACTTATACAGTATTCACCTATACAGCTGAGTCAAATATCTATACAATATCTGAAACAAAATATTTCAATCTAACATTTTCGTACACTTCTGTATAAACTGTGTGATCTGACTCCTTATTAAGCCAACAGTGATTGTGTCTACTGACTGACTAAATTACCCATGATGACTATCAAGTACCCAGTACTCTCAGATCACTTGTACTGCTGCAGGACTGCTGGCATTCACACTCCCTCCATCTGCACCTGTCTTTTCGTGGAATATTCTCACACTCTTTTGTAATACTTAAATATTACTGTACTCTGTGTGACCATCTGCTTCCCATCATGTACCCTGTGTACTGCAGTAGTGCAGTACACACACCTGCCCCTTCACTCTCCCTCGTTCTGTAACATTTTTTTCAACTACATTGTAAACAACAGAGATGATTTGTCCTGTTTTTCTCTGCCCAGCTTCACTCTGTGTCTGTGTTTGTGCTGGTGTGCACGTACGTATGTGTGTGTCTGTTTGAGTGAAGCGTTTCTGGCTGCTGGAGAATCGCACTCTCCACCCGTGGCAGCAGCAGCAGCAGCAGCAGCAGCAGCAGACTCAGGCTGGTTCTGGTCTGACAAACTGAAAGTTGTTTGTTCAGTAGTGAGACTGGGGGAGTATCGTTAGGGGGAGACCACTGTCTCCTGGTGATGAGCTGTGTGAGGAGACATACCATCTCTCTACCCACTGCTGTGGTCGGCTCGAGTCTGGAACAGTTGTACAGTACATGACAAACTGTGGAGAGCTGTTTGAAGCTGTAGTCCAGTAGAAGAAGAAACTGGACAACCTCGTCTGGTTGAGCATCACAAGACACGCACTCACACATGCACACACACTCGCACACACCTGCGGTGTGGAATATGCGATGAACAGTCACTGATTCATAATTTACCACATTTGTTTTCTGTTTTTTGTTTCCTTCAGATGGAGATGGATGAAGACCAGACCAGAGCTGGACCCCAACACCGAGGAACAATAACTGGTACGTACCACAGAAGAAGGGAAACATTAATGTAGTAAATCATATGACTGTGAATGTGAATTCTTCTATAACGCTACTTTACAGTGATTTATCTCTGACTGCAAAACTTGCAAAACCTGTAGGATTTTATTGGAACGAAGAAAAATGTTTTTGATACTTTTGGTCAACATGATATGACGATATTGGTGTAAAATATCTGAGCTGACCTGGCCTCATGATGACCAAGAAGTCCAATTTAACTGGAAGGAAATTGCTCCATGTTAGGCACAGTTGGAAAGCAATAAGGGAAAGTAGAAACAAATAATACAGAATAATATAAGATAACATAAAATAAATACAGTGGATCAATCAAGGAAAGATCAATAAATGTGCAATAATGTTCAGAGGGTTTGGCTCAGACAGCAGGTAAAAGTGATGGAATTTACTTAGATACTTAAAAAATAACTACATTCTGTGGCAAAGAAGAAATGTCTTGGTCAAATATTTTTCCCAGACCATGAAGCTGAATCGACTACAGTAATTTATTGGTAGCAGAAATTAAACTCATTCATCCTGTGGAGGTCTAAATGATTCACATGCTGCTCCACACAAACCTGAAAGTGTGACTTCATAAATAAATATATAAGCAAATATATTATAAACACACAGTAGAATGTAGTGCAGTATAACTTTACATTTTGACTCTTTACATCAGCTCTCTACAGATGTTTCTTTTATATATATATATATATATATAAGATCTATTTCACAACCAGCACCAACACCCAGCCCCCCCAACACCACCAACCGTTGCCCCTGTTTTTCTTCCACACACTTGACAGCAGCCTCTCCTCTCCCCCTCCATCTGTTCTCCTCTGTGGTCGGCCCATTAGTTGGGTGACCAGTGGACTATGTCAGGGGTGGCCTGGTCAGGGCACCACGCAGCTGTAACATGGATGGTGCCTTTCACATTAGTGTGGTGAACAAGGAGCAGGAGCAGGAGCTTTTCCATTAGCACCTCCCACGAGCTGCCAGGAGCCTGACAGGGGGAGAGAGAGAAAGAGAGAGAGAGAGGGAGGAAGGAAGAAAAATGCTGCCTCCTAACAGCCACACTCTGGACACCACCATCAGTCCATTTTTAGCATCTCCCATTTATTAACTACAAGTCATTGGTCTGGCAGATTTAAAATTTTCCAACCGTGGTTCAAATGATTTTTTTTGTTTTGTTTTGTTCTGTCGCTTCATCAACACTATTGTTGTTGTAAGTTTTCACCAATGCACGCTGGAACCCAGATTCCACAGTTTCAGCAGAACCTGAAGGTTGAACACTACACACACCTGTCATCAGTCTTTATGGCTGTCAGGTGGGGCCTGTGTGTGGGCACGTGAACTTCCATTGCTCTAAGAGGCATCATCACCTTCATGGGAAACAGAAAAAGTAAAATATTTTATATATTTTGAACAGATCTTTGATGCCACTTATAGGAACGTGTACAGATCAATTTGAGGTTGGTTTTAAAAATGTATGTCAACCTTAATTGATCTTGAATAAGTTGGTTTAACAAGCTAGAAGCAAATATGTGGCCTTCAGATACATGGATTGTAAACCCATGTCACTTCCCTCCTTTCTTATCAGTCTTTTGTCTTCTTATTTCTAACGGCAGCGACTGACGTGTCTTTGATTAAGTGATCAAATGACAAAGGCTCCATTTGCTGTGATCACGTTGTCTGTGGAAATCACTATCAACTCCATTGTTTGTTTGGGTTTTTGGTCGTCTTCTTCACACGACTGTTTGGTTTAATTTGATGTTGAGATGCAGATCAAAGGCAGCGTCCTGTCATCCTCCTTCAGGCAGAGCGGAGGTGAGACGAGGGTGATGCAGATTGTATGTCTGATAGAGTGGGTGGGGAGGGAAATGCCGTAACTTCGAAAGGGCTTGAAATTATGTATATAAAAAACAATCTTGAGGGTAGTTTTTCAGGATTATGAGAATAACTTGCTGAAAATTAGTTCTTTATGAGAAAAAGACTTGACACATGTTGACACATCACCTCAGAGCCAAACAGCAGGAGAAGATGGTTCTGGTATTGGCTACAATTTTTTGGATTTCATCTTTTTGTCTATCACAATAAAGGCTCGTGCCTATTTCTTTTATTCATACAAACTGGGCTTTTTGGTGGACCATGTCAAAACATAATCAGTGCATACGTGTACATTATGTGGAATGACAGGACAATAGCTGCCATGTGATAAAGGCAACACATTACATAGAGAAAGACGTAGACATGGACAAGACAGAAGATCGTGGATATGTAATGATAGGAGGTGAAGGTTGGGGGGGGTCATTATATAGGATAAGACACTGCAGAGCAGGGAGGGAACATTAGGTGATGGAGCCCTCGTCTGAGATAAGAGTGACAGCAGGAGGGACGTTGGCAGGAGAGGACGAAGGAGTGAATGAAAGGATGAATTAGTGGAACAGCTGCTGTCAGACAGAAGACATCCCTCAAAATAATGATGATGTTTTAGTTGGTTAAAACGCAGTGTTAAATATTGGCCTTGTTGAACATCAGAGATGCAGAGAGACTCAAACAGGATGAATGGATTCTTAAATAGCATTCGATCCTGATGGATGTGTTGGCACGGAATCCAAGCATGACGTCTTCTGGATCAGGAGGGAAAGGACACTGAGTTGTGACGCTGCTGCCAGTGTTTGAGTAAAAAGCCCATGTGCTAATAAAGCCAATTGTAAACGGAGATAAAAATAACAATTTGCCCAGAAATATCTTAGAGTGGGAGACCCTTAATGTTCACAGGCCGAAGACGTTCAAGGTCTAGAAACTAAGAGTCCAACAAAGAAAAGCAACCAATAAAAATGAACAGATTCTATTGTCAAGTATTTCTTTAAATGTAGATGCTCTTATTATTTAAAGTAATTAATTACAGAGGGGGTGGGGGTGGCTGCTACCTTCTTTACCCCCTGATGACTGGCCATGGCAGGGTCTTGGGATACACAGTTTATTTATTTTTTTATTTTTTTAGAAAAACTGAAAATGAACGGGCAAACCTGAAGAAGGCATTTGAAAATCATTCCATTTATCATCACCTTTACACTGCTCTTACCCTCGCAGGGTTATTTTGTCTGATGGGACTGAACCATCCCTCCTCCCCAACCACTCCAATAAGTGTTTTTCAATTACTGCTGTCAGCCTGTAATCATCCGGTGATGAATAGTCTGATATTCAGCCTTTATATTCATCTGCCTTCTTTGTTAGATTGTTTCTAGACAAGCCTGCAACCTTGTGTGTGCGTGTGCACGACAACAAGCAGTGGCTTTTTTTTTTTTTTTTTTTTAAACCAAAGTATAGAAGGTGAGCGGAAACGAATGGCAGCCTTAATGAATCTTGCTGTGTTTAATTTTTCATAACACAAACAAATATAAATGCCGCTTTTGTGAACAATTAAAGCCTTCAGTGCCAGTCCTGGGAAGAAGGCGGAGACATTGTTTTGATCAAATATTTATGATTATAACTCATCAGGGATAATTATTGCAATTTATTTCTCTTTTCCAGCCTCTTTTGGTGCTAATAACAAAAGGCGAAAAGCGCAAACAAAAGTGGCCTAATATTATCATTAGAAGCATTATGTAAATACAGTGTTAGGCAGAAAGCATGTAATTGCAGCAAACGAATGGCCATGCAAAGCAGGCTGGGAAAAAAAAACCTAGTTGATTTCATTACATTGAGGTCATTAAAGCCGGAGTCGAAGAGTCAAATATTAGTGAAGGGAAACATTTTGTTAATACTAGCTTGTGCATGAAATGGAAATTGTTCCAATTTACATGTTTAACTAAAGTGCAAGGAGGAAACAAAAGCAATAAAATCATTATAAAATAAAATGATTATAAAATAGGGTGATTTATGTTTTTTTTTTTTTCGTCCAAGGTTTTTCAAAGGCCAGATTCAATTCTAGTTTGGCTTACCTTTGGACCAAACATCACTGCTCATATCACCCAGCCCTCTATGGTCACTTTTACCAAGTTTTTTTTACCCAAGATAGTAAATCCTGAACCCATCAGTCTGTCTGCCAGTTCATCTTTATCTCCAACACTCCAAAAAATAGAAAGGATTCTAACTGGCAACTCTTCATACAAGGTGTTGAGCAAAATTAGCAACATTTGCAATATCTTGTTATGTAACTTTTGGATCTTGCTGTGGAAAATGACGTTGATTGTTTCGGAGATGAACCTTAACCTTGAGGTCTAAATTTTTGTCCTTTTCAGGAATCACCTGAAGTTGGTAACAGGAGAGATTTAACCCAGAGTTTGGACTTAAAGGTAAGTACAGAAGATACGTTGTTTTTCTTTTTTCTTTTCAAGTTGACCACCGCATACACATAGAACATAGTTCTTCTCTGAATAAGGGAGTTGAACGGTATCTCAGAAATTCACCAGTAGTCATTTCCGAGAAACAATATAATCCAATCCATGCGCAGGCAGTGGGAGCCCCCGTCTTCCCTCGATCCCTCCTCCAACGTCCCCCCATCTCCGCTCTCTCTTCATCTATCACATCCAGCAGGTACCACAGGCCACTGACCAAGCCTGTCCGCCCGTCATTAGCCCCGCGTTCTCCCCTACGTGATCCGTGTGGCTACCCCTGTCTCCTCTCTCCAGCCCGGCACCCCATAATAATATCTCTTTCAACCTTCACACTGTGATAAATAGGTGCGCGTAGAACAAAAGGGATGGCAGCCGTGGTGGGGAAATGAGGGAGGGCGAGAGAACAGAGGGGTGAAGTGTGGGAGAGAATCAAGGGGAATTTCTTCATGTGAATGTGTGTGTGTGAAGATGTTAGTGTTTATTACTGCTGTGGCTGAGAACATTCAGTGTTCATAGAGTTAAATCTAAGCCCCTCCCACCACATGTTACAAAACGATCAGTAGTTGGTGACTTTTTTTTAGATTAAAACTTCTTTTTCTGATGCAAAATGACAAGCACCGAAATCCACTTTTCATGGCTCCTGACCAGACAAGCTGTGGTGAGGAACGTGAAGAACCCTTCCAGGGTCTCTCTGCCTCTGCCAAATAAGGTTTTTATGGGTTAATCACACAGTTCCTGACATCAGCTGCCGGTTTAGACCAAGTGTCTCACTTTTGCCCTTCGTCACACACTGCGTATTGAGACGGACAGAGTGGACATCAGGTCAAACCACCCAGGAACCCTATCTGCTGCGGCCGCCTTAAAATAAAACAGCATCACCAGTACCTAACTGCTCTACTGCTAACAGGACAAACACCAGGGATGATGTCAATGAACGGAATCATAATTAAAAAGTCTCTCTCCTGTGTCTCTGCTGCTGCTCTCACAACATCCGTGTGATTTATTAGCACTGCCGCAAATTGCAGCCTTTTTTTCCTCCCTCTCCCTGTGTGATATGTATATTATTATTACATTTCAGCAGTGGAGAATATTGCTGTCTGTATGTGTGTTGGCTTGTGGTCTATCGTAATATTTAGCTTTGTCCGTCATGTTGGTTAAATGGAGCGTCAATGTTGTTGTCACATTTTCCCTCCCCTGCTGTTGTGTGTGTCTGTGTGTGTGTGTGTGTGTGTGTGTGAACTCCTATTGCTGGAATATGAGGACATAGTTTGTTTGGAAAAACTACTGGAGGGAAATGTTCCAGGCTTATGTAAATATGAAGATATTTCTGAGACTTTTAAATTTTGTTTTGGAATTTAAGTTATAATTTGGATTAAGTTATGGGTAAAACCTAGGGATGTCTGTAATCATTTTTTGCCGATAGTATCCAGTATATACAGTATCAGCAGATGTATCCACTATATGTCAACTGATAATGATATATGCAGCTGGTTGCCCCAAAACTGAGGTTAACTTCTCAGGACCATATGTCCAATTCCTGCAAATATTACAAAACCCAGGCATCGTGTTACGGTATTTCTCATTTCAGAGGAAAAACTGATAACTTGATTATTGGGCTGATATTCTTGAGTTTCTTAGGTTATTAATATGTGGATACGTTTAGAGTAGAGGTCAAAGTACGAAGAAAATTTGTCACATAGCCCAGGTCAGGAGGAGATCAATTGTGTGATTGTGTGAACGATGTTAAATGACATGTAAAGGTCAGGGCCTAAATGCTTAAGTATATTTACATTGCGAACAGGTCGGAAAGATAAAGATAATATAAATGAATGATAACTAATTTGGTAAAGTTTGATGGCCCTTCTTTTGCTCCATTGGTTTGACATAGATGTTTGTGATAATTTAGAAAAGATTTCAAACAAATCCATCTCTCCTTATCCTTCCTTTACCCTTCGCTTCATTCCTCCGTTTCATCTCTGCTCAACATGATTTAAGTGTTTCATTTATTGCTTTGACTCGTCTGCATTTCCATCAAATATTAAAAGAGCGTTTGTGTGTGTGTGTGTGTGTGAGCTCATCGATAATTCAGGTTTAACAGCTCTAAATCTGAGCCGTCTATTTCCCTTTGTAATAATCCTTCTCATGGATCAGTGTATATCAGTGATCATTTTGATGTCTTTGGGCCGCTCTGTGTACAGTACAGTACAGTACAGTACACGTGGCACCAGTGGCTCCACACCCTGTGTAATATCTTCGGTGCATACATTATCTGTCCTTCCTATTATAGAAATCATCAGCAGAAGAATGAACGTCTTCTTCCTTCCTCTCCTTCTGCCTGGTGAGACCCAGCGATCCTCAGGCCACCCCTCCCATCTCCTTCTCCACCCCCTCCTCACAGTCAGAGGTTAAGATAGCAATCAGGGCTGGAGTGCAGATGAAGGAGGACAGATTCATATTATTTTAATATCCAGAGCCACCAGTAATTGATCAAAGTACAGTTCAGTTCTCAGAGATCTTTTTCCTCAAAGACAGCGGAGGAAAAAAAGTGTTCATGAGTCGAGTGGACCAGACACTGTCAGAAATTGTCAGAATAGAATAAAATCACACCAGTCCTTATGGACAGGGAGTCCAACTCTGTCTGTCTTATATTTTATTAGCAAACTCTTCTTCTGCCATTGGTTTCTGGTGTTTTTCCTCATTATAACACTGTATACACGCTGTATTGAATTTGACGTAGGGTTTAGTTTCATTTCTACAATTCACCACAGAAGTTTAATAACATGGACAATTCAAGACGTAATCACGATTTAACAGCTTGCTACAAACTCAAACAAAATTTTCCAGAGAGTGCGTTCAGTGAGACGGAGCTCAAAAAATAGTGTTGTTTTACACTTGCGTAGACTCTGAAGGCCCTAGCATTAAATCTAATGATATATATATAAATATATCTCAGTTTATGTTGTTATGTCCCTTGAAAAAAGTCTCTAGTGTACGATTAATAAAGTAACCTTAACCTTTATTTTACACAAGACAGCTTTTTAACCTCCCACAAAAGTAATAAAAAAACATCCATTTTGTTGCTGTTTGTAGTTCCTAGTATTGTATAATGAATCATCCCATTACTGGTCCCCGTCCCAGCTGTTGGGGACACCTGTTCTGTGGAAGTACCATTCAGAAATGAGACTTTGTGATTTGAATATATTTCCACTGCGTCTGAACTGAGGCCAGGTGTTGTTGTTCACCTTCTCCATGTAAAGTGGAAATTGCATTGAAAGTAATGAATGTCCAACTGTGATTAAAGTCACTTCCCAGACTCTGGTCTGGGAATCAGACCCACAACGAGCGAGGGAGCCGAACGCAACCGGGCCTGGTGGAAAATAAAGGGAGGTGACACCGGATCGGCCTGCCTGCTCTGCATGCTTCTTGCTGTTATGCATCAATCTATCAGCCGACCTTCTTACCATTCAGATTCCACCCAGCGCACGTACACTATTCAGATGAGAGGCTGAGGTGAGCGGGGCTCCGAGGGCCACAGCAGAGGCATGGCTGACCTTTTCCATCACTGCTGGAGACACTGAGCTGGCAGTGAATCCATCTCAGAGAGCTGGTGTGAAGGGTGATTTTGCTGAAGCCTGTCAGATGTTCTCCAGATCTACTACTATGGCTGTTGTAACATCACAGTTCCATGTGTTCAGCTGCCCTTCTCCTTCTTACTGCTGCCATTTCCTGCAGATGTTTGTCCCAGCTGGTCTATCAGACAAATCCAAGTCCAGGATGCAGAGATGTTCTGGATTTGAAAGAGCTCATACTTCACTGCAGTGTGTGGAACAGTCCTTCTTTATTCTTCTCCATTTGTCTGTCAAGAAAATATAATAAGTGCTACTTTAAAACTTGGTTGGTTTGTAATTTGGCCTATGGCCACACAGCTGTGGTCGACTTTTGCAACTTAGTTTTCGACTTTGACCACTCTTAGATGCTATACGACTTCTTTTCTTTTCTTTTTGGTCGTTTTCTAGTGTTAAGTGTGGATGAAAGTGCCACATACAGGCTTGATGAAGGTACTACTGTCCTGACACGCTAAATTTTAGTGCTGCTTCAATACAAACTGTTGTTGTCATATCACAGTTGTGTAAACAGGGCCTTAGAAAGTGTCACTTAGTTCTCAAAAAAAAAATCACACTTCGTATGACTATAATAAAAACAACTTTTTTTAGGATAAGTGAACATCAGATAGAGGCTCCGTCTGCACTGAGTCCTGGACACAGAGGCAGATGAGTTAATCCAGGGATCATGCACGTGGTAAAAAGGAAGAGTGGAATCATTAGGATGCAAATGAGAGCCTGCGATTAGCATGTGGTTGAGAAATTGAATGAGATGCAGTATGAAAGGCAGAGGAACAGACACACTTGTCTGTGCTTGAAAAGCCAGCGACAGACGCACGTCGGCTGTCAGAGGTCCAGGCGACGGCTGCAATTAATTTTACACTGATGACTGTTTTCAACGGACACAGGAATGTGTTTGACAATGCAGTGACTCGTCCCTCTGTCCAAACCGGTTATGTTAGACATTGTATCAAAGACATGATGAGGAGCAGCAGGTAGCCCAGGAAACCACCGTCACCAAATATGTGTTACATATGATATATATTTGGATATACAGAAACTTCTTTGTTGGTCCATTTATAAAAAAGTAACTATCTTCTCAGTTATGATGATTTTGGAGAAGCAAGAATTTTTAAATGAGGTTTTAATACCAGATAAAGTTCAAGGGTGGATTAATCTGTTTATTATCTTTAGGTTTAGGGCATAACATGACAAATGTAACTAAAAGTAAGCAAACTCAGCCAATGGTTTGGCAAGTTGTCTACAAGACACAGCGAGGAAGCTACCTAGTAACACCGTGAATCATCATCCACTTTCCACTGTTTCAGTACAAACCTGCTGAGAGTGTACGCACAGCTCCGTTAGCCGCTGTCTTAGCCGCTGTCTCTGCCGCTGAGGCTCTTCATAAAACAGAAATATGTAGTGGCTCAGGCCAAAGCCACCGCAAGATAAAATCCAGCCAAGTATCATCCAGGGAAACCGTCCATTCACGCCATAAAAACTCTACTCTTTATTTGTTTTCTCAGTCCGTTAGTCTGTTTGTGGCCACTTTACAGGTCTTAGCCACCAGGACATCACTCCTGTCCATAAATCCTCCTCTCATCTCTCCCTCTCTCCTTCTCTTCCTCAGTCTGTGAGTGTTTCAGGGAGCATCATGAGAGATTTATTTCCAAATATACTGTTGAGGAATATACTGTGTATCTCCTTGTTTTGAGGAGGGATTTACTCACCGTTAAAAAGAGTTATGTACAGACTGGGGTTCTCTGCCCCGACTCTTGGTAACGGGGTGTTTTGACATATTTCACCTGAGCCTGGGACTAATCCACATATCAATCCACCGAGGGCTGCTGAGGCCCAGACTTGCAGACAAAGAAGTGTTTTCTGAGTTTAAATCATTGATAGCATTAATAGTTTTATGTTAAAATAATTCTTTGAAGTATTATTTTTCTGTTTAATATCTTGTACAAGTACTTAAGTACATTTCTTTAGCTTATATTGTAGTCAAGTCACTTTTTAGGTTAATTGATTTGGTTTTTTTACCTGAAAACCAGAAAACTATCCTTGTAATGAAAACATGAGTTGTTGGTGTGTTGTTTGAGATAAAATAGGATAAAAGTTGAGACAATTAGGTTTCTTCAACTTTTACTGCATCTGCCCTTCAGGTGTAGCCACCAGGGGCACTATTCCAGGGCACCCTCTTAAGGGTATTATTGTGTACAAGGACCTTTAAAAGAGATATTTGTCACCACAAGTGAAAGTGTTTTTGTATCAACCTTTGTGTCTTAACACTCCAGAGCTGTGGTTTTCAAAGTAAGGATCTGGCCCCTAGGTGGCACCATGCTGTTCCCCATTTGTACTCGGGCTTCATTACTACGGGGTAACCTCTCTGTTAAACCTTCTCCACGTCATCCCCGTCTTCTCCTTCACCTGCTCGTCTGTTCCACCTTCGCTTCAAATCCCCCGGCGTGTGTCTGTTGTGTCCGTGTCGCTTCTGTGTCAGCGCGCAGACGTCTCATTTCCTCAACCAGAGCGGCCTCCACTATGCAGATGAGCCGATCCTGTCTCCGTCCCTCTCTCTCTGTCTCCGTCCCTCTCTCTCTCTGTACTGAAAAACAACGGCTCAATCTGAGATGAAATGATTCCAGCGTTTTGACTGCGCTCCTCTCTGTAGTCGTCTCTACCCTCTCACTCTCTCTTCCTCCCCCGTCTCTCTCTCCCTCTCTCTCTCTACGGCCCTCTCTTCCTCCCGCTCCGTCTCCTCGGGCTGTGTATCAGCGCTCTGTGTTAATGACAGTTGACAGATAGTTGAAGGGCACGGGCTGCTCCCTGTCAGCCCTGTTTTGGACTCATAATTATTTCACCAGTGTCATGTCACTGTCACCCGGGCCTGCTTAACATTGTCTCACACACACACACACACACACTTTTACACTCTCCTCCAGGCTCAGCTGCTGCTGAGCCTGGAGGAGAGTGTAAGAGTGTGTGTGTGTCTGGCTGTCACTCGACCTCAGCGTTGGCCATCTTCCTGCCAAGACAAGCTTCGCAGCCACACGGCAAGCCCTGGCACACGACGTGCCGGTCTCCGTGGTAACTACCCCCCAAACCACAGCCCTGGTGGCAGTTATTTGGCGAGCGGGAAGGTGACTTCCCAACTGGATACCCAAATAATGCTTAAAAGAAAAAAAAGGACACAACAACGTTTTGTGTTTTCACAACTGGCAACAAATGTGCTGCAGTTTGCATACGAGAGAGAACAGGGTGGAAAAAGAAACACAAGCTTTCTGTAGATTCTTTATTTGACTTGAATCAGTATGAAATTGTGTGAAACCTTTTTTTTCTTCTTAAACAAAACAACAAGCGATAGAAGATCAGAGCGATGAGTCCACATGTGACTCATATTTAAAAGATTTAGACCAGTGTAAAAAGTTAAAGATAGGTAAGATAAGAGAGGTTTAAAAGTCACGGCTTGTCATTTACGGTGATGGTGGGTGCCAAAGTCAGACCACTAAAACATGTCAAACTCAAGGCCCGTGGGCCAAATGTGGCCGCCAAGTCTGTTTTTGTGCCCCTAAAAAGGGTTCCTATGAAGATAAAGTCCCTGGGAATAGGTAGAAGACAGAAGACAGAGCTGGAGGTGGAGGAGTTCAAGATGCTGCTGAGATTCTCTTTAGAGACAAGGATGGACAGAATCAGGTTTGGAGAAAAAGTTAGAGAAGACAGATTGAGATGGTTTGGACATGTTCAGAGGAGGGAGACTGGATACACATTGGTAGCAAATTAATTTTAGAGATGGAGCTACCAAGTAGGAGACAAAGATGAGATTGATGGATGTGGTGAGGGAGGGCATGGAGGTAGTTGGAGTAAGAGTAGAAGATACATAGGACAGGGTGAGATGGAAATTGTTGACTCGCTGTGGCAACCCCTGAAAAAGGGACACGGCGAAAAGAAAAGAAGTAACAACTGGCCCTTTAAGGTGAAAATTAGTTCTTTATTTATTGTCTGACATTGTGTTGGAAATTCTGTAATTTAAACATCACTGTTGGTGATGTTTGTTTTTTTTAAAAAAGCTGAGAGGGTTTTTAGCTTCAACCGTTCAGAGCGTTTCTCAAACCTCTTTTACAGAACAGCAAAATGTTACATTAAAAAGTAACATGGCCCTCAAAGAAAAGAGAGAGGTGCAAATAAAAGAGTGAGACAGTGAAGCAGAGCTTGGGTCAGTCACACTAACAACCTTCAGAAGAATCTAGAATCTAAGAGAATCACGAAAGTAGCTGGAGTGAGAGAAAGGCAGAGGGAAAGGAGGTGGAAAACAAAGGAGGAGGAGACAGGAGGTCTGTGTGACTGTCAGGGAAATGCAGGGAGGAGAAGAAAAGAAAAGATTGAAGAGTGTAACAGCAAAGAGAAGTGGAGGAAAGGTGGATAAACAGACAGGTGGAGAGGTGAGACAGTGGAGAGAAAGGGGGAAGCAATCAATGATGTAGACAATAATGCAGCCCTCTGTATTCACTGTCACACTCTGGCTCTCAGTCGTGTCACACACACACACACACAAACACACACACACACACACACACAGACACACACACACACACACACACAGGTGCCACAGACTGTCCATCTGCTTTATGCTCTCTTCAAGCTGTCTGACTCACCTCCATCTCCCATCTCTTTCTCTCTCTCCTCTCCTTGTCTCCACGTCTCAGACTTTGTTACCAACACCATCTTGTCACCGTCACATCACTCCGCCTTAATCTACTGTGTCCTCTCCTGTTCTCATCCTGCCTCCATCAGTTTCCTCTGTTAAAGTCTGTCTGTTCTTGCCTCCACCCTCTGACACCGCCATAAACTCTCCCTTCACCGATCTCTGTCCAACTTGAGGTCTGAGGACATGACTTTTGTCCCTATATAAAATTGAAGGTATAATATTGAACGGTGAGTCAATTACTTGGAAACCTTTACTTACCAAATATTTGTGGTACAATATCAGTACATGCACGTTTTTTCAAACAGCTGCATGTGTTTTCAGAGGACTCAGAAGCCCAGTGTTGAAAAACACTCTGATCCATCCATTCTTTCTGGGTCTCCTCTCCTCACCTCTCCTCACCCTTTACCTCTGCACTACTTCCAACCTTCTGTTTAGATTAAGGTGGGCTGACAAACAAATTAAATCTGTCACCTCCTGTTTGCATGAAGCGGACAGGAAGTCAATAGCGTCAGCCATGTTGGCCGGCCCCTAGTTCTAATCACACTTCAGTGCCATGGCAACAAAGATGGAGGTGAGGGACTCCAGTGGACACAATCACCGAGACACGAGACCTTTTCGGTTACGTATTCGCCAAGAAGAACCCATTAGCCGTTTGTCCACTGACGCGCATCACATCACGCATTGAACACAATAAGTGAAACAAAGTCGTAAAGAAGGAGTGACAAAAAAATGTCACGTGCGTTGGCGAGTCCTTCAGTCACGCTCGTGTCCAGACATACACACCGTGGAGACCAAAGGCCACTGCAGTCCTGGTGTCTTTAGCTGGTGTTTGTCAAATCGATGCAGACCTTCTATCTCCCGCTGCCTCCTGCTCCCTGTGGAGACATACAGCTAATCTCAGCGACATCAGTCAGTCATATGCTGCAGGCTGTGTGTGTGCATGTGTTTCTTTTTGTGGCTGTGTGTTTCTATGTGGAGGTTAGAGGTCCAGGCACCTGCAGGGCAGAGTTTAACCTCTTCACACCAGGTTCCTAAATAAACTGTATTTGGGGCCATAATGAGGGGGGAATAATGAGATGGGAAATTTTCTCCCTCTGACTTTTTGCTCATGAAACACGTTAATTTAAACGTATAAAGTCAGGAGGAGGAGCAGTGGGAGGAGGAAGAGTAGGAGGAAGGAGCGTGATATATGGAACATAAAATGTGTCATTTTCATTCGCCTGTAAAATTCACTCACTCTGATCTGGGACACAAACAGCATCAACAGTTTTCCCCTCGCTCCATAAATCCTGCCTCGTCCGTCTCCTCTTCCTCCTCTTCCTCTTCTTCTTCTGGCCCTGGGGTTAAGTCCTGTTTACTCATTTGACCTCACCGCTCCGCTGTTTAAAAATGCATGAACAATAAATAAGAATGCACCCTGTGCTCCCCCCACCCCGGCCCGGGCTCTATCTCTCCCTCCCTCCTATCCATCCGTCTGTCCGTCCACCTGCTGATGTTTGTTCATTCGGCCTCTTTAAAGGAAATGGAAATCCTCCACGGTGACCCCACAGCCCCTGAGGTGACTAACTGATATCCTCTCAGTCAACATTTACAATTCTTCCACAACCAGGTACCAAGTCATCAGGAACTCCACATCCCAGAGGGCATTGGGGCTGATGTTTTTTAAAGGGTCTCTTTGACCCCCATCACCTTAAAGATGAGGCACTTTAAGGATCTATGTGTACTTCATAGACCCTGCTCAATATGAGACACTCATATGGGCTACGAAGGGCCCCCGGGGGCCACAGTGCTGCGGGGTATATTTATAATACATAAACATTATGATAAAGCATTTATTCCACTTTTCCTAATGTTAATTTGTGTTGTAGCGTAACCTACAGGATCCATGAAAGACAGGTTTATATAAACTTTTACTGAGAGAAGGCAAAAAAGAGGCAGTGATGATGTGTTGTTCTGCAGTTGGTTATTAAACTGAACATACCTGGTGCCAAACACTTGATTACTGTCAACTGCCCACATCTTGGCAGCTCCTTGTTGATGTTTCAGCAATAAGGTTAAATTTATGGTCTGGGCTGGTGGATGCTGGCAGACACGGGGAAACAGGAAGTGTAATTTAGCCATTAGTTGACTTCCCCAGCACCAAGGGCAGGTGTCAGTTTGGTTCTGAAATGAAGTTCAGAAGCTGTAATTTACTCTTTTGAGCTTTTCCTGCCAAATTGTTCAGCCTTTTGCAATCGTTACTTTTATTTATGCTAGCATCGTGATTCTGTGACCTTTAAAGGTATATTTTTGATGAGATGACGTCTCAAAACTGACGCATAACTTTTAGAAGTTGAGAAAAAGCAGAATGAAGTCAGGTGAGGATAAAGACAGGAAACGTCTGTTTGCCTCACGCTTACATCACATCTCCCTCATCCTGGTAATCCTCTGCAAACCGTGAGTTCAAGAAGCAGATCTATAAATTAGAAATAAAGATTCTGAGATGTACTTTGGGCTTGTTTCAATGTCAAACTCGCAGAAACGGCTGTGTCATAAAAACAGACGTCAGGGTGAAACACTCATCAAGTGCCAGAGATGAGGAACAGAAGAAGACGAGAAAGGCAAGGACAAATGTTTTAAATCAAGAGGAAAGCCATCAATCTTTCCTCAGATCAATTTCCTTTAGGGCAGAAGTTCAGGAATAAAGGCAGCTTGGGGTTAATCTGCGGGAATTATTTTGTTATTAATAATAATTTTTTAAATATCCTACAGCATGGCATGACGAACTGTTACACTAATCAAAGCTGAAAGGACAGTCTCTGCCTTTGCACATCTGAAAAATGTCCTCCATTTGATGGTTTCAAATGGTGTGTGGATCTAGATCCTGTGAGTTCTGGGACAGATTCTCAGCACAAATGAAAGTAAATTAATACCAATGTGTTTTTATTTAGCACCAAATAATGTTGGCTGGTCAGAGTTTCCTTTTTTTTTAGCAAAAACACTCCTTGAAGGAAGGTTAGGTGGTAAAGGATAAAACTGAAATGTATAATTCTGTCCTGTTTGCAAACTGACACAACTAAACTTGGTGTGAACACATCACCATGAACACATGTGTGTTTGCTGTATATTTGTGACACATTTAGAATAGAGTAGAATAGAATAGTCCTTTATTTTCTTTGTGCTTTGGGAGGTAAAACTAAGTGTGGGAAAAAATAGTAGAATAAAATAGAAAAGCTACAACAAACAAGGAGTCCATCTTTTAAGTCCACTGGTCCACGTATATACACACATGCAGATCATAAGAGAATATTCCCATCTCCCCCATCCCCCATTCCACAAACACTTAGCAGCTAATTATTGTTATTAGCATCATGGTTGAAATCCCTCCACAAGGACATGTGGGCACACTTCAACATGGGTGTACTTCCACCAATGATACCGGCCAGTTAGGGACAGAAGAAGTAGTGACACGTGAAAACATCAGGGATCACCTTGAAGAGGTCTGATCAAAGTGCTCCTCACTCCATGTCTTTTTTTTTTTTTTTTTCTCCTCTTATACACAGCGACACTGTTTCACCACAGCTGTAATTGCCTCTATCCAAAAGACGGCCCTTAATATATACATGAATATTGATTTAGCTATAAGCAGCACCATTTCCATTATGGACAATGTTGCGGTGATTTTACTATTATTTCAATCACAAGGTCATTATGGACAAACACGTTTACTGCAATGACGATATGTTAACTATAAAACATGGATTAGACTACGGCCCCATTCCTATTCAAGATGAATGCCATAAACATGGCCCAGGATCAATACCCTGTGGATTAACTTACATATAATGCATGTCAATGGAGCAGCAGCGCCAGGCAAGGCATTTTCCGGAACATTAGGACTCGTCCATATTACCTTGTCCAATACAATATCTCAATTATAGAAGCAGCTTGGGTTTTGGCAAGGACACACATGTCCATCCATCCATTTATACATCCATCCACATATGGGTTCATCTTACATCCATCTACACATCCATCAAACTACAAATTCATCCATCCATCCAACCATTTATCAATCTACTCCTCCACTCATATATCCCTCCATCAATTTGCACATCTATCCATGTACTTTTGTTGCAATATTTTTTGTGGTCAGCACAGAACCTTGTTCAAGTTTGAGTTGACATTGAACCTCATCTTCTTTGTGAACATTTTTTAAGTCAAGCACCGAGACCAGACAATTCATATGTATACTGACTGAATACAGGCGTTCACAGTGAGATCCACTGTCACCAGGAGCCAGTCGGGTCTGTACAGATTAATGTGAACAGATCTACTTTGACACTTTTTCTGAGGTCCGTTAGTGTTGAAGCTTCCGCCTGTTACCATGAGTCTGTGTGCTGTAAGCTCCTGATGTTCACGTTTGTCTTCTGTTCTTCTCAGAGACAATGGTCCGGCTTTAGCCGATTGATTTTTTTTCGGCTCTGTCACAAAGACTCACGCTGCCGTGTGAACACACTTGTGGAACACACACTCAGAGGCAGAAAATTAAGCGTCTTTGCTCTTGTGTCTAATGCATCTGTCATGTGAGGGATAAGCCCTTTTGATCTCTCACTCTCTCTCCGTCTGACAGCACCCTGGCTGCTCACAGGCCCTGCTCCGTGAATTGATATTTCTTCTGGCCACCTGAATTTGTCACTTGACTTGTCTGTGTGATTTTTACTCCTCACTGAGTGTGTTTTCTGCTCAAAGAAACCTCAGCAGCGCGTCCTCGTGTTTTGGATGAAAAGACATGGCTAATAGAGTCACTGAGTGTCAGGG
Source organism: Paraplagusia blochii (assembly GCA_016785265.1). Taxonomy (NCBI): domain Eukaryota; kingdom Metazoa; phylum Chordata; class Actinopteri; order Pleuronectiformes; family Cynoglossidae; genus Paraplagusia; species Paraplagusia blochii. The sequence continues at coordinate 221,517 of JAFBJS010000688.1, read as the reverse complement.
CCGTCACGTCTGCTGCAGGTTCTCCATGATGAACCTGTCAGAGGTGATCTTATTTTTCCTTCAGACACAACAATGGAATGTAATCGCCTGGAGAAGCACAAGTAACACAATAGGAGAGTAATCTACATTTAGACCAAGCACATTTCTCTGTGTGTCTGTGTGTGTGTGTGTGTGTGTGTGAGAGAGAGCTCTTTTATCTTCTTTTTAAGACCATTATTACTGATCATGATTGGGACAGAGATATAAGAACAAGGCAAGGTTTTTACTGGACCATCTCCTGACACAGTGGTTGAAGCAGGCGGTTACAACTCCCAGTTCATAACTAGTACCAGTTCACCAGTCATTTGGTACCAGACTGCACTGTGATGCAGTCAGTGTTTAACTGTTGGTAAATATTCTCTTTTCTTCAGTACCTTGGACAGTGATCTCCATCTTTAAGGCCATGAAGGCATATTTTCTGAATGTTGTTGAGCTGAAAAAGAGACAAAATACAATTATTTTACAAGTTAACAGTTATATAAAAACATTATATAGTAGACATAGTGATAGAAACACCTCAGACATTACATCAACATGACTGTGTCTGTCTCCATCTACTCTAGTATTTCTAACTGTCTGACTGGTCCTCACAAAGACATCATTCTTCTCTGCTTGTTTCTTGTATGAAGTATTGACTCTAACACTCTTTATTTCACTTTATTTAGGAAAAACATAAAATAATCCAGCACTAACCAGGTTTCACTTTATAAAAACATAGTAAATAGTCACAGTTTGTTTTCATCATCTCTATTAGAAACTAATTAATTAAATAAAGCCCTTTTTTCTGCTTTTCTTCCATCTGCTCCTCTCCTCATGACATCGCATGGCGCTCCTCTATCTGACTCCGATCGTTCCGTATCTCCATCACAGGCTCCATTGAGGAATATGGCACAATAATATCCAGCATAAAATCAATGGCTTGTTTTATTTAAACAGGGTGGAAAAGGGAAGGTGGGGTAATTGCAGAGAGAGCCCCACAAATCAGCCGTCCTTGTTACCCCATCTGACGGACCATTAAACACTCGCAGGAATAAATATTATTTTTAGCCCAACTATCTCCTCCTGCTGGTGGTGGAACGGCTCCTGGTGGAGAAGCTGGATGTTTCTGGTTGAGACGTCATATCATTGTTGGTGCTTCCACCTAACTGTAAGGAAGGCAGGAAGTTTTGTATCTTGTCTCTCCAACGTCTGTTGTCTTACAACAACCCAGGTCCAGCATTGGTACAGACCTCCTCAATCTTCACTGCTCCTCCCATATGTCCATCCAATGTGTTCCTCGACACCGTAATGTTTTGGAGATTCACATGGAAACTTAGAGCAGCAGTAGAACACAGTGAAGCACAGGTGACTAGGAACTGAACTGAGGATGAACCCGAGAACTATTCTCCACCTTCACCTGAGTCACCCTCCAACCCACTGCCCCCGACTCACCTTCCATGCACACATCTGTATTTGTGATTGAGAAAAGCAAGCAGTTGTAGATGTTAGATACAGATAATAATGCCCCCCCAGCCTGTGTTGGCCCCCCTCCACCCATGGATAGGATTGCCCTTGATAAATGTTCCCACAGGGATTTTGCAAAGAAATTAACTTTATCTGCTCTTTAATTACAGCATATCTGCTCCGATGCATTTCTCCCATCCGTCGCACCCTCCACCCTCCGACCCCCCGCCCCCGGCCTGCCCTCCGTGGCCCAGCCCCACCATGTCATTTTCAAAGCTATTTTAAGACAATGTGTGATTATGTGTGACATTGCTCGACACGTGCCTCCAGGCTGGCGTTCCCGTCACTATCTCTTTCTTTTACCGCGTCCTCCCTTCACTCACCGTCTCTCTCTTGTCTTTTTGTCTCGCTCTAATCAAAAAGCCAAACCGCGCAGACAGCTGGGAGCAAACAACAAGTCGATCCCTGCCGATGTTTGAAGATGGAAGCGCGATCTGAGAGAAGAGGAAACAAGCTCTGATCGCTGCTGGTTTTCAAATTTGTTTAAACACTGTTTTTAAAACATTATATATATATAATATATATATAGAAATAGTCCAGTCGGCCTTGATTTGAACTCTGAATCAGTTCCTGGAGGAAAAGCAAACATTTGATATGAGACCATTTGACTCCTGGGGATTTCCAGAGCTCAGAACTGGAAGAAAATAGAATAAGAAATGAACAATTTTTCTGAAGAACCTCATTTGTTGATGAGGTTAATGAATCATATGGTTTTACTTCCTGCTTTAGAGCAGGTAAACATCTCATGATATAGTCTGCATGATTGCGTATATGTCTCTCTAATTTTTTTGCACTGCATTTAGAGGATTTTTTATCTGTAGCAGTTAAAAATGGAGGACAATATGTCCTCCAACCCCATCCTCGTCCCCCATGTTTTATAGATAGGACAAACACCAGGTAATTACATAATTAATCAGATCATGAATGTTTCCGTTCCTCTGTCTTCTTTCTCCGTCCCCATTCTTTTATACAGGAGTCAAACACATGTAATCACATGTTCTGTAATGTAATCTGATCAGAGCCATGTAATTCTTCATTTTCCAACAGCTCCCTGGAGCCATGGATGTGAGGAGGAGATGAATGTGGCTCAGCTCCTCTGCTCTCCCTCTGTCTCTCTGTTGTCTCTCTTCTCCAAACGCTGGTGCCTGGCTGTGGTTAACCACTTGGCTCTGTCACCGCTGGCAGCTGCGTCTCCTGCCACAAGACAATATCTCTCCTCCTGTCTCCCCCACGTTGCTCCTTACTCCTCTCTACCCCTACGTCCATTCATCCATCCATCCATCCATCACAGAGGGCCTCTCTCCTCTCCTCTCCTCTCCTCTCCTCTGCTCTCCTCTCCTCTCCTCTCCTCTACTCTCAGACTTTCTCCTGGCATTGCTCTTCCTCTTCTCTGCTCTCTCCTCTTCTTTTTTCCACTTTTGTGTCCTCTTCTCCTCTTCTTCTTCTCCCTCCACCTCCTCCCCCTTTGCTCCCTCCAGTGGCGACACCAACCATCAGGTCCCATCTATCTGTGTGTACGTCAGCAATTAGAGCGTCGTGGCAGCCAAATGCCAGCCATGTCCCCGAGCTACACACACACACACACACACTCAGGGGCTGTACCCTGACAAAACAGCAAGGGAACAAATCACACCATAATTTATAATCTGGCTGCGCTAAAATCTCATTATATTACAGACATATAGATTTGGGCGGGCATGCAGGGCCGGGGAGCGGCTGCTATAAATCCCAGCCATCGTAAATTATTAAAGGGAAGATGGGAATGACCGTCGCCTGTCCAGATTAGCTGTGAATCACTCGATAACATGGTTTGTTTAAGGAATTAAGTCCCACGTGGTGTGAAGGACCTCACGCACCATCACTCAGGTCACTGGTTAGACTGAGCTGCCTTTGAAGATCACTGCATCGCAGCATTACAGCGTAAAGTAGAGGGGGCGGGGTGTAATGGGGGTGCTGATGATTGACAGATACATTTTAAGGTCAAGAGTTACTTTTTGGATTCTTAAAAGTTAAGATTTTTTTAACTAAAATGTTTACTGTAAAATCTACAAAACAAGTCAAGCCAGTGAGAGTGAATGGGTGGCAGCTTCACACTTCAGTCCTGGTTGGGTTCATCCCCTAGATGCTGTCACCAACACTGCTTGGTGTGGACGGTTCCCTGATGAGTGTCCAGACATTTTGCGTCTTTTGAACTTTTGTTCTGTGCAGCACTTTGAGCTCCATTCTTTAAATGAAGTCTTTTCAAATACATAAAGTTAAGGCTTAATTGTTGAATTGGGAAAAGAACAGGCCAAAGAGGAAATTAAGAGGGATACAAAAGAGGGATACACGTCAAAAAGTAGGAGTATTCAAAACAGAAGGTCTTCAAGGAAAATATTACAATGTTTCATTAATAATAAATAATACTCTGGTCACTGAGTCAAACTGCATTAAAAGTTTTCTAGGCGGAAAAAAAAAGTTACAATCTGAACAAATGTATCTCTGATTCTAAGAAAAACAACTGTTAGCTCTGATAAACCACAAAAGGCTGGTGAGCCAGACTTTGGACACACTTTGCCTACAGTGACGAAAACAAACATCAATCCAAGCTAAACAGAAAGCTCAAAACTTTTTTTCTAATTCCCATTTTTCACACGTGTTTAGACGGGAACAGAAGAACCGCAGCTCGCCCCTGACTTAATCCTGCTGCGTATCTGAGACTTTTTCTAAAAGTGGACGTCGATCCGGGGCTAAACTCGGTGGTGCAGGGGTGAGAGGAGGCTGCAGGAGGGCAGCCGCAGCCCACTGCTGTCAGCTTGACTTTTCATTATCACTCTGTCATTTCCATGGAGATGTTGGGGAAGGAGGGGGTGAGAGGGGTTCGAGGGTAACGGTGGGGCGGGGGTCACAACACCAGGACATGACTCAGTTCAGATGGATGCCAAAGAAATCTGTCGAAGGCAGAGTGAGGCCTGAAGTCGACCTGTGTCTGGGTTCAAGTCCGGTTATGTCAGCTGTAAAGGAAACCAGCGCTGCCTCTGTTGTAAAAATACTTTTTTTTCACCCTGTAGGGACGACACAGTTCTCAGAGTGTTAATGTATTTATTGAGTCGGAGGAAAACTAAAAAAAGACGACGCTGGCTCGATGAAATGTTCATTTAAACTTTTATTTAGTTATTTGTGGAGGTTGTTTCAGAAAAATTGAGATTTGTTTTACGCTAATAACCCTTTCTTTCATTTTCAGGTGTCCAAAGCATCAGATGCTGGAGACACAGTGATGTATGGATTTGTACCCAAGACTAAAGGGAAGTTTTACTTCAGTGATCCCGGATTTTGGGAAAGTGTTGTGTCCACATACATGTGCACTGAACACTGACCCACAGCTGACCCTCTGTGAGGTGAGTAAAAAGAAACTCAAATTAATTCAAAAGGGCTGTGTTACTATGGTGCAGTGGTCCAGCCTGTCATGCTACAGGTTGAAGGTTTAATTCCTTCTGATCCATTACAGATGCATGGTCAGAAGGAGGTAGTCTTAAAAAGCAGATTTTTTTCAAAAAATTTTGTTTACAATTTAAGTTCATGCAAAGCATTTTCACCCTGATGCTGAAGGACCCTGCAGGAGCTCTGAGTTAGGGTTAGACTGAGGTCTGTGTCAGGGCGGGGAGGGGGGCTCAGTGGTGGTGGTGAGGTGGAGCAGAGACACAGGTGCTATCAAAGTCAATACACAGGGAGGCAGCATTTCAAAACACCGGGGGTTGGAGTGGTCATGGTGGGGTAGACTGGGAGAGGGGGGGGGCTCACATTAGACTTTGAATGGAGAGGGATCTAATACATGGATGGTCCTCTTCCCCATCAGCCCATTGACTCCAAACTGAGCCTATTAGCAAGACAACACAGCACTAATGGCACTGCTACTGCTGCTGGAGACCACCCAGCACACACACACACACACACACAGCCCTCCACTCCTTCCTAAGGCTTTTGTTACCTAATACTTTGGTATATTATAGCGTGAAACCAGATCAAAGTCTTAGCTCCATTAGAAACCCATCAGAGGGTTAGGACTGACTGTGGCTGCAGGTCCAGAGACCAGAGAGAAGGACTGAGGCTGGGGGACCACACTCCACCACCGTGCTGCTCTGCTCACTGTCATGTTACAGTGGTGGACATTCAGAGGTTAAGGACAGATTTCACCTGACATTCTGTCAGATTGTCAGGTGAAAGTGTCTTTGTGGACATGGACGTCCACCTTAGATCTGACTTTGTCTTTGATAATGTTGACGAACAACAAAGGCTCTGTGTTGGTGGTGGTTTTGAAGACTTTCTTTGAAGTGCCCTGTTCCTTTGACCCACACTTTAACTCAGATTTTGGTCTCTCTGTTGTGACATGGTTCATTATTTAGGAACCAATGAGAGGCCACTCAATGACACGGTTCCTTCCAGGTAATGCGGCCAAAATACTATGGATCTAAGTATATATTTAATTTGCCATTTGGTGGAACTAACAATATGTGGATGTCCATATATTGGACATCTGCCATAAACCTCCACCTCTCCGTCTGTTACAGCCTGATATAAGCTTACAAAATGTTGAATCACGCTTTTTGAGGTAAACTTTAAAATAATCGATGTTGTGAAGTCTGCTGTAGTCCCTCATGACCCAGGAAATCCAGCTCAAAGTCCACTTTTAGATAAAAAAAGAACAAAGGCCATTTTTTCTGATATATTTATTATAGTTTTTCTAAAAAAAAATTGAGAATTTCTACCTGTCTGTTTTCTTTTGATGAGTTCACTTTGTTGAACTAAAATTATTATCATCACTGTAGTCCGATGAAACACAATTGTAGTTGGACTGAAATGAAGTAACCAATGGATTCACTCTTAGGCAATTCTTAATGTGACCAGCAGGGGGGTGTAGTGGAGAGGAAGACGGAAGCACTAGGTTGACTTCTTAGCTCTCTCACACACACACACACACACACACACACACACCAGAACGGTTCTCCACAACAACAGGAAACAGTTTTAGACAAATAAATGATACAGGGTTGGGGACAGAGTCCAATTTTTTCAGCTCGTTTTCAGATTTATTTGCATTGTTTTTTTTTGTTTTACGCACATTTCCACTAGGATTCGTCTCAGTCATTTGTTGAGCTGCTTGATGTGATTGACTTCTTTCTACTACTCTGATGTTGGACCTGGAACTGAGTCCACACCACTGGGTCTCTGAGGGTCGGGGTCTGAACAACAGTGACCGTCAAAGGTGGTGAGGAGGTGGACGGAAGACTAGACAAGTGTCAGTCTGAGAGGGAGAAAGTGGGAGAGGAGGGAGAAAAGAGAGAGAGTAATCCAATTACTTTGCGCACAAAGCGCAGTGAAAAACACCCTGGGGATCGAACCGTAGTCAAGGGTTTGAGATCAGCGTCTGTAGAACTTGAGGGGGCAATACTTTTTAAAAACCGTGAAATACTTCAATCACTGAAGGACTTCCCTAGTGGATAACTTTGGTAAAAAAAGGGGAAAAAACACTTGAGTCCTGGTGCAGCTGATGGTCCACCTCTAGTCCTCCCCTGACCTCCTGTGGTCCACCTCTGCTCCTCCTCTGGTCCACGGTCACTGCAGTGCTGAGGGAAACCCGTCATCGGTGCTGGGACAAAGGTGAAGAAAGTGAAAGTGCAGGTGGTTTTAAAGGTGAATGGGAAAATTCCACTCTGGAGGAGAAGAGGAGGTTTGGAGGAGAAGAGGAGGTTTGGAGGAGCCTGGCGGAGAGGAGAAGGCACTGACACTGGAACAGTCCTGTCCTGTCATGCACTGTCCCTCAGTCTCTGGACTCTGGACGCCCTGTCCTCACCCACTCCCCTCCAACCTCCATCTTCTCCCCTCTCACCAACCCCCTCCGCCCACCTCCCGCATCTACTCCCCCACCCTCACATGCCCCCCTCCCCTGTCCCCTCTCCCCTCTCCTCCTGCTCCTGCCTCAACAACACACGTCGCCTTTGAGCGCTGTGAGATACCACACTACAGCACGGCACAGTACAGCGCCCCCTCCTCCTCCTCCTCCTCTCCTCCTCCTTCTCGTCCCCTCACTCCTGCTCCACCACTGCCTGCCACCGTCTCAGCAGCAGCAGTGATCCTGCGCTCCTTCCTCCACCGCCGGCTCCACTGCGCTCTCACCGCTCGGTCCTGTTCTCAGCGGATCAGACTTGAACGCGTCATTAATACAGAGAATCACTGTTTTACACTTTACCGCGGGGAGTCATAGTCTCTCCACCTCCTCTCTCTCTCTCTCTCTCTCTGTCTCTCTGTCTCTCTCTCTCTCTGTCTCTCTCTCCCTCGGTGGCTGCTCCGCGCCTCCTTTGGTAACCTAACAGGGAGGTGTTAACTACTTTTTGCTTCCCGTTATCTCCGGTGCCGCTGCGCAGGAGCCAGAGGGGCCAGTGTTTCTGATTGGCAGAGGGAAAAAAGTTTTCCTGTTTGTTTTGAGGATAAAGAAAAAACACAAAACAAAGAGAAAAGAAGGAGGAATCTGAAGATTCGACAGAAGGAGAAGAAGACAAGGAAGAAGAGGAAGGAAAAAGCCAGGACTCTCCCCCGGCGACGTGAGTAACTCAGCGTCTCCTTCCGTTCACTCCAGTGTCTCTGCCCACGGTCCGCACTCTGCGGCTTTCGCCACTTTTTTGCGCGTTCCACGGCCGGACTCTTCCAACTGACGGTGCGACTCCGCGTTATCACGCGTGAGGATGAAAAGAAAAACATGTCAAAAGTGGAGGGAAGGACGGAGGGAGTCGAGCTGGAGTCCGTGTGCGCGTTTGGACGCGGGACGTTTGCGCGTCAGAGAATCTGCTACTAGAAAGTGACTTCTTGTAAACACTTAATCTGAATAAGTGTGTGTGTGCGTGTTTGTCAGTGCGCGTGCACCACCATCCATGCATTAGAGTCATTGAACTATTGTTTTACATGTGAATAAGTTGAATAATCTAAGATTACGGAGAGTTTCTGATTTGTGTCAAATCTCACGGTTTCTCCTGCAGACCTCCTCGCTCCCCCTCGCTTCTCCAGCCGGACCTCCTCCGTGTCCACTTCACCTCAGGCCCCGCTGTGAAACAGTTAGTTAGAGATGAAACCCCTGGACGGTCCGGCGTTTGGTCCATTTATAGCCAAACTTCCAGTTTTCGTGCAGCAGTGAAGCCGTCATCATGACCGGGACATGTGGCGTTTACTGCCCCACATCCCGTTAGTCTGGCTCCAGTAAAGCCCGTGATGAGGCTGATTTTATTGCCCCGCACATGGACACGGAGACGGGTCAGATCCCCAGTCGTTCATCCTCATTGGAGTGAATTAGTTCATTTTATTAAAAGGAGTTTTTCATTAAATGGTTCTTGTATTTTAAATAAAACAATATCAACGACTCATTAACCCAGAGAACGCCACTCGATCTGCGTAAAGTTCCAGATACGAACCGAATCTTTCCCACTTAAAAACTTCTATAAAACCCAAATAACGGCGTTTTCTAGGTTCCATGCGCGTCCTCTTTCACACGCACCACACCACACATGCATGTTTGGATACATGCACACGCACGCACACACACACAGTAGACGGCAAAACACCTGTTAATTCACGAGCTCAGCAGCAGCTTCAGCCCCAGACACAGAAACTCCCCGGGGCCTTTCAGCTTTCATGGCCGGGCGCAGTGATCCACAGTCGGCTCAGCTCATTCCGGACGCCCGGTCTCACTGTCGTCGCTCCGCTGCTGTTACTGGATCAGTTTTATTTTCACCCGTTTCAGTTTGATTTTATCATAATTTTAATCACTAGGAATTAATAATAATATTTTTTTCCGGATTCTCTTAAATATATTTGTGATTTATTATAATATTCCCTGCGGTTCCGTTAATGTTTTTCATACTTGCCTTTATAAATATATTTTTTATAATAAATATTCAAAACAATATTTAATTTCCTGGTCGGTTTTCGTTGTTTTAAACATTTTCCTGATTTTTTTCCCGGACTGTTTCTAAATTATTGAAGAAAATTAACTCTATTTATGTACTATTTAAATTTTCTTATTATGGCTCTAAATTAGAACAAGGACGGAAGTCAGCCGTCGCGCACGGTCCCGGATCAGCGCGCAATGTTGAACCAAAAACCGCAAAAAGGGAAGAATTAGTGATTTATAGTTTGGACCAAAAACCCTCTGAGAACCAGAAGGTTATTTTCACTGTGAAAACTCGAGCTCAGGGCTGAAGAGTCCGCGTCTGACCGTGGAGATAAAGACTGAGTTAAGTGACAAATAAACCATCATCATTTTATTGAAATGATCTGGAAGTGTCTTTTTGATCCACTCACGTCAATGCGATTGATCGGTTGGTATTGATCAGATCGATTGTCAGATCCGTCAACCTTCTCTGGGAACAACCTGCCCGCGTCTATTATTCTGCGGACAAACACATTCACGGGCAGTGATCGTCGTTTAATTGTCAGAAAAAATAACAGTTTTATCTTTCAATATTTTAACCAGAATAAATAAACAATAATATTTAAAAAATATCTGTATATGAACAACTCGATTCAATCTGTTCGTCCTTGTTTATATTTTCTTATTTCCCTTTTTAGAACCCGTAAACACATTAATTCTAATGAGATAATGATGATTAATCTGATTGGTCGAGGAGATTTATTCCCGGCTGCTGTGTTTTAATCAGATGTTAATGAGGCTCCGGCTCTGATCTGATTTATTGGGACTAATTGAAATTATTATTATTATTTTCTAAAGTGAATTCTGCCTTAACAACATAGAATAAAAAAATGGAACTAGGTTTTTCCATGTCTTTTATTGACCCATCTGTCAGCGGGACATTTTCTCTCCGTCTCCTCTTTTTACGCCTGACTCTGCAGAGCTGATGATTTATAGGCCGTCGCTCCGTCCGTGCGCTTTTACGCGCGACACAAAAACTCGATTTTTATTCAGATATTTCCGGAAATATATTAAAATGATATATTTAAATGATCTTTTTATTAAAAAAAAATTTTTCTATTTTTTTCGAGTCCAACTATATTTCAGCCCTCATCCCCGCACCGCGCTGTTTGGACTTTTTCAGATCAACTATAATTCAGTCGTTAATAAAGGGACGATCTTTGTTTTATTTTTCCAACGATATTTAATCTCATTTTATTTGTTGAAACATATTTTCTTATGTATTTTTATATTTTTTCACCCGGGCCTGTCCTCCTTCCGCACCTCCTCCCTCCTCTCCCCAAAGGAATTTCGTATAGACGCTTAAATGTGAGGGTGAAAGTATGAGGATGGAGGGAAAGTATCAACAGATTTATGATTTATTTATTTGTCAGCTTTTTTCTTTCTTTTACACCATTGCCTCCATCACCTCCACCCCTCTGCGCCTCCTTGTCCTCTCCTCCCGACAGTCAACTGTTACTGCCCCCACCGTTGATCTCTCCCTCTCTCCCCCCTCTCTTCTCTTTTTTGAGGAATGAGAAAATTAATTTCCCTGTCACATCCATTCACATCCACAAAACTCACCTCTAATATCAATTAATTTCAGTTATGCTTTGTTATTAATTTAATTATTATTTTATGTCTTTCAATTTTCCGAGTGCGTTGTTACCGATCTTTAAAGTTTATTACAAGGGGTAAATAAAAAAATTCAAAAAAATGTTCGTTCTTTAAGTTAACATAATAATAATAATACATAAACCTTTGGCGTGACACAGTCAGGCCTGTAGCTGTTTTCTCTTAGACCCTAAATGCGCCATGACGCGCGCATATCGCGCTCCCTTCTCCTTCCGTTCACCTCCTCTATGACGCGACAGTGACGGTAAATGCAGCTCAGTTGTGTCTTCTTTGATGAACCCCCTCAGCTCCGCCCCCACCAACTCCACACTGTTTATTAAAACCGGAAGCAGACTCCTCCTTTTTACTGCACACCCCCCCCATCCCCGCCACAAACATTTCCCCCTCATCTGCAGACCTGCTGTCAGACCCCTCCCATCTATTATTATTATTATTTTTATTGTCGTCATTTGCAGACAGAGCCAGTGGTTGAGGTTGTAGTTAGAAATTAGGTTTGAGACTTAAACTGCAGTGTCTTCGTGTGTGTACTTGCCTGTGCACGTGTTCATCCTTGGTGCAGTGCACAGGGAAACTTCTCCTCCTTGTTCTCATTACAGTGAGTTCCAGCCATTTAACATCCAGTCACAGACTCAGTGTTGTTGGACAAATGAGATAAAAAATATATATTAATCAAACTAATTGTTTTTACACTAATAAAAATATTAAATTATTACCATTTCACAATTCCAACTTCTATTTACGTTCACTCTAGATATCTTTACAGTCAGAGTGATGATGAAATCTCATAAAATATTTGACTACATCAGTGAACCACTCACAGAATGGACCAAGGTTAACATCTAAGTATTTACCTAAAATTTTATTTAAAATATTTGCAAATGAAAAAATATAAGCAAAAAATTAATACAAAATCTCTTGTCTGAAGACTTCAGATTATGGTCAGTCCATACCACAGCTTCTGAGCTCTCCTCCTGCTCTGCCTCACGACAAAACAAATGTTTCTCCCAAACAACTGAGAAGGAGAAGGGACCGTGCAGCGATCCTGCAGAAGTTTATCCTCTTACGCTTTTAAAAAAAATGTATGCACACACCCAATTATTCCCTTTATCGATGGGAGGAAAGGGGAGTAGCTCCTGTCCAGTCATTCTCTATTGGAAGGAAATCAGTCCACGGAGGGGACGCAGCGCTGTGTTTAATGGTCTGATTGCATTGGAGAAGGCAGCCACTGCTAATGCCGTTAGAGTGGAGGGGGGTGAGGCGGCGGGGGAGTAATATCACTGCGAGACGATATCGGCAACAGGAGAAAGTCAAAGAATTAGCCTAATGGGGGAGTGATGGGAGCGAAGTTGTGTCGGGTGTCAGATACTTTCTGTTCTCCATTTTGCTCCTGTGTGTCTGTCGGCCTCCTCCTCCTCCTCATCTTCCTCCTCCTACTCCCCTCCTCATCATATCTCTCTCAGGTTTCTCCACCATTCGTCAATTACACTCTGAGCCGGATCACAAACTCCCTGCATAGAAAATAAGCTTATATGACCAGTACACACACACACACACACACCTCCCCTGTAGACACTGCAGTTGCATTTGCGTCCATCGATTGCAGTCCTGGCAGTGTTTGTGTGTCCTACTTATCATTTTTCTCTGTGCAGCCAGTCGGGCATCCAACCAGGAGACAGGACTCGTACAGGGAGGCTGATCTCATCAGGCTGGGCGTAAATGAACACACACACACAAGCACAAGCATGAGTTTGAATCTATAGTTTTTAGAGAACTTCCATTTTTCCACCTGAACCTTATAGAACACTTCTCATCCGCAAAAGTTTTGTAACGTCCTCTCATGGTTCCCTTTAATTAACTGGCCTCTATAGGGGAATCTAAATGATCTTCTCCACAAACCTGTGACCCACATCTTTTTTTTTTACTTCCACCCTCTGTGGGCTACATGGTTGTTGGAAGTGGCACACATTTGCATCATGATAATCACAGAAGGCTGGCCGTTCTTCTCCACCCACGTCGTGCACTTGTGCTGCAGCTCCCTCTCCTCCTGTCGTCCGTTCAGCTCGGCGGTGGCTGCTGATGCTCCTCCGTCAAGAGCCATTGTAGTCCACACACTGGTCACACTCCTCAGTCACCTGTCGGTCATCTGTCACCTCCTGCCTCCTCCGTCTCTCCCTCCAGTCTCTCCCCCAGAGTTATTGTCTGTGATAAATATGAGGCCTAATTGGCAGCCGCAGGATAAATGTTTCCTCTGGTTTCCGGTAATCTGGGCCGTGGCAGCAGCAGACACGCCCTCCGTATCAGTTACTTCACAGATCAAACTCAAACTCTGGGGTTTTTCTTTTCTTTCATCAGGAACGGACAGGCGTTCCTATATTGTCGACGCTCAGTTTTTGTTGTTAACATCGTCTCATTCAACACATTTAAGAATTTCTAACCAGTGGATTCAATTCTTTGGTTTTTTATGTGGTCAAACTTTGGGTTTGTGCATCAGTTTATTCACTTGTTTTAAAATCCAACTTTAAAAAATAATGTTGTCTTTGATGATTTTATTGTGATATTTACTGAGGAAATGTCACGATGTCACTGATGAGATTAACAATAATCTGCTTCCATTTAATCTGCCCTTATTAAAGGTAATAACATTTATGTTTATTTAAAACCTAAGCCTAAACAATTCCATTTTTCCAAATATGTCTTCTATACATACAAAAACCAAAATGGGTTAGCACCAGAATTTAAACAATTCTAGATGGAGATTATTATGGATTACAGATTATATCAAATGGATAAATTATTTCCTCTCTTTTTCGATGCATCTCTGAAGTGTTATATATTCAAATACACTTAAATCTTCCATTTAAAACATATTTCTGATGCTATAACAGAAAGGTCTACTTTGATCTCAACTTTAATTAATGAACAGATAGTTTCCCTAAATGAATGACTTCAAATATTAAACGGAAGTGAATTTAAAAATGCTTTTTTAAAATATCCTGTTGTATTTCTAGTTTACTGGTCAATATACTGATGTAAGAAATTGACTTTAATTTGCACTGAAGTGCTGATGTTCAGTGGTTGGACTCAGGCCTGTTTAGGCCCAATCTGCTGCTCAAGCTTAAACAAGTGAGGATAAAAACCAAGGGAGGAATAATCAGGCAGAATAAAACTAAGATTCATTTTAATGATGTTGAAAACAATCAGATTGACTTTGGAAACGTATCCATGAGTTGACCAGACTCTAGAGGCCTCAGTGCTGCCTCTGGTGGTGGCCAGGCATTAACAGAAATATTTCCAAATGACAAAGAGTATGTTTCAGTTTTCTGTCGGGGATGAATGTAACAACGTGAAGCGTTAGAAAACGGATTTATTTTTCTTCTCCCACAAAAACACAAATTACACGTCAGAGCAAGTGTCGGTGCTGAAAGAATGTATCTGCCGTTAGTTGACTGCTGCAAGAAAGTGTCTGTATTTTCAGCCGCTGCAGCTTTGTCCAATCCTTATTGATTTTGCTGCTGAATATTGCCCAAGTGTCATTATCCTCCTCAGGATGATGTGTGAGGCTGTCTATTATTAAATCTTACTGTAATATTCTCCACCTCCTCTACCACCTCCACCCTGCTGCTCATTCATAGGACTGATGCTGCAGCGGCCGAAGAGTGTAACTTAGACGGGAGGTCAGGAAAGGATTTGGGACCGAAGTCGGACATTTGTGTCTGAAAATAAAAAAAAAACAAGGAGAAAATAATATGAGAGAAGGATAGATGAGGAGGAGAGGAGGAGAAGGATAGAGGAGGAGAGAACGTGGAGGCTGAGATAAATGGACGTGATTCTTATTCACAAGGACATTTGAGCTTTGCCTCATGGCCAGACATGAATGAGTAGATTTCAATAGTATCGACTGTTGCTTTGGACATCAGCAAACAGGGACACACACACACACACACACACACCTACTTGTGCAAGCACAATCAGTGCGGTCCGTCTGGAATACAGAGTGGACATGTCTGCAGGCTGCAGTGTTTCTGCTTTTAATGCTGAAAACCAGTCACACTCCAACAGACTGATGACTTTCTTCATTCTCCTCTGAGAGTTTGTAATGACCGTCAACTTTAAACATTTTTTAAAGAGCAGCTTTATTTTCCCACTGCTGTTGTCGAGTGTCAAACCATGCACTTGTAGGTAAGAGTGAAATTCCAAAAAAATGTAAAATTATGGATGTCTAATATTACCTTTTTGCCGATGTAGTGGTGATATTTATTTATTCAGCTGCATTGCTTCCATCTAGGGACTTTCACTTTCATATACAGTCATTTAACCCCTAAAACTATTTAACAGATTCACGTGATTTGACCAAATTTAAGCGTTGCGAAACAAACCCCCCTACAAGGCTTCTTCCAGGTATTGCATCCTATGCTGTTATTGGGCATTTCAAACAGGTCGTTGACATTTATAGAAAGGAGAAGATTCTATCTGATTCAATTTGCCTTCAACTGCTCTACAGTAGCTCCTTGCTGAGTGAAGGAGACATGCCCCTATTGTTGAGAACAGCTGATACAGAACATCCAAAAAACTCACCAGCAGAGTAGCAGTTTGTTCTAAAGTTGAATTCAAACAATAATTAGTGTTTTATTTATTCTTTTAGTGAAACTTTCATCTGCTGTTGTAAGAATCTCAAAGTCGCAGCTAAATGTTTTCATAGAAGGTATCGAAAAGATGCCGAATCTCAGAGGTTTGACTTTTGTCGTGAACGTCACTCCTTATCATAAAGTTAGATTCTTTGTCCTCTGTTTAAACCGTTTCACTCAGTTATTCACCCGCTCCACACCAAGTTAACTTTTCGCTGCTGTTCAGATGTGTCGTGTGTCACTGACAGTTTGTACCTCCAGCTGAGACGGGTTGACTGACACTGTGTCACCTCTGTAATAAAATGTAAAAGTGACACTTTCATGCTCGTCTGCAGCCTCTAAATATACCCAGGAGTGTGTGTGTGTGTGTGTGTGTCCATGGTCCTACAGGCCTGTGGTTTTGACTGGTTCTCTCCATTACACTAAAAAAGAAGCACTTGAGCTGCTTTGGCTTCTACACACACACAGACACACACAGCACTCACTGTAGTCACAGTCGACAGGACATTTTTATAGCAAAAATTGGATTCTTCCTCCTCCTCTTCTTCCTCCTCCTCCTCCTCCTCCACTTCTTCGTTCCTCTCCAGATCTCTGGCAGACAGGCTGCAGAAGTGAATGTGACAAGTTTTGCCGACGTGTTTGAAGAGCAATGTTGTTGCTTACGCTCTCCAACCATCCATGCAAGGAAAATATTTACACCACCCAGTCAACAAAGTGGAGGAGGAGTGCTGTGTGTCACTCCGCTTCCTGTTTGGATTTGACTTCCTGTTCCATTTTCTGATCCTGACAATCAAAAGAATTCACACCAAAGAGTGTGGGCCACAAATCAGAGGATTTTTTGCCTCTGGCTCAACAAGTTAGAGATGAGGCTCACACTTTAAAACAGGAGGGTCCACACTGTTTCATCTTGGTAGCTCCTCTATAAATCACAGGTGGAATTGTTGGACCTATTGGGCCCAGTATTTCTGCTTGGGATGTCCAGATTAACTTTTACTGATTGACCCAGTTTTGTAAACATATATTTCTGATTGCAATATTGACCCATAGATATACACTGTACATTATAATGTCTGAGTCAATTCTTTTATGATCCTATTATAACTTATTATACTTACTTACTTACTTTATTAACATACTAAAACAGTATTAAATCTATATGTTAAATACATTTTTCAAGTATTTTTGTTTAGGATCCACCATAATTCCAGTTTGGATCTACTGATGGATCTTGGTGGAGATATTGGGTGCCCGGGCAATAGATGGTTGTCCAACAGCTATTTTAGAACATTTGGCTAGAACAGTTTATATGGCCCATAATAAAACCATTGTGGGGCAGTTGGTGGCCTTTAGGTAAAGGAAACAAACCTGGGTCAGCAAGGCCCCCAGCATGAATCCCCCTGCCGCCAAGTTACCGCTGAGGTTACCCCACAAACCGCTCCCCTGCTCACTACAGTGATGGGTAAAATAATTTCCTGAAGGATATTCCGGAGGGATGAAAAAAGTTCTAAATAAAAAACGGACTCCCATTCACCCATGGGACAACATCCCAGTTAGCTGCCCTTTAATACTCCTGTAGCCCAACCAGCAAATCCATCTCTGTTATCAGGTGTTCGTGGCTCACGTTTACCGCTTAACTCCCATTGTCTGTGCTCCCGCTCCGCCCCTCCTCTCATCTGAGCCTGGGTCTCAGTAAAGTTTTCCTCCAGACGTGATGTTAGAGCACATTGTTGTTGACACTGTAATCTCGGCGGCTGCCGCAGCGTCGTCAGTTACAGAGCAGATTTGACGTGAACAGCCGTCCACCGGCGTCTGTGTTTAATACCACACTGACAGCCGCATCATTCCTGCACACTCTAATCAAATTATGACAGCGCCGCTGAATGTTCCCCTGTGACATTTCCTATTATAAAATGCATATACACAGTGTCAGACAATGTGAAGCTGCCATCACTGAGAGGCAAATGGGATTGTAAATGGCAATGTAAGTGTGTGTGTTAGATGTGATTGCTCTTGGATATTGATGATATACGTGGGGGTTGGTGTCATGTGGAATTATTGCTGATGTTTTAGAGATGGAGGATGAAAAAATCTTATTTTTGTAAACTTTGTTATTACTGTGATACAGCAGACTGACCCTGGATCAGTTAGACAAAGCTGTTTATCTTTGGTCTGGACTTTTCTTTTGGTTTGGATCTGACTATGATGTGGAATATTCTGATCTGATCAGATGATCCTTTAATTCTTCTTCTGCCTGATGCTCTTCAGCAAAAAAATGAGAAAAAAGGCATCTGGAAGATTTATTTAAATATTTCATAAAAATGTTTTTTTGGGCCAAGCAGACAGGACTGGGGTCAACAATATCACCCAGTGATTTAACTCAGCTGGTCTTTGTGCTCACCAGGCAGTGACAATGTCACAGAAATATTCTGACACATCACAAAAACCATTGTCCTCCTTCAGAAGTGGAGGAGAAGGAAGTGAAATATCATCTACAGTGGAGGGAGGAGGAGGACGTGGCTGAGGATGTCAGAAAGACAAAGCTGCCTCAGTGAAAGAGGAGAAAATAGTTGTTTCTTTTTCTCCTTTTCCTAAGCGCTATTTCAGGATGGATGGTCATAGGGGGAGGGAGGAGAGGATGATGATGGAAGAGAAGTAAGATGAAGAGGAGGAGGAACAGGGGACATGTAACCTGAACCTGTGGCCTGTGTCCAGACCAAGGCCGTCCTTCTCACTGCTGTGCACTTGTGGTGATGTTGAACATCTCACGTCTCCTCAGCTTCGTCTCTGGGCCAGCTTCTCTTCTTCTCCTCCTCTCCCGACAGTTGTGGGTGTGTTTGTGGGGGAGATGGAGCGGCGTCCCAGAGCCTAGATCAGGTTTGGTCATTGATCTGAACGAGTGTCGTCAACAGCTGAGAACCAGGAGAGATTTTCTACTTTAATTTCCTAGGGAGTTTCTCTTTTGATGCTGGCCAGGAGTCAAGTCAGCTGTGTGTGTGTGTATGTGTGTGTGTGAGACCCGAGACGAGGCCGTGAAACTTGAAGTCTGACTCTTTGAAGAATCTTGATCGTAGTAGTCAAGCAGACATCGATCAGAGTTTTTTTTTAAATTTGGTATTTCTTCAACTTTTTTCAATTACAATTTAGTAAAAGAAACTTTAAAACATGAGAAGATTCAGACAGAATCCATTTATTTGTCCCAATGATAACCTATTTACATTTTATCAGTCGTCTGATTTCCATCACGTATCAAGTACAAGCATGTTGTCGCCTTCTATATGTCTTAACATGTGGTGTGATTAAGGAGTGCGCCACCTTCAGTCCGCCCTCAGGGGATAAGAATCTCTGCAATGTTATTTTGTCTTTTCATTGGCTGCCTCTCTCTCCCTCTCTAACCCTCTCCCTGCGTTCCTTTGATCGACCAATCGTACGCCCTGATCTAATCCCCAGAAGGGTGAGATTCTAGTCTGGTGCTGCGGATGCTGCGGGGTCGCACGGTCAAGTACGGCTAATTTATTCACTCAGTCAGATTTCCTCCGGCTCGTGGACGGCAGATGGAGAGCTCTGATATGATATCACCCATCTGAATCACCCAAGGGAGCCCAGGAGGGAGGCAGGGCTGGGGAGACCAGAAGGGAGAAAGGTGGAGAGATGAGGGAGAGGAGATTGACAGGGGAGATGCAAAGAGAAAGGAAGGACAGATAGTAAAATTGGGAAATTAAAAGTGTTTAGATGGTGCGATAGTGTGGATAGGGTTCGTCCCAGCGAGTCAGCTGTGGAGATGAACAGTGAGCCACAGAGCTGCTTATCAGATGAGTGTGTGGGCCGAGTGTGTGTGTGTGTGTGTATGTGGGTGTCCTTATCTTAAGACAAGTGGTTCTGGTCCAATAACATCCCGGGAGATGGGAGAAATAAGCAGCTTAGGCCAAGATGTGAGATGGAAGGAGGAGGGAAGAGGAGAGATGGGCACGAGGGAGATGAGGAGAGAAGATGTGGAAGGAGAAGAGCAGTGGCGATGGGGACAGATTATGTGGATAGAGGACAGGGAGGAGACGTTTGGAAATATCTAAGATGAAGAGGTTTGAAGAGTGCAATAATTTGAAAGTATTCTTTCTTTATGTTAAGAGCAAAAAGTCATTTAAATGGTTGGCCTTTCTAGATGTTGGTATGGAAGGATGCAGGTTGTTGGAAGGTTAGGATTTCTGTAAGTTCAGTAGGATCATTGTGTCTAACACTTAAATCAACCAGAGTTTGACTTTCAGTTTTCTTTTTTGTTTGACAGAAAATCAAACGTTTGCCCAAATAAATCTGTTTGTTTCCATCTTAAACTCTTTTGATTCTAACCCTTCTCTATTGTTCTGTGTTCCCTAGCCTGACACCAGACGAAGATGAGGAACCAGCTTTGATGTTCACCAAATTCCGACCTCCGAAAAATATTCGTTCGAAGATCGTTCCAGAAGAGAAGATCCCAAAATCAGCTGCACGTTGGTCAGTGCTAATGACATCTGGACACGTCCAGTGGCCTGGCCTGCAACACTCTGGATCGAAGAAGTAAATCTGAGTGGACACAGATTGACTGCCTTTAGTTCTGCAAAGGAGAATGAACTGAACGGAGTCGCAGCTGAATCAGCGGTGACAGACTTCCCTCCAGTTTGCCAAGAAACTCTTGTTTCCTCTGAATGGCTCTTTTCTGAGCCCCTTCCCCAAAAACAACTCCTTTACTCAACTTTCACACCACATTCCTTCACTTTCTCAGACCCTTCCCCAAGGGTCTTGGACATTGTCTTGGAGTTCACTGAGGAGGAAGCGTCTCCTCCCTTCACTGCTCTTAAAATTTTTTCCACCTCCTCCTACTTCAGTCCAAACATGGACCTCCACAGGGCAGCCTTCAAGATGGAGAGCTCCTCCTACCTGCCCAATCCTCTGGCCTCCCCAGCTCTGATGGTCCTGGCCTCCACAGCTGAAGCTTCTCGTGATGCTTCCATCCCCTGCCAGCAGCCACGCCCGTTTGGCGTCCCCGTGTCTGTTGAGAAAGACGTCCACTTGCCATTCAACAATGGTTCCTACACGTTTGCTTCCATGTACCACCGCCAAGGTGCGGTCCCACCAGGCTTCCCCAACAGGGACTTCCCACCGTCTTTGCTCCATCTCCATCATCAATTTGCTCCACCAAATCTAGACTGCTCACCAATCAGCATGCTGAATCACAGCGGCGTTGGGGCCTTCAGACCTTTTGCTTCACCACCAGAAGATCGGGATGGAGCACCTGGTGGGTATCAGTCTGCCTTCACCCCAGCCAAGCGCCTCAAAGGCTGCCTGGACGCCGATGCCTCCCCTCACCTGCGGTACTCTGATGCAGAGGGTAAAGAGTACGACTTTGGAGGTTCTCAGATTCCTCCTGGAGGTTCTCCCAGCAGCGCCCTGAAGGCAGTGGAGGACAGTGGGAAAAAGATCTTCGCCGTGTCTGGTCTCCTGTCTGACCGAGAGACATCCTCCAGTCCAGAGGACCGCATCGAACGCTGTAAGTCCAGAACCTTTTTGTTTAGTTCTTATTGCATTCAAACTAACGCAGCTCATATTCTATAAGTTCCTGAATGTGTCCCGCCAAAATAATATATTTAATCAAAAAGGTCACTTGTACCTACAACACAATGGCAAAAAAAAGTGTTTTTGAAGTCAAACAAAGTGGTTCAACACAACTCTATCATTTAGACTTGCCAACAACAAACAACACATTAGATTACTTTAAAACTTTTATTCTGAAAGTTCAGATCCACGTTACCCTTATTACTGTTGCATTGACATGTTTAAAAGACTACATGAAGGATCTGTTTGTCCTGTTGGACCATTTTCTCTAATCCCCGTGCAGCCAAAACATCTTTGTGAATAATTTTACCAACAACTGCTGCAAATTAAACTTGTAAACCCAACATATGCACCAACCCCCTGAAAACACGATCAAATCTAATTCTGGCTCTGAAATTAAAAAGCAAAGTGCAACTTGCTGTAATTTGGCAGAAGGCTGAACATTTCCACGCACAGACTCGACACACTCCACACTCCACACGTCAGTAAACAATCCCATCTACGTTCTCTTGTCATCAACTCCCCAGGATCTCCGACATCCGTGTTCCACAAACCCACAAGCTCCACTGGTCACATTAGCATTCACCAGTAGAAGGATGCCATTTGGCCTTCACACGCTGGGAGTCTGATTAGTGTGTGTGTATGTGTGTTTGTGTGTGTGTGTGTGTGTTTGTGAGTGTGAATGACAGTTCAGAGGCTGGCCATGCTCTCTGCCATCAGCATTCATCATAGCTCCAGGCTGGCAGCCTCTGTGCCAGGAGATTTACCCACATATCAAAACCTTGGCACTCTGTGTATGTGTTGTGGGGGAGACGGGTGAGGGGGGGTGTATTGTGCTCATGTGAAACACACAGAAACACTTAGACAAAGCACATCTCCTACACATGTCAACACACTGCAGTGGAGATTTACAAACACAAAGACTCAACACCCGGCACATTTAGAATCCACACCTGACGCCATCACCTCCATAAAGTTTGGCCATATTTTTAAAATTTTTGTCCTTGCTCTTTCTCCATCTTTCGTTTGCATGGGTTTGTGCAGGGTGGATGTGGGAGTAGGGGGCGGGGGAGAGGGTAAGGGCATCCTTGATGGAACACATGAGAGACAGAGGCGACGACCTGAGACTGATCCGATAAAAAAGACCACCGCAGTAGAGGCAGAGAGGGTGAGAAAGAGAGGGATGAAATTGGGGAAATGACACCAACCCCTCCTGCCCCCTCCCTCGGTCCCTCTGGGTGGCTGGCTAAAGGGGAAGGAGCAGCGAGAGAGGAGGTGGTGTTGGATTAAACCCACTGTCATGATCATAAGGGGAAGTGACCTCATCAGGTCTGTTTTCAGGTTTAAATCAGGGTGAGGTTTGGACAGGGTTCGAGTCCTTAGAGGAGGTTCAACTACTGAACCACGAACATACTGTTTTGACATGAAATGCCATAGGTTAGGGTTAGATATGTAAGACACATGCTTTTGAATGCTAAGTAACAGCAAACAGACAGACGTGGATATTGACCAGATGGAACTGAGAAAACTTAACATTATGGTCCATAAAATAAGGTGTTTTTTGTAGCATAACAAGAGTTTTTGTCCTTGTCTGTGTGAGGACGAAGCTTCTGGAAAGATTGTCTAAAAACGACTGCATGTGAAGTTTATGTAACATAATCCTCATATCAGTCGTTCATTGACCTTATCTTACAACTTGTCAAGATATCACTCCATGCATACTCTGTGGTGGCATCGTCATGACACCTTCATCTGCACTCGGACCAAAGTCAGGCATCTAGAATCGGAGATGTGCGCAGAGCTGTGCGGCCTGTGCTGTCTGTTGGAACGGAACCTGAGTCCGTGTCTAATCAGGTTAAGTCTTGGCACCAGCAGCCTCCACCTCCACATCCACCACCGGGCTGCTAATGCAATTGGATGTGCAGAGGCACTGCTTACAGGAAGGAATTATGGGTTCTCCTTCACTGGCTTTGGCTGGTCCAGTGGAGGCGTGAAGAACAAACAATGCTCGGCTACAGTCCCATGAGGACAGGACACACACACAGGCTGACTAACTGCTACTCCTCATATACAGTAGAACCCTCCTCCCATTCTGGTGATGACGTCATCATCATAGACGATGTCAGTGTGTCCACAGTTTAAGGGCAGGACTGTAATTTAAGAGATAAGAGTTAATTTATTTCCTGATTTTTTTATGGAGTGAATTATGATCTGATTGATTAGAGTTTGTTGTAGATGTAAGTCCTGCTAATTGAACTTTGAACCATGTCATTAAGAAAGCAACAACAACCAAATGTAGTCCTGACTCCATGAATCACCTCAGGTACAGGTTTGTTCTTATCTTGAGTGTTGGCCCGGGCGACGTCTGTTTGTAGTGCAGTGTTTGATGATTTGAGTTGGTGGTCTCTGGGACCCTCAGTAAGAACAGCCTGGGACTGTTGGAGAAGTCCAGAATCCCCGCTGTCTCGCTGGCTTTGCACCAACTCTATTTATACCCTGTTTGTGTTTCCAGCAGGAACCTTCATTTGATGCATTTATTTATGTATCTCCGGCCTCAGCCTGGTGGACAGGCTGGGCTGCAGCAGAGAGAAGGTGAAGACAAACAGAGGAGAAGAAAGGCCTCGGGCCTCAGGCTGTGTGTTTTAACAGCTGTGGATGATGCACTCGGTTAAACATGAAAACTTCTACACTTTGTCCAAAGAAGCACATTCTGCCTGTCTCTCTGTCCATGTGTGTGTGTGTAAATGTGGATATTATGAGTGTGTTACCTGTCTGTGATTCACTCTCTGAAGAATTCTTCTGCTTTTATTTGGCTGCGGCAGCTGGGATCTGCATTTCAGCTCAACATCCCCTCATCTTCGTCCTTCTCCTCCTGCTTCCGTCATTCCTTCCCACCAAGTCTTCTTCTTCTTAATGCTTTTATCCTTTTCTTTTATCTTGTCTTCCCTCCCTCCCTCTAACATCACAGTGTGCTTTTTTTCCCCTCGCTCTGCTGTAAAAGAATTTTTCTTTCCTTTCTTTTCCTGCCAAAGATTCCTGTTCCTCCGTCAAATGTGCTCTTGTATTTAGAATTACTCAAGTTTATTTTTGTAATGGATTTCTTTGTTGGAAAGGATGAGAGAGAGAGTAGAAAAAGGAGAGGGGGAAGAAAGAAGGTAGGAAGATGAACAGGAAAAGAGAAAAGAAGCGAAAGGACAGGAAAGATGGAAGGATGAGGGTCAGGAATTGAGGAAAGAAAAGGGCAGAAGGTTCAAGGAATGAAGAAAGGAGGGGAGAAGATGGAAGAACTGGGGAAAAGACAGAGAGGAAATAAGAAAGAAGGAATCAGAGAAAGTAAAGGAAGGAACGAAGAATAAAAGGAAGAAGAAAAGTCTCCTGGTTTGTTGTTCAGGCTCAGGTTCATTGTAAATCTGTCAGCCTTGTAAATGTGGAGAGAAGAAAACAAACCTACTACAGAATGTAAACACACTACAGCTGTTACACACACACACACACACACACTTGAAATCCTCTCTACAAACAAACCAGAGTGCAGCTTTGAGGGCGAATTGTTCTTTTTTTTCCGTGTCATTTGTCAACATTCCCATTAATTCCAATCACACATTCCCATAATTCCCTGGCTCTCTCTGGTTTATATCCTGTCGTTCTCCTCACTCTGGGAATACAGTACATGGTAATGACTCGGTGCTAATGTGACTCGCAGCCTCCTCTCAGGACATGCTGCGGCCTTTATGCGCAGGTTTAGCTGCTGACAGCTTCCGAGGTTTAGCTTACAGTCGACGTGCCTGATGCTGTCGAGCAGGGATTTGGAGAGGAATTATTAGGGAGGAGAACGTTCTCCGCTGTATTCACAGCAAAGGAACTTCTGCAGTTCTCTGGGTTCTGTTTAGGTTTTCCGACAAGGTCCAAGGCTTTGTTCAATTTAAGAAAAATGACCCAACGGACAGAGTATTTCTGACAGTTTGAGTTTAAAGCTGAGCCTTTTTATTTTTCATTGATTTGGGAGAACATTTTGGAACCAGTGGTTCCTAAACTTATTTTCACCATGGAGCTACTTCTACAATACAGTTTCCTTAAAGGGCTGGTTTGGAAGATATTATAACTATATATGTATAAAGTTAATTATTATTTGATTAAGTAACCGGTAATGCTCATAGCTGTGTAATAAAATGATTTTTAATTTATGAGGTTAAGAAACTCGGCTGCACAGACATGCAAAAATGCTGGTAGACTCCAATGGGCCATGGAACATGGTTTGGCGGCCTGCCTTTGGCCCCAGGCCTTGGGTTTGACACTGATGTTGTGGACCCGTCTGATGATAGCGTTGACTTTTATCAGACTCTTTTGAATCTTTTGCAAAACAGGGTTTAAAAATCTCTCCAAGGAGACAGAAAAAGCTCATCCTTGTCCTCGTCCTCAGAGTATGCCCTCCTCTTCTCCCTCTCTCCTCCTTACCTCCTCCCACCTCCATCCCTGTCTGTCACGCTCCAGTGGCGAGGTTAGGTTAAGTAAGAGTGTTCTAATAATTAGGACTGGGACTGGTCTACCATAGTGTGTATGTGTGTGTGTCCGTCCTGTCGGTGCTTAGCCAGATGTTAAAAGGCTTGTCCCTCTCATGTTGCCTCCCTGTCAGTCTCCATGTGTACCACACACTCACACACACACACTCATATTAGAGAGAGTGCTACTTGTGGTGTCTTTGTTTTCCCCCCAGTGCCTGCCCTTCTGCCCCCGTGGCATCCAACCCCTGGGGGTGACTCCACTTCACCACCATCGTCCACTGATCTGATCAATCAGTAATTATATTGGAGATTGATCGTTAACATCATCAGTTCCTTGAGGACAGTTTTCAGTTCTCTCTGGGTGGTAACAGTAGGCAGGTCTCTGTGTCTGTGACTCTTTCATCCATTGTTGCAACGCTGCACAGATCAAGGATTAGTTGCTTCCTGTTGACTTCTTTGTTGGTCCAGACCACTCCAGTTGGACACAGATCTGTCTGTGTGAGTGTGTGTGCGAAGGTCAGACAAAGAGAGCGAGCCGGTGCACGGTTGATGAAGCAAATGGGGAATAGGATATTTTTACATTGTGTTAAATGTTTTGCCCCTTATTTGTTTACAACTGATTTTCTTGTTATTGTGGCCTTAAAAAGAGTGGATTGCTGATTTTTTTGTGATTATAAACTCTTTGTACTTTAATGTGAGATCGGGTTAACACAACTAACACACACACAAATGTACCCCCCTGAGCCCTCGTCCCATCCTCTCTCCAAACACTAGGCCTGGCCTGAAAAATTCTGAGTTCCGAAATTCCACTTCGTTCCCCTGGTGATGTCAACGTCGACCAATAAAAATCAGGCCTTAAAACTCTACTCAGTCTGGTACAAGTGCAGCCACCTGGCCACAAAGGAAGTCCCTCCCTCTACAGGAACAGGCCTCTCCCATTATATGTCCTGGAATACTGTTGAACATTTTAGGATGATCCTGAAGACATGTAGCACCGTCCTGAGGTGTTGGAATACAGACCTGAACCCTGACAGAGTCGAGTCCTCAGGGTTCTGGTCCCAGGAGACAAGCCTGAGTCTCTTCTCCTCTCTCCCCTCTCCTCCCCTCTCCTCTCTTTAGTAATCTAATCTGCAGCCAGTTTGTGGAGTCAGTCTACTGTGACAGACCCCCCAGCTCCTCCTCCACCTCCTCCTCCTCCTCCTCCTCCTCCTGCTTTTCTCACTTTCACACATGCATACACAAAACAGCAGGCACTTTTCCAAGAAAGGCCCACTTGCTCTGTTAGCAGGGGGAGACGGAGGTGGTGGTGTGGGTTCGGGGGGCTGACACCCACCCATCCTTCCCCATCTTCGTCTTGGTCACACCTTCTTTAATATTGAATTATTCATCAGATCTGATTGGTTCCTGGTGACGGTGGCCATGATGAAAGTGTAGCGTGCGTAGAGGGTGTCACCGAGATCACCCATGATGCACTGGTGCTTGACAAAGCCAGATGACCCTGATTTTCATTGAGTGGTTGCACCTGTGGGTTTGTCAGTGAGAGGAAGTTGTTGTTTTTTAGAGGAGAAGAAGGAGAAGAAGGAAGTCTCCACCTTCAGCTACAAGGAACTTGTTGTCTGGAAATATTTCGTTTTTCTTCAACTGTAAAATAAAAATACTTTGACCCTCCTGTGATGCGAAGCTGAGCATCTGCTGCAGAAGACAGCAAGAAAGGTGAAAAAAAATCAATAGCTGGAGGTTTTTATTTGCATGCAGGAGTATGTGTGCACGTGCACTCATATGATTTGCATGCACCAGAATCCATACCATTCAATATTAGGGAGTGCCCTGCGGAAGCTTCAGGAACCTGAAGGTCCTGCAGAAATTCTTCTTTCCACAGTGTCCAGAGTGGCAGCAGAGGCGTTCAGGCTCCTCCTGTGGATCTAAATATTATAATAAATTTTCATTCAAATGCCAGACTCCTTGTTTTGCAGGTGAATAATGTGTGTTCACTATGGCCAGTGAAACAGCAGCAGCTCAGCACAGAGAATCCTAAAAGTTGGCCAAAGTCTTTGACTGAACTTAGGCTCATTATTTATATTAATTGATAAAAAAATGCCATTCTAATGCCATCTCTGGATTTGGAGAGATTCTTCTTTTCTTCTTGTTTGTTTTGAAAGTCTTCTAACTCCAGCGATACCTTGCTGGTGTCCCTGCGGCAGCATGTTCAGGTTTATCCACAAAATTCCTCCTTTGCATTAAGTGTGAAATCTCCACTGTGCCGTAGGAGGCGACGCTAAAGGCATAAACAGTGGATGATCACGGATTTGTCCGCACTTCAGGAAACGACGTGGATGAGGGAAGATAAGTGTGGCCACGTTTTGTCTGCGCGTTCGCCGTTTTCCACGACTTTCAGGCCACTTCAGGCTGACCCTGAGCTGCCGCTGCATATCTGAACGCCATTAGGAGGATAGGCACGTCGACCGCCGTGTCCGTGTCCGTGTCTGTGTGTGTGTGTGTGTGTGTGTGTCTCTCGGCAAAAGAAAAGAAAAAATGACAAATTTCATGGATTCTGATTTGAAGTTACCTTTTCAGGCTCTTCTCTTTTTCTCTCTCCTTTACTTTATCCCTCCCTCCCTCGTCCCTTCTTTGCTCCTCCTCCACCTCCCTCACCCGGCTTCTCCCCCCGGCCCCCGTCACAGTGTGTGTGTGTGGAAACCCAGCCCACTGTTCAGCAGATGAATAATTTAGCGGTGTGTGTATCATCTGTTTACCGTGCTAATCCATCTGTCAGCAGGCACCTATCGATTCACGCCTGCCTGGTAATTGTGCATCTGCACCACACACCGACAAACACACACACGCACACACACACACACACATAGTGTTGACACAGATTTTCCTATGATTTTAAGCTAATATTCAGATCCTGTGGTTGTCGGCCTGGACGCCTCAACACTTCATTTTCTCTTATTTAAGGGTCAAGGTCAGTAAAAACTCAGACTCCCAGGGTTTATTTTTGGAGACATATAGGAACATGTTCCACTATTGTTCTTCACTCAACAATTAAAGCCCTGTTTAATGTTTTTATGTGCAGACAAAAGCAGGAAATGCACCCCATGATATAAAACACACCTGTAATTGTTCACAGCAGCAGTGACTGGGCTGAAGGAGTCAGATGTTTCAGTCGCACAGACAGAAATCACTTCACCAAAAAACATTCATTAAGTAACAACGTTTAACTAAGCATAGAGACAGAAATGTGTTTGTTGATGCAGCAAATTGTCAACAGAGCGGCCTGTTGTTTATTTGGAA
The DNA here is from genome assembly GCA_016785265.1 of Paraplagusia blochii. NCBI lineage: Eukaryota > Metazoa > Chordata > Actinopteri > Pleuronectiformes > Cynoglossidae > Paraplagusia > Paraplagusia blochii. The sequence goes on along the minus strand of JAFBJS010000688.1, from coordinate 192,400 downwards.
TTTTATTCTATTTTTGGTAAGTTGGTATGACTGTTGTAAAATGTAAAGCAACATAGTGTAAAACCAGTAGGTGGCAGTACAGCAACCGTTATATGGAATTGCAGTAAAGTGCACAGATTTGAGGGAGGGACAGGATCAACACGCAGGTGGAAACTGGTTTGGTTTTCTACCCTCCTGTTTCCAGAATGTTTTGTTCACTGGCTTTTTTTTTTTGGAATAAATTTCCTCCGAAATCTATTTTTTGGTCGCAGCTGTTGTTCAAAAGAGGAACCAGAAATTAAATCGAGTCAAAAATATGATCTAGACCGAAGATTTAGGAAGTGAGTAGAACAGAAATCTGTCAAAAAGAGACAAACTTAACCAATTTCAACTCCAATTTTCATCACGTTCTCCTCACACCCAGTCAGACCCTCCATTTGAATGTGATATTTATTAAGCATTAATTCATATTTTCTTCATTTTCTTGCCCTTTTATTTTCTGACATCTGGTCCGTTCTAAAAACACATGTTTTTATATTCAGGATGAAAGGGAATTACAGTAGTTCCAGCAGTGACCACCGGGGCCTGTAATTATCAAATGACTGCTTTTAAAAGCTCATTGATTGATGTCATTAGCTTCATGAGTGATTACTAATTGCTGCTCCGCTATGTTAACCACACAGGAAATAGGCAAGCACATTAACGCACACAGAAACACACTCATAATGCTACCAACACACACACACACACACACACACACACACACGAAGGCAATGAAAATGTTCATATTCAAGTTATTCTGACATTTTCTTTAAATTTCTTAATGCATTGAGGTAGGTTTTTAATTCAGTATCTTAGATCTGTGACATGTCCATGTCTCTCTCTTACTTTTTAAAATGTATATTTTCTGCCTTTTTTATTACTTTTTTTCCAGATCTTTTACTTTTGCATTTTTGATTTATTTTATCTTTTTTATTTGTTGTGTGCTTTTCCGTGGTGAGTAACAAAAGTCACAGCAGGAGAGTCATCAGTGTGTGTGTGTCTGTGTGTGTGTGTGTCCATCCTATAACACACGGGCAGATAGTGTTGTCCAGACCTGACTCCTTTGGTGGGGACTCAGCAGGGTTCATTTGGATGTTCCATGTCTAATATCACATCCTACTGGAAAAATGCTGGGAATTCTGCTCTGGAAAAGCATCCCATCTTTGTCTGTGGGTGTGTGTGTGTGTGTGTGTGTCGGTGGTGTTAGAAGCAGGCAGGGGTTTAGCAGAGCAAAAGAGAGCAAATCTGTCAGCTCTCCCTGGGCAGACAACCCTTCTGACCCTCATTCAAAGACATATTGATTCTCCTCTACACCCAACAGGGGAGGGTATGTGTGTGTGTGTGTGTATGTGTGTCAGCATGTGTGTGTTAACACAGCCTGATCTTTTCTCCTTGTCTCCTCCATGAACAGTGTTTTATTCCTGCTGTTGAGCAAAATGAAATATATTTGATTGTTTAATCAATGAAAGTGTTTCATTGACGGGGGATTCGACTGATCTGGTTTGACCCATTCTGGTCTGGTCTGGTTGATCTGGTCTGGTTTGATCTATATGAACTAGTCTATACTCATGTGCTTTGTCCTGATCTGGTCTGTATTTCTGTCCATTCCAGTTCTTTTCCCATCTTTCTGTCGTCTCTTCCCTGAGTACAGAGACAGTGGAACACAGTTTCTCCTCTCCTCTCTTCTCTCTGATCTCTTGTCTCGGCCGTCTCTCAGTGAAGAGTCCTAATGACTTATGGGATGTCAGCAGACAGGGCTCAGCACAAACATCTGGGCCAGAATCCCAGCGGTGTGGAGATCAGACTGGACCTGGTTCTGGACCACACTGAGTCAGAGTTGTTCAGATCACAGCAATTGAACTGTGTCTCATTGATGCTCTTTAAAGAACGATTGGGTTTTTTTTTGGTCCGATCTGTGGTTTAAAAATAATGGACATGGACACAAAACAATTGACAAAGACATTACTTATTTACTTTTATTATTATCTTATAAATGTACAGGCGTGATGACAAACTGCACAAAGCTTTTATTTTATCAAAAAAACATTTTTATAACTAACATCAAATGTATTTAAAAAGTTAAAAAGCTAATTCTAATGAGCAATTACAACTAAAACTAACAATAAAACCAGAATTTAGAGAAATCCAACCTGGTGTCAGTGATACTAATGATAATAATATACAGCAGCATCAGTCTCAGATGAAGGTCTCTCTGCTGACGTCCTCTCTGTGAGGACAACCAGTCAGGACAGTCATGGTGAGAGGTTAGGACTCCTACATGGTGGGGTTGTTGTCTACAACATTAAAGGGCTGCAGCACGATGTCAGCCAGGCTGCCTGCTGACACACACACACACACACACACACACACACACACACACACACACACACACACACACACACACACAGTTAGTGGTATAAGCTGAAAAGTGCTGTCTGTTGTAATGAAGGGCAGGTGCAGCAGCAGGGAGAGGAAGAGAGAGAGGAGAGAGGACAAAAGAACATGTGAAAGTCAGAGCAGGTGAAGAAGGACAGATTTAACACAGAGGATGATGATGATGATGATGATGATGACAGTTTTTCTTGTCTGTCTTTGAGACACATTTTTCTTTATGCTTGGACTACAGTCATGTTCGTAGGGTCAGTTCTGATGAGAAACGTTCTCAGTGGTCCTTTGTGACGGTCACACTCTGGGGCCGGGGCAGACAGTGTGGGCCACAGATGGCACAGTGGTGTCAGGGTGAGAGGGGTTTGTTAGGATCAAAGAGCTCCACTGTGTGGCCCCTCCACCCTTCACTTGCTTTCTTCTTCTTCTTCTTCTCCTCTGTCCTTTTCTGTTTGTCATTTTATTCCTCCCCTTCTTCTGCTTTCAATCTCACTTCCTTTCTCCCCCCAGTGCCTCCTTCAGCCTCATCCCCCACCACCTCCCTCCTCTCTCTCCCTCCATCTTTCTTCATTTCCCCCTAATCTGTCCATCAGAAGTGTTAATAAATAATTCATTCCTGTCTGTGCCCGTCGCCTTGTCACCTCACCTCCACCCACTGAGCTCCTCTCCTCTTCTCTCCTCTCCACTCAAACATCACCTCCTTTTTCTCCTCTTCCTCCTCCCCATCTTCTAAAACCCCTTTATTAACCCTAAACAGACAAACAAACAAACAGACAGACAATTCCCCTTCTTCTCTAATTTCACCATTAAGGCTTTAAGATGACAAAAAACTGTGAAAACGAATGTTTCTTTTTACACAAAAAAACAATTAAACAACAATTAAATAGAACTGAAAACAGATGTAATAGGTTCAACCTATGGCATAAAACAGGAAGTTAGTAAAGACAGATGTTCAACGTCTAACTAAACTCAGCATTTTGTTATTTGTCAATGTAAATAACCCATGTAATTAAAAAAGCCTTGTATAACATTAATTTAAAGTTTTTTTTATTTACGTTTTATACGTTTATTGGTGATGGTAATGCATAAGACTACAGTCACCGAAATGGTCGGTTTATGTGAACAAATATAATAATAACAACAACAATAACTGATAATAGTTTCATTTTAGAGCAGACATCCAGCGTTTTACCGTGGTTTTTTTGGTAGTAACCATTTAGAATCATCAATAGCTATGGCATTGTACTGACAGAACTCATCTCTAGGTGGCTTCTTCTCTTCCTGGGTGAATATGGAAAGTCAAAATAAGTTTGCAAAACAAAGACAAAGAAAAATCCAGGGGAAGAAGAAGTGTTTGTGTCATTAATCCAACTCTGTCTCCCCAAACAATTATACACTGGTTTATGTCTGCTTATCGTTTGGAGCACACACACACAGAACCTTAGTGCATTTCTCTAAGATAAAGTTTGCTGCGGAAATCTATTAATCAGAGGAAAATCCAGATGAAAACAGAGTCAAGGAGTGGAGTGATTAGAGAGGAACGACTTTGTTTCCCCAATGGTGGTTAGGACCCTGTCCTGTGTGTGTGTGTGAGTGTGTTTGAGATGGTGAGAGAGAAAAGTGTGTGTTAAAGCAGACGGCCTGAACCCTGGGGATATTAGAATGCAGTAATGTGTGTGTGTGTGTGTGTGTGTCACACGTGTCGGCTCTCTGTGAAGATGGGCCTGTCTCAGCCACTCTCATCCCCTGTTACCACCACGATTAATACATTTTAAAAAATGTCCCCTCCACTTTCCCCCGCTGCCTCTTACTGTGTGTCAAACACACACACACACACACACACTTACACATAGTTGCGCTGCTCACTATTCAGCAGAGGTTCTTGCTACATCAGCAGCACACACAGAGCTGCCGTCAGAGGCTGATCAATCTGTGCTGCTGCTGCTGCTGCTCACACTGATGAATCACAGCAGACGGAGACGGAGACGGAGAGGGAGGAGAAGGGAAAGTTGTGGGTGGAGAAATGAAGGTGATGATTGTGGAAGTGATGGGGAAACATCACTTCCATAAGCAGTGTTTTAGTTGGTGTTAGGAAGGAGGAACATGTGGAGCTTTAACAAAATTATGTGATGAGTCCAAAATAGAGACATCATATGGATCTGTCATGTCAGTGACTGCGTGGGCCTGGACAGTGTTGCTCCACGTCCTTCCTGACCTCCGTCTGCTTCAAACCATGTCCAGCTTTTTGCTGTTTCCGAACTCGATATATTAATTCATAAATAGACTTAAAGACCTGACTAGAAATATTTTCTTACAGCACAATTGAAACAAGAACATATTAAAACACATTGTAAAGTAAGGACATTATGTTGTTTCGAGAAAATTCCGAAAACTAAAAAGATTATTCTGTAGATTCCAGTCCTTGAACTCCCATCCTGTCAGTATGTGAAATAAATAATAATAATATGAATGCCCCAATATGGCATACATTGTGAAAAAAACCTGCAAAATAGTCACACATACATTGTATAAAATGTGGAATTTGCTGTTCTATCCATATATTTGCTAAAATTGTCCATAAAGGAGTGAAAATAGTACTGAAAAATAATCTTGGTTCTTGGTTCCAACAGTAACACATTTAGTGATGAAACAATTTAATCCTCATGGAGACTTTTACTGTCACCAGGATTCAAACCAGGAACCTTGTCAGCAGGCACGGAGGAACTGGTTTGCATTTTTATTTTATTTGTAAAATTTCTTCTGCATTGTCCTCCCCCGGGGGGTGAGTTTTGTCCAACAGAAGAAGTTGCCTGGTGTTTATCTTTATTGCTGCGGCTCGTAGACCAGGGACAGAGATGGTCATCTTCTGCGCTCCCCCGTATCTCTGACATTAGCTGAAATATACCTTTCTCCCTCACCCCTCCTCCCCTTATTGTTACCAGTGATAAATCCATAGCTATCTATGACAGCTTTGTTGCTGCTGGGGGGGAGACCCTCCCTCCCACCTTGTTTGGCTGTGATTCCAGCTGACAGCTTTAGGAGCGTGTCTTTATTTAAGAGCTGCTGTAATTACACAGGCTTTAGCATATGTAGACGGCCAGATATGATTCAAGCCGCCTCCACAGGGCGAGCGGAGAGGGAGCGCAACGGGTGAATGAGAAGGGAGATAAAACTCTGCCGCGGGAAGAGCAGGGGAGGAGAGGAGAGATGAGATGGAGAGAGGCAGGAGAGGGAAGAGACAGAGAGGGAGAGATATGGTGAGGAGGGCAGACTGATAGAGCAATTGAGAGACGAGGAGAGGGCAACAAGGAGGAGGGTGCGGGACGGGGGTGCAGGAAGAGATATGGTTTGGCAAATAAAAGAGGAGCGCGGTGCTGCTGCAAACTGTTCGCCTTATGATGCCTCATTAGGGCTTAGGGCTGCAGATAGAGCCTGTTAGAGAGATGTATGGTCTGGGAGCAAGGGAGGAGAGGGGGAGACAGAAGGGAGAGTCAGAGGAGGCAAAACGCTGTGACAAACAAAAGTAAAGTAACAACTATTGGACCTTATTCAGTGGAATTAATCTAGTGTTTAAGTTAAAACTGAAAAGTTTCTTTGGTAAATGTTCCTTTCACTGTCGTTTATTCTTCCTCTTCTATGGGATCAGTTTGACATTTTTCAGCTTTTCTACCTGAGAGCAGGTGTTTTCCATGGGAAGAACACTAGTATTTTGCCTGATTTCAAGTTTTGTGGAGTTTGGTCAATAAGTTTGTAATGTATTTGATGACACAAGTTTCAAAGAAGAGTTTTTTGAAGAAACAAGGACATGGGACTGAAGACCAGTTTGGACATAAACCTCATTTAACCAGGAGACCCATACGTGTCCCTTTGTCTCTGTCCACTCTGTGTCCTACAGTGTAAGTAATTTGGTCGTTGCTGCAGAACATACCACCTTTGGTTCTCATCTGATGGTGTCCAGACATCCATCACTGTGGGCTGCATTCTGTTGTCACGGGGCTAATTGTGGTCTAAATGTGAGCTAATTTGACAAAGCAAGAGACAAGCAGAAAGAAAAAAGGAGCAATAGAGCTAATTGTCCTCCGCACAAAGGAGGGCGAGATGGTACGGTGGAGATAAGGAATCAAACGCTGTCCAGATGACGCTGTGGAGGAAAAGAAAACCAGACCAGAGGAGAGAGATCGCTGAAAGAAATGGGCCGCGGCCTGGCTCGGAAAGATAACTGACAATTTATCACCGGGCTGCGTTAACCGGCCAATTAGGAGGTGGTTTTTAACAAAGTCACTGAGAGGAAGAGGATGTGGGAGGAAGGCAGAAGGCCGACCGTTAATCCAGCGTCCATTGTCAGCACCTGCAGGAAGAAAACCCTGACGACGGTTTCGCCGTAAATCTGCGACGCCACCTCTGGGCGTTGTGTTCACAACACGGCAGCCGTGCGTGTGTGTGTGTGTGTGTGTGACACAGCAGTGAGGGATGGGTTTCATCACAGGGAGGACACAAATCAGGAGCCTTTGACTCTGAGACACACACAGGGACAGTGAGGGCCAGTGTTGTCAGGCAGTTTTCTTTCACTGATCCACAGCAGTAAATCAGAACCTGTTGTTGGTCTTATCACACACCAGTGCTTATCTACAGGCCACAGGTGTGTGTGTGTGTGTGTCTGTCTGCGTGTGTGTGTTCTTTATCCTTTTGTGGCCTTTTATTAAATATCTCATTGTACACAGTCGTAAATTCAGCTACGTGGCTAATACTGGTGCTAATAAGTCACCGAGGGACATTAGGGACATTGGGAGCTGGAGGGACTTTAAGGTCCAGTGTAATGTTTCTCAAAGATCTTGCACATCATATAGTCAGTATTCTCAGAGACTACTGAAGTTCTCCCAATATCCTAAGAGAATACTACAGTATCTTCAGTGACTACTACAGTATCCTCAGAGACTACGACAGTACACACAGCAACAGGTCCCACCCCCCCAGGAAGACACCACACCTCCATAATCACAGCATACAGAACACCTGAGAACACCAACCTGGGGGAGTTTTTGACCTGCAGGCACAAAACCACACATCAGGAACCTCACGGCGCCTCCTCCTGGTCTAAACATGCATCTCCTCCATCCTAACCACCGTCATTTCCCTAACCGCCTCTCCAGAGGCTGATCATACGGTCGTCAAGTGACAGGCAGGAAGGAGGACAGCATGACCTGCAGAGGGCATGTTCTCCACCAACCCTATCAAACATAGGGGTCGGGGGCCTGTGGGTTTGCATCGGCTCTTTGACGAGTGGATTGCGTAGATGAAGACATTCTTCTCAGTGGCCACTCGACTCCACTCTGTTGAAAAGTGACTACAGTGAACAGTAATGGTGGTTTAACTCAGTGTGAAATGTTCACTCCCTCCCCCCTCGTCCCCCACCTCCTCCCCCACTCATTGCTCTTCCTAATGGGACCTATTGACTGTTTGTGCAATCAGAGTACATCAGTACGTATGTACAGTAGATTAGAGAGTTGAACAGCAGCCTCCCCCTCCTCCCCACCTCTCCCACTCCTTATTTACCCCCCCACCACCACCCTCCATGTTTTTCCTCCTTCTTCTCTCTCGTCTTCTCTGCTCGTCTCCCTCTCGCCGCCAGTTGTAATTTGCAGTTAAATTGAATGATGCCGGCTTGCGGCGGCTGTCAGCGAATTACCCGTGTTGACAAAGCAGCTCAGGATCTACGCCCATCACAACAATACAAAGAAATGATTAAGGTATAATGCAATCATTTATGCTGCCGCTGTTTCTCTTTGCTCTCCGCCACCGCCGTGTGAGCAACAGCAGGTAAACAGTCGTGTAGCTTGTACCGCTGATGTGATTCAGTAGCGCCGCACCGTTTCCCAATTGGTAATTTGCAGAAATGAAAACTTAATCAAGCATGCTGCAGAAGTGGCCCTGAATAATTTAACAGTACGGGGGAGGAAGGGGAGGAGGAGGCATGGAAGGAGGGAGGAGGAGAGACTTTAAATCTTCCTATCAATCATTTTTCTCTTAATTAAATAAAAAGTTTAATTTCATTTTTTCTTTGTTTTGATTTTATCATTTTAATCTTGTTTCTGACGGTTTCTTTATTAGAGTGGGATTATTATTTTTTGTATTAAGGAATAATTCCTTCTCTCCTTCCTTCCTTCTTTCCTTCCTTCCTTCCTTCCTTTCTTTCTTCCTTCTTTCCTTCTTTCTTTCCTTCCGTTTTTCCCTTCTTTGCTTCGTTTTCCATTGTTAATCTCACTGTGACTCTTTGTCTGTCTTATCTTCTTTTTATTTTAAATTCTCTTTATTCGTCCTTTCAATCCTTCCTCCCTCGTTTATCAACACACACAAACACACACACACACACCTCCAGTGCTTCAGCATCAGCAGAAACAAATGTTCATTTGAAGGAGTTTATCCTCCTCAAACATTCTGAGAGCAGCTCGTTAATTTCTTCCACTTTAATATCTCCCCTCTCTCCTCTCTATCTTTAATTAATTTCTCATCTGCAGAAACAAAAGAAGTTTCATTAATGTTAAATCCATTCGTCTTAACAACAAGAGGGAAGAAGGAAGGAAGTAAAGAAGGAGAGAAGCCCATAATGGGTCATTACCCCCCCACACACCAATGATTAGACAGAGACACAGTAAACATTTTTCTTCTTTTTGCCGACTCTGGGAAACATGGCTGACATCTGCCGATACACAACCCCCCAGCACCCTCACCCCCCCGGGTGCACACAGATTCAATGTTAATGATCCTCATCTCTGTCTGTGTTTGTCTAATGAATCATCAGCACTGCAGGAGGTCAGTCATATCACAGTAACTTCGACCCTGTGGTCAGGGATGGTCATTTAGACACTTCGTCCAAGTTTAGGTTTCACCTTCAAAAAAAAATCACAAAATCTGTCGTTAATTTGAAGATAATCAGGGAATCTGACTTTTTTAAATTAAGCCTCGGGTTGTTTTTGAGATTTTTGATTCTGTTGGTTCTGCCTCATGTTTGAATTCTATGTCTAACGGTGAACTGGTCAAAGTTCAATCTTCTTCTCTTCTCTGTCTTTGGACTAAAACTCTAAATGTTGTCAAATTAGAGTTTGAATGAGTTTGAGACCCAGACACCAGTTTGTGGAAACTCAATGTTCCTTTCACACTAATGGAAATTAAAGTGTAGGTGTGTGTGTGTGTGTCAGATATTTTGTGGGTGAGAGTAATAGCTGTGCGATGCCTTTGTCACCCAGACTCACAGGGCTGAGATTTTATTAAGTACTCTTTCAAGACCGAGAGAAACAAAACAGGGGAATTGTGCCCCCCCACACACACACACACCCAACTCACACACACACACACACACACACACAGTGACTCAGAGCCGACTCTGAATTTTATTAAGTACCCTTTAGAAAGAGTGAAAGTGAGACAACAGGGGAGAAGTCAGCGGCAGCATGGTAATCAGACTGGCTGAGTGACACACAGAGAGGAGAGGAGAGGAGAGGAGGAGGAGGAGGAGGAGGAAGGAGCTGGGTCGGAAAACTCAGAGGGAACTGTCCCGTCTCAGTGAAGGCCCATCTTTGGAACTTATGGTTCAACTTTGAGATCCAGCACTTTGACTTTTGACTGGAGCCAGATTAATTCAGCAAAACAGTGTAAACAAAATATTTTCTTTGCAACTTAGACTAAAATAAAACATTCTTTGTTAATATTCTGACAAAGTGGAAGGTTTAGTTTCAACATTAAAATGAACACTAATTAAAATCGTCTTAATTCTACAATTTACATAAATATCAACACATAAATAACGTAACTTTATCAATATTTCAACAAATATCAATAGTCATTTTTCTTTATCCAATGTGATAAAGTTGACTGTAGATTAAAAATTTATAAATGTATATAAATAAAAACAACCAGCATGATTATTAATTTGGTTTATAAATATCATATTTTTATTAGTTTAAAATAAATTTAATAGATTTGGGATCATTTTACTGTTATAGAACTTCAAACTTTGTGAAACAGATGTGGAAAGGAGGCAGAACCAAGAGAGAAAGGATGAAGAAGGAGGAGGAGGTGGTGCTGGGAGATACCTTGCATGACTGCGCATTCCCTCAACTGCCCCTTCAACACACACACACACACACACACACACACACACTCTGACGGAGCGCTGGTTGGAGTGCGGGTGGCTGTCTTGTTGGCAGGGGTTTCTGATTTCACGGCCTACTGGGTGGTGGCATTCAGCCTCCATTAGACACCTCTCTTTCAGTCTTTAACCCCCCGCACCCACCAACCCCCCACCCCCCAAATCCCCCTTACCTCCACCCCATGGTCCAGTCCACTCATCATCAGCAGCAGCAGTCTTTATATAGTTTTGGTAACAGATCATAAATCAGAGCGGATGGAACTTAAGGAACAACGAGGAGACGCTGACACATCCCTTAGAAGGAACTGGTGCTATGTTTTATAGCTGCTCCAGAAACAACAGTGACACATACAGAGATCTCAGATGTACAGTTGTCCTTGTGTCCAGCTTTTCATCTCAACAGAGTTAAAACCCTGAGACAAAGACCTTTAGGAAGTCGGGATCAGCCGGAAGCTGATTATTGGTTCAGTAGAGATCTTGTCCAAACACGAATGTTGTTCTCCTCTTTTCCAGAAATTAAATATATCACATGAAATCACTGGACTGGACTCATATGAAATAATACTGTTAAGAGGACTGGGGCTGCAGAAGGGCTTTAAGAGTAGAACAGGGTCTTCATTGTAGAAGACACCGGCGTTTGAAGAGTAACAGGAAGAGTTGATGAAAAGTCAAAGAGAAGTTAACATTTTCACAGTGTGAGGGAGTGAGTCCTCCAGAGTAAGAGCGGATGATGCATTTGGACAAATGATAATTGATGGAGAGGCTGAGAGACTGTCTGTATGAGAGAGAGAGAGAGTGGGGGGTCCTGTCAGTTTGTGTGTGAGTAACTGTGGGGGCTGCAGAGGTCAGGAAAGCAGAGTTTCTCATAGACACTGCTGCTGTTGCTGCTGCTGCTGCGTTCTCAGGCATTCAGCCCTTTGTTCTGTGGGAGAATTTAGTGCTCAGCAGAACAGTTCCTGTCACTGAGGGATTATTTGACTTCATGAAGCTGCTCCTCTCTCTCACACACACACTCACACACTCACACACACACACACACTGTACAATAGACTTCAGGGACTTGGGTTCATAACAAACATAAAAGGCTTTGTTCGTCTAAAATCAGCCAACATTATATTATAATCTGCTGTGTTTATCATTGACTGATGAGGCAACAGGATCCATCGCTGTTGGTTTCATTATTTTGTCGGGACAAAATAATGATGTTATAGAACATGTCTTGACGTCTCTTGTCCTTTGTGACATATCCAGACTTTGACTCCTTTTTCTCTGATCCACGAGCTGCAACATTTGACTACAGTAAACACACTCTTAAATATGAAGTACAGACTACATGGTAAAACTACATGGTGTTTAGTACAGGAACCTTCCTAGATATTTTCCACTTACTTTTCAGAAATCTGACTCTTTACAAAGTTATTTAAAACCTCCATTATTAAATTTCAAGGAAGGATTTTTTTTCTCTGGCCACTGGAACAGTTATGTGAACATATTTATACAATTTTGTTAACATATGTAATTTTACAATATGTTGATTTTATTTTAAGTAATTTATTATGTGATCATTTTGGATTCCCAAGGTTGAAAGACCTGAGTCCAGATCTATTAGTCTTCAAGTACACTCTCAGATTCTAAAGTGATTGATTTCTGTCAGAGCAGCAGCCTTGTACTGCAGTACAGATGTGTAGTATCTGTGTAAAGTACAGATTCTACTCATCTACCCAGTTTTACAGTTCTGTGAAAACTCCTCATGTTGTTCAGCTCGTCTGTTTAATTTAACTCTGAGCCATATAATTTTTGCTGATTTGATGATAAAAATATGAAATGATGAAAAAAAAAACATCCATAAAGAAAACCTGCTTTTTTTTCATAGACACAAATCAACCTTAATTGGGTTGGAGTTTGCCAACAGAACATCTACGTACACCTGGCACCAGATACTATAAAAACCCAGAACCTTTCCATCCTGGGCCCGGTTGATTAAACTCTGTGGTACCTGACATTAGTTTGGTTTTATGGCCACCGCAGTCATTGATTGATCAGTTAATGGCTTGTCAGAGTGCAGTGAGTGTGATGTCATAGTGTGGACTCCACGGGTTGAGTCTCCTCCAGGCCTGTTCTCCAGGCTCTGCTGTTAGAACATCTACTGTACAGGGACATTTGAACTCAAAGACATGAAAACAAATAATTTATGGTTTTTGGGAACTTTAATGAATGCAATAATTACAACAATTAAAAATAGACAAATGATTTCTTTCTAATTTTGCTAAAATAAATTACTCAACCACTTGAGGGAAGTTGTGAAAAAAAAATCCCAAGATAATGAAAGTCCAACAACAACAACAATTACAATTTATAGAAAAAAATATGTAAGAATGATAATGATGCTAATTATGAATCTGACCAGTAAAACAGTTAAAATAAATAATAAAATCAAATAACGAATTAAAAAAAAAAATATCGGCCTAAAATGGAACTCAAAAAGTATTTTAAAAAATGAATCATAAAAGTTTTTAAACAACAAAAAACACTAATAAAAAGATATAATGATGATTGAGTCAAAGGGTTGGTAGATCAGACTGAAGAATGTTTAATAAACGGCTCCAAACTATTTTTACTTTTTAATTTGTTCTGTTTTTTTAAATATGCAGACGCTCCTCATTCGCTGACTCATTTGTGGCCTTTAATTAAAACCTCATCGGCTTCAGAGCCACTTGAACACGTTCCTGGTCCCGTGTGGAGGTTGGGACTCAAACCTGCCTCTAATTAACGTGCAGTTAAAAAATACTCCAGGTGCAAATTAGCGCTAACGTCGAAACACGGTACAGGAGGGGGAGACGGCGCCTCCTACTGCAGGCAGTGTTTGTGTGTGTGTTAAATGACAAGACAAGATAATTCCACTAATGCATATTTATCTCATGCTAATTGCCGTGCACGGCCAAAGAAAAGCACGCACTTAATTAATTGACATGGAACGGGGGGTGTGAGGGGAGGAGGTGCAAATGAGTTGGAGGCACTCAATCTGGAGAGACGACAACAGTGTGGGTGGAGGAGAGGATGATGGGAAAAAACAGTCTGGATTATTTTGTTTTTTAATAATAAAATGAGAGGAATCTGAAACATGTTGACAAATATGACGTTAAAAAATAGAATGAACCTACTGTAGGTTCAACACCTCAGTATTTCTGCTACATCTCTGATCTATTTTTCCTAGTTCTGGACTCTTTTTGGACTTTATTTTATCACCAATTACCAATATATAGAGTGAATTTCAATATATTGTGTTGTTGTGGTCCATGTCAAATGGCCATTACACACCCGTAATATATATTATTATATATTATCTTTCACTATTGGATTATTGTCCCATGTCAGACTGCACAGTTGACCTTGTGAGTTCTGATGTTTCTGTCTGGTCCCAGTGAAGTTCAGACCTACCCAAGTCTTGGTCTCGGTGTCAGACCACTTTAGTTCTAATCATATTTTCACTAATGTCCCATTAAAAGCATTGGACGTGTCGTCTCCAAACGAGTGGGACATGGTGGATTTCCCAGACTGTCCCCGAACGTCTGTTCCCGTCGGTTTCTCTGTGTGTGTCCGCCACGCCGCCCATCTGAGCCGTTTGTTTCCAAAATAACTGTGTCCGTCCAACTCGCCCCGTGTAATCTGGGGTGTGTAGTTGGCCCTATGTTGACACCCCCCCTCACTCTCTCCCTCTCTCTCTCTCTCACCCTCACCCATATAACTCACATTTATCCGTTCACGCTCGTTTCCCATTTCCACTTTTTTTTACCCCCAGCCCATCAGATGCAGATGCAGGCCCTTTCACTCCAGCCTCCTGCTCTCCCTTCTCCTCCCCCCTCTGCTCCACCCGCTCGGGAGGCACAAGAATTAAAACAGAAATGTTTTAGAACACACACACATCCATTTCAAGCCACAGATGGTCCTTTGAATGGAGCGGGGGTTCCCTTGTTTAGTGCCTGAGTGTATGGGTTTGGGAGTTTACCCTCAACTCCCCCTCACTCCCCCCTCCTCTGGCCTCCTCCTCCACTGCAGTGTTTTCTCCTGCACTTCTTTGTGATTCCTAACTTTCTCTATTCCCAACGTCCTTTTGTGTTCAAACCACAGCTCTGTGCCTTCTGCTCCCACTGCCCCCTGTGTGTGTCTGTGTGTGTGTGTGTGTGTGTGTGTGTGTAGTTGTATAAACTTTAGAGAAATTAAAATATTCCAGGCTGGGTCGGCGCAACAAACAAGAAACTGAAGGACTGAAGTGTCAACCTGTATCAAAACATCTTGGATCAAATGAAAATTGATTATATTTATTTATTAAGTAACTGTTAACACAAACTATTTAAATTCTATTGGTGCAGGTTGTCCTGGTCAACACGTGGTTGAACCTCAGATTGAATTTTGTTTTATGTTTTAGTTTTATTGGATGAAAGTCTCTAAAGGAAAGGAAATGCTGTTTCTCTGGTTGGTTGGTTGGCTCTCAGAACAGACCTGGGATCAGTCTTGGGTTCATGAGGAACGTGAGTCTCAGTCAACTACGGATTCAACAGTTTTCAGTTGAAATGGACTGAAACACAATGTTGATTTGTCCTGAAGTCAGATCTGCTCTTGTGCAGAAATGTGTTTCATCAAATCTCAGTTTTTCCCAGTGGGGAATGTTCTACTGTAGCACATTATCCTGGGATTTTGCAATTAGAAATGTTCAGAAACTTTTTACATAAATCTTCAGCTGCTGTATCTGCTTTTTTTTTTAATACATATTTTCACTGGTTTCGTCGGATCAGGCTGAGCGTCTGTGTTTGTTCAAATCACAGTGTAAAGACCGCAGCGTTAGAGCAAACACACACACACACACACACACTCAGTTCCATTAGACAGGAAACACGAGAGAAGGAAAAAAATCATTTCTGCTCGACTGGAAACATCAAATTATGAAAACCAGGCACCTGTTCCTCTCACATAGACACATCAAGGATTGGATTTCTGCATGTTTTTGACATGGTTGCTGCAGCTGCCGTACTTGGTGGTCCCTAGATATGTGTTGAATTTTACTTGGGTGAAACTCAATCTTATTGGACGCCGCTGGTTCCCATAAGAAGGGGTTGTAACGACAACGATTTACAGAGTTTCAATCAGTCCCAGGCTACACACACTCCTTCTCCTTTTCCTTTTCTTTCTCCTTCTCCTTTTCCTTCTCCCTAGGTGGCTTCAGTAATGAACACACTAGCTGCCTGTCCGTCCTGCTGTCTTGGCAGGTTGAGGTCCTACTTAACCAGGCGAAGCCGCTGCTCTTTTCTAAGTCCCTTTGAAAGCCTCCCTTTGTGGGGGACACGCCACCATGTTAATGTCATGTACCGTAGAAATTGCTGCAGCTATGGCTATTAGCTACACCGCTAAAGTACAGAGAGAGAGGGAGAGAAAGGGGGAGAGAGAGAAGCTGCCACGGAACCCCATGTAGACCATAATTGCATTGGTGAGAAGAGGGTTAAAGACCCTCCTTCACCTCACCCCGAAACCCCTTTTTTACTCTCTCTCTCTTTCTCTTTCTCTCTATCTCTCTCTCTATATCTCCTCCCTCACCTCCCCTCCTCCACACCCCCACCGACTCGCTCTTTCTCTCCCCTTTTTTGTGCGTGCGATTTGTCCCTTAAGCCGGCGTAACGTCTCGGCCGAGGCCACAGAATGTGCAGAGCAAATTGGAGGCAGAGCGTGAACAATGGAACATGCACCACTGCTGGGACATTCTTCTTCTTCTTCTTCTACTGGGAGCTGTGGGAGGGTGGTGGAGAGAGGTGGGGAGAAAAGTCATTTTGTCTAGATTGGTGGACGTCCAGACAGAGGCGGTGTCCAGTGGAGGCTTTGGGAACCTCTCAGGGACCAAGTTATGATCCATATCTGGTCCTTAGTTGGAAGAAGAAGTTAGAAGTGTTCAGACTGTTGGTGTTTAACAATAATAATTTGACTTTATATGTAAAGAACCAGAGTAGATGTAGTGAAACACGAATGAAGGGTGTGAACAGTGGTACATATATATTTTCATAAATGGGCAAACTAAGGCCTGGGGGCCAAATGCGGCCCGTTGAGCTTCTTAATGCGGCCCGCCAACCTTGTCCAAATTAAAAAAATTATTTATATTATCATTATACTTCTGCCCTTTGATTACAATGCATGTGTTTCCCCAGTAAGTGGTGCTATTAAGGGTATTAGAAATGTAGCATCTTAGGTTTCACACAGGACTTTTACATGACAATTATCCTTCTTTCTGCTCTTGACTCGGCCCCTCCTTGGTCGAAAGGTTTGTCCAACCCTGATCTAATACAAATACTAATACAAATCATTTTGAAACAATGATGGTACAATTTCTGGAAGTTGGAATACATTTCATCAGTGTTCCACAGAGGGATGCTGTTGCTGTGGTGTCCACTGGTGTCTGTCTGTCTGTGGTATGGACGTGGATGTTCAGGCCCTTTTGTCAGAGTCAGGAGATCATTATTTTTTCCAACATTTCCAGTCGTACACCCTGCAGTCAGCTCCGAGACAGACCACTGCCCCTAGAATTAGTTTGTTTGTGCGGCGTGCCTCACAAGGACGTTTGTGTATGAGTTTGATTCCTCTGAAGGTGGACCACATGGGGAAGAAGCAGCACTGACACGGAGAGATGACAGAACACGGAACACGGGGAAGATGGAATTAATATGGGCAGGAGCTGTTGTCGTGAACAATGAAGAAAACAGGAAAAAATAGTGGCAGCAGGGAGGAAGAGAACAAAACAGAACCAAACAACAGAGAACAGATCAGACAGAACAGTTCTGTCAGGCTGTTCCTTCAGAGGTAGTGACATCACAGTCTCTTCTGTGTGACCAGACCAGACCAGACCAGACTGCCGTTCCAAAAAAAGAAAAAAGAATAAAACTGGGTAAAGAGGGGAGTGAAGTCAAACAGAACACAGAAGCAGAACAGCTCCCATTGGCTGCTGAATAGCGGCGTGTATCGCTCACATTGAGTCAACAGATTAGCGACAGAGGAAGCTTAGCTGTTCCGGGCCTCTCGCGTTTGATGTTTCGGGGAAGCCTAATTTGATTTTTCACCTCCCATTGTTTCAGAACTGTGTGGCCCAAATCCACTTTAAACCTTTCATCCTTTTCCCTTCTGTCTCCTCCTCTGCTGCTGCTGCTGCTGCTGCTTCTAGTCTTTGTTGTTCTCCTCTGGGCCACAAGTCTTTGACCAGTCGACACATTCCATTACATCAAGAACCAAACTATCATTGAATATCTGCATCAGTCGGACTTAAATAATCGATTATTTGTCAATAAGGCAAGAAGGAGATCTGTCAACATCAGCCCAAGGTAGAGCAAATAGTGGTTCTGCATCTGGTATACAGTGGCCCAGGTAATGTGGGCCAACCAGGTCTGCAGGTGATTGGATCACGTCCCAAAAATTGAAGGTGACCAGTTCTTTCCTCCAGACCTTGGTCTTGTTGAGGTGTGGCCCACAGACGTAGACCACTGAAGGCCCACATAGTTACTTATCTGCACCAGTAACTGGGTCAATCCCACTTCTCCTTTAACCCTGGTGAGTCCTCAGAGCTCCACCAGTTCCTGGGTTGAATCAAAGTCTTCAGGCTTGGAGGGTTTAAACCTCTTCCCTTCACCCAGACCAGGCCGTCCCACCCTCCGCTGCAGGCTGTATTAACCCTGAAGAAAAGCCCCTGGAGAAGCAGAAGAATGGCTGGAGAAAGTGTCCCCACCACCCTCTCCTCCCATTTCTCCTCCTCTTTTTTTCTCCCCCCTCTGTGAAAACGGCGCATCGTTCGCCTCCCCCCAGCTCACTGACTGCACTCCTCTCGCCATGAGGGGGCTTAATGCCCCCAGCCCTCCACCCTATTGCCCCCCCCCCCCACACCGTACTGCCCTCCAAAACACCTCACCCAAAACTGCTTCTCAACACTCACAAAAAGGCCGGGCTAAAAAAAGAGCCACACATGAGGTTCCTTTGTGTTTCTCGTTCCCAGAACCATTGACTGACTGACTCGCTTAGTCAACGACTGACTGACTGACTGACTGACTGCTGGCTGCACTTACACCCGCCTCCACTACAGCCACACCACCCCAGAAAAAAAAAGCCACTCACCCCCCCGCCTGTCCACCCATCCTTCCGTCCATACTGGTCCACAGGAGATGCAGAGGAGGATGAGTCGGATGGTGCATATGTTGGGCGGCTGTTTTCAGCGGTTTTTAAAGAACCATCTGTGAGGATGTCCATTCAAAGAGCCCTGGTCAATGGGAAGTTTGGAAAAAAAAACAGCCTTTTGTTCCTGTGTCTTCTGTCTGTAATTTCCATATCTCTATTTGTTCCCATCTTTCCATTCTCTCTCTTCTCTCCCGACCCCAGTTTTATGTCCTGCCTTAATTTGTTAACACAAAATAGCGGCACTTTCCACAGATCTGACTGATCCATCTGCATTATGTTGGTTTTAGTTGATTTATGAAACACACAGCGATGATTTCAAGAACATCTTAACAAGTGTAACTGTAAATGATTATAAACATAAAAAAAGGAAATATTTTAAAAACCCTGAAAGCATCTGAACTGGCGCCGAGGGAGTTTGATCATAAGTTTTTATGTCATAGGTGTGTGTGTGTGTGTGTGTGTGTGTGTGTGAGAGGGTGTGTGTGTGTGTGTGTGTGTGTGTGTAAGAGCTAAGATGGATTAGCTCTGTGAGGGGCTCAGTGGTCCACTGATATCTTTGCTGAGTCCTCACAGCAGGGCACACCAGATACTGGCACGTGCTCAAAGACACACACACAGGTGCATCACTGTGTTGTGTGTGTGTGTGTGTGTGTGTGTCATTAGGCCTATCATTATAGAAGGATTAGAGAACTGTTAAAAGAACAACTCCTCTCCACTGGACACACCGTCCACCTCTGACTGTGAATCTGGTCCTTCCATTTCCAGGGCTTTTCTTTAGAAACAAATATTAAACCTAACTTATAAATATTGTAGTTTCACTCTGTGACTTGGACTTTTTCTAATTTTGGTTCTTTTTTTTGTTGTTTGCTTGTGGATGTAAACAGATCTGCACATTTATACGGTTTGATGGTTGTAGCAACATTGTCTCCCATCTCCCATCATTGTCTTCCATATCTGGATACAGTCCATTCAGTTGCTGCCTCAGGTCCATGAGCCACAGGTTTAGACACGGCCTGATCTGCAGAACCTCAGAGAAGACTTTTACCTCACCATCTGGAAAGTGTTCCATCAGAGGAACTTTTCCTGCCAATCTGAAACAGAAGGAAACAGAGCCATAAATCAGAGCGTACCTGTTCAATAAAACAGGTGTCTGTACCAGCGTCTGTACCAGTGTCTGTCCTCGGGCTGCTGCAGTTAACTGCTTCCTGTGCACAGTCAGAGAGACTGTGTGTGTGTGTGTGTGTGTTGATGACAGTAAAGTGATCTTAGATTATAGGCTCTGCTCCCTCAGAGGGGAGGCAGAGGCTGGTGGCGGGGGGACAGGCACTGACATGATGGGCCCCCTAATGGTCATAATTGGCAGTGGCTTTGACAGCAGCTATATGATCGCCCAGTGTGCGTGTGTGTTTGTGTTTGCTTTAAAGTGAAATTTACACAAAATTGCAGCCTGGTTGATGAATCGGTTGTTGGGGGAGAAGGTTGTGTGTCTGTGTGTGTGTGTCTCTGTGTGTGTGTGGTTTTACACAGTGGCAAAAAGGCAGCAGTTACGCTTGTTTTTCTTCCACTCCTTTTTTTATCTGTGCTTCTGTCAGTCATTTTTCCTTCTTCATCCACACAGGTGTTAAAGTGTGTTTGTACAGAAATTGTCTGTGTGTGTATTTCTACAATTTATTTCCTGGTCCAACTATGCAGTGACAATAATAACCTATAATATTAACTTTACATTGAACAATACTGAAACAAAGCTGAAGCTTGTTCTGAGGACACTGAGCATTAAAGCAGCTGAGACGTTGGACTCTCAGTAAATGTTCCTTTTCCAAACCCAGGACAAGGACATGCAGTTCTACCAAGAATCTATCAGAACCAGGCTATTATTACAGTATGAAAAGTCCTGCTCCACACGTACTCACACTGCGATCTAATTTCTGCTCACTTTAATCTATGTGATCACATTCACATCATTAATTCTAAAGCAGAAATGATGTAGAATTAGGTAGAAAAAGAAAAATGATTTATGTCATGTTGAAAAGTCCAATCCTTAAGTCTTTTCTTTGTTTTAGTTTTTTGGCAAAAAGTAGAAACTCAGTTCTGTTCATTTCTGCCTCCTGCTGCTTGGAAAAGTCGCAGCGCTGATCAACACGTCGTCATTTAAGGACAGGAGTCGGGAAGGAAACGCAGAAGGGCAGTGAATCATTCAGGTCCTGAAAAAAAAGCATCAGAAAATATCTGATTATTCAATTTGTCCAGATTTAGACTCGGACTTGGGGACGATGAGAGGAGACAGACAGAGAGCAGATCGCTTCCACCTGAATGAGCAGGAGCAGCGTGTGTGTGTCTGTATCCGTGTGTGTCGGCGTGCCATCGAGCCAAGTCGCTCCCTCTGATCTGGGTTCAAAGGCAGTGGGGAAGAGGCTCAAAGCGCTCTGGGTCCAGGGGAGAGATGGAGGGAAGAGGTTAGAGAGAGAAGAAGAAGAAGAACAGAAAGATGCAGCGCTGATTCCCAGGAGGCGACCAATCATTACAAGCCCAGATGGATACGTGGGTTCAAAGACCCGCTTTGGGCCAGTTTGTGAGTTTGTCATATTTCAGATTGGACCGAACATTTGGCAGCGCAACAATTGTTTTATGACAATTTAATAAATTCATGATGACCTTCACCTGAGACAGTAGTCTGTGGAGCGGATGGAGGTTTCCTTTAAATCTGGAGCCAAACTCACCTGAGATCAAGGTCCAATTCAAGGACTTTATGAAGACATTTCCTGCATCTTCACCTACGGCTGAGAGTCGACTCTTCCTCTTCATATACATTTATATACAGAATATTTATGTATATATCTCACTGTAACATATACACACGGATATACTGTGTGCATATATGTGTGTGTCTGATAGTATTACCAGCAAAACTAACAGTGGACGACTGTCTTAGCTGCAGCCTCACTACTCTGTCAAGTTTCCAGCTGCTTTGAAACACACACACACACACACACACACACACACCGAGTGTTCTTGGAGAGCCGACTCTGAGGCCACGAAGGTTACATTTTAGTAAAAGTAGAGCAGGAAAAATACATTTTCATGTGCAGGGTTGCGTGATATACTGCAGCTCTTACTTTTTCTCATCAGTGTGAGCCATCTTTACTTTCAAGTACCTCAGCTGTTCTTCCTGTGATGGATGGAGACAGAGAGAGAGAGCGAGAGAGAGAGAGAGGCAGAGCAGCAAGGGAAAACAATTTGGAGAAATTTACGCCCGAGTTTGGCTCAGTTTGCGGAGGGTAATGTCGATGTTTTATGGCAGGCTGTCTGACTTGGTTTCCTCTCCTTTTATTTCATTTTTGGATTATCGTGTCTTGTACTTTATTTTGAAAGGACAAATGCAATCACTCTCCGTGTCACTCACCTCCCTTTATCTGGCTACGTGGTGTTTGTCAGGTCGTAAAGAGTGGGCTGTAAACACACATGTGGACACTAAACTATCTGTGTATGTCCGTCCAGCTACTGAACACTAATGGTCAGTGTTTCAGGGCGTCTGGGGGAATGTGCAGCTGGTCACCAGACTAGACAAGGACGTAAACACACAGGCCAACACTCAGGTTAAGCCATTTTGGGACAAACCGCTGATTTAAGCTAATTTACACTTTTTTAGAACTTTTTCCCAAGTGTCATTCTGGTTCTTTGTATGAAAAAATCCCTCTCCCTTAAGCAGGTTGCCCTCTTTTTCTCGTGTCTTGGCTCAGTTTTATTGTTTGGTTATATCTGTTTTGGCGAGAGACACTTTCCAAACACACCGTCACACAGACACGCACACAGATAGACGGGTTTGCGTCTGTTTCTTTGGGAGGAAGGAAAGAAGTCACGGGTCAGCTGGAGAGGCCCGGCCTGCTTCTTCTTCATTGGTCAAACCTTTACTTCCTACTTCCTGGATGACCCAGGCACCATCTGGGGAAGTGATTGGCTGAGAAGAAGAAGACGACGGCTGTGCAGCGGCGTTGAGCTGCGCTGCAGCAGGTTAGCCCTCTGAGGCCCGTCACTTCAATGAGTCGTAGAGCCGCCGTTAATGATCAAACCAGTCGAGTCACGAACATTTTCACCCCTCTGATTTCAAAGACACGTCCCAGGTACCTACAGAAGTCAGAAGTCTAGAAATAAATGAAATGTGTTGAGTTAAATATTGGCAAATATAGGAAACCCGTTTCAGATGTTAGTGACGATCAATCGCTAAAAAAACAGAAGTTGTTACAATGGAATGGAGCTAAAATTTGACCTGTAAAATGCATAAATTAAAAACTTAAGAAATAACCAACTGAAGGAATCTAATAACAGGGTTAACTAACAATTGTAGAGACATTAACTCACACTTATGTCTGTAATTCAACTAGAAACTGGACGATACAGAAAAAAATACACTTTTAATTTCATGCAACCACTAAAGACTAAAGGCTGTTGAAAACAACTTTAACTTTAACTGTGAAGTCAAGCCAGAGTTAAAGGTTAAAAATAACAGAAATAAAACATCTTAAATTTTACACTCATATATTTTTATATTTAGTTCTTTATTCATTTTACTGTTGTCCGTCAACCTGCCTTCCTGCCTTCACCCTTCCATCTGCCCCACATGCCTCCTTCCTTTCCTCCCCCCGTGCCTCCTCTCCTTTCCTTTGTCCTCCCTTCTTCACACCCCTCTCTCCTCCTGCCCTCCCGGCATCTCCCCCAGTCTCTCCTGTTTATGAAGGTAAATTTATAGGTCTTAGAGGGGCTGTTAGCAGGAGGTGGCCCCCGCCTGCTTAAACCACAACAAGGCTACAGCCTCCACACGGAGCAGCAGCCGCCAAGTGGGCAAACTGGGCTCCTTCCATCAGTGCTCCATGATCTACATGATAGTGCACTCACACCTCCCATTATCTGCTAATGAGCATCCCTGTTTTCTTCCTGCCTCCCCCCGGCCCCCGCTTCCCTTCTGAGGGAGAACCGGTCTTCATCATATTCTGGATGAGTGTTCGGCTGCTTTTTTCCTTCTTTCTTCCTTTATTTTATTATTTTTTTCTTCACTTTATATTGCTCTATCGAGCATTTGTTTTTTATTGGTCTACGAGGAGCAGTTAGCCCGCGGTGGGCTCACATGTGCTGAGCTCCCCTCACACTCTGCTCTTATGAGTCGGCTCTCTCACTGCATAGTTAGATCATTTATGTAGTGCACGTGTGTGTGTGTGCGCGTGTGTGTGTGTGTGTGAGCATTTGTCTTATAATACGCTCAGCGTATTTGCTGCTGCTGCGGCTGCTGATTTCGTATAAACATGAACCAAGCTGTGTATTCACACCAACACCTCTGTTTTATCTATTGTTGTTGTTTTAATGTGATGATAAATAATGTGATTTTTTTTTTGGCATTTTCTAAATGTTTTTTTTTTCTGTCTCCCTCCCCTCTCTGCGATGATGGTGTTGGTGACGTCTCATCATCGATTCCTCACAGGTGAGTCAGATTTTCTACTTATGTTCACCTTTGGTTCATTGCAGTTAGTGCTATCCCATAATATTGAGCAGCCGGTGTTGGTTTTTACACCAATAATGAAAATCCAATAACACGATTCCTGGGTTTCGCTAAATTGCAGGAATCCTACATTAAGTCCTGAGACTTTTACCTCAGTATTGTGTCCACCAGCTGACATATCAATATCTATTGATAATAATACACAGAATTACGTGTTAGAACATCAGAAAAGTTGGATATCGGACTTCCCTAATTTTACAAGCAAAAAACACCAGAAAGTCCATGTAGCAGCTTCACCGCACAGTGACATGAAGATGGAGGTTAAGGTGAGAGAGGGGAGGGATAAAGTGAGGGGGTATGTTGGGGTAACGTGGGGTGGGGGTCAGACTTTTATGAAGTCACTATGAGAAATGACCTGGACCGGTGCAGCTGTCTGATATAAAGGTCCCAGGCCGATGAAGAAGAGGAAGGTTACAGGGTTATCTGTCAGCAGTCAGTCACACACACACACCGACACACACACTGGATGCTATCTGCTTAATCCTCCTTTCTTTAACCTTTCAAAAAAGTTTCACTTTTCCAGTTTTTAGTGTCTCTTGTCCCGGTGCTCACAGACAGACTCAGTCATTATTCTAGTCGTCGACATGTCACAGGTTTTTACTGATGGTTGTTGTCTGCTGAGACCAAGGTGACATTTCCTGTTACCGCCCAAATGTAGAGCTGGTGCATGTGAGTGTGTGTGTGTGTGTCCTTTTTTCTAATGAAGGGTCTATATGCAGGCTTGGCAGGATATTAAATATGTATCAGCAGGTTGGAAGTGGCAGACAGAGGTGACTTGTCACACATTCTGAGTTAAAGTACAGACATTTCTTCCTTTTTCTCTTCTTCGCTGCCGTTTATTCTTACACAGTAAACACAGTGAAGTAGCCTGTCGTCTGATACAGTAACGTAATATCCCAGTGTTGGTAAAATAAACCAAAGAACAGTGAAACAGTTGTGAGATCGCCAAAACAGAAAGAGAAACAGAAAGAAACTAGAAGGTTTTTTATTTTCAAACCCAAACTTACGTTAGGCTAATATTTACTTGAACGATGTGAGATTGTTTCAGAGACAGCTACCCTTTAGAACTAAGGTAGATAAGTTTGACATTGTTGGACGGAGATGTTAAGAAAAGACTAGATTTTATTTTCCACAGGATTAAAATCCATTAGAATGACTCCTTACTGTATGTGTCCACAGACAGACACCTGTTGTCATCAATCCAGCCGAGTCTTAAAAGCATTTAGTCTTTCATAATAAGTTTGATGGAAGTTTAGCTCCTTCCAGGTTTCTATGACTTTGGTTTTGGTTTGGTTTGGTTGCTAGGATCTCAGCAGCAATCTCTGCAGCTGTGGCCATGCAGGACACACACACACACTCCTGGTGTGTTTGTAGGCTCAGACAGAGGCCTCCACCCTCCACCCTCCACCCTCCCTGACTCTGTAAAGATGAACATCGTAAAGATCCTGTTCGACCTCTTATTGTGTTTCCCTTCTTTTCTTCCCGTCTATTTCCTTTTCCGTCCGTTCCTTCTCTCCTCCTCCGCCCGCGCTCTTTTGTCACCTACGTCTTTATCCTCACATTTTCTCTTTACCTCTGTCAGGATTGACTCCTTTCCATTCCCCAACCCTTTCCAGTGCAGCCCCCGTAGACCACCAACATCCTCAGGTAAAAGCTGCTGTACACTGGACCACCGTCACTGGTTTCTCCAACACATGAATGCATTTACAACCTGACACTGAAACAAAAGAACCAACAACTCTGTAATACCAGTGTGTGAGTCCAACCTGGGCTGACTCCAGCTCCATATTTACATCCCCGGGCCCTGGTGTTCTGAGCAGCAGTGAACTGAACTCCTCATCTAACTCTGCAGAAGAGAATAAATGTGAAACTATTTAAGTGGAACCCAGAGACGGTGCTACTGCGGTGGTGTTGCTACGGGTAAAAGCCCAGGTAGTTACAGACGGGCTGTACTTAAAACACAAGTTAATAAATCTGGAATGTGCTCCACAGACTGGGCGTCGAAGGCAAAACTTCACTCTGCCTCCACGTTTAAACTCCCGATAATTGCGGGAGAAAATATGAGAAAATGTTTCCTGCGCTGGACCGGGTCGTAAAACCCAAAGTCAAACGTCAGCGGCGGAGTTTACGGCAGCTGCACTTCAGCTTTAAGGCACCGTCCTGCACAGTTGTTTGTGTCGTCTGGGCTGCGACTCCAAATGTACTCGCTCCAGTCCCTGGATGAAGATGTTGCAGCAGCTTTCTTCTACTCTCCCGCCATTTTCTTTTCTTCCTGTGTGTAGATTAGGCTTTTGGGAGCAAGTAGTAGTGGAGGTAGAGTCCTGAGCAGCTGTAATGACCTGCTGACTGTTGGTTAATGAAGACAAAAGTCACTTCATCTACATCAGAGGTTTCAAACTCAAATCACAGTACACCACGGGCCAGATTTGGGCCCCCAGGCCTGAGTTTGACAGGTGTGATCTGTGATGTCACAGAGACTCAAACATACATCTATACAACTGCGTGGTGTCAGTGATGAAGCTGCTGTCATGACCTGTTTGTAGTTTAATCAACTCTTCAACCCCTGGTTTGTGGTCCAGTATCGGTCCGTAGGTCATGTGGTACTGGGACTTAGTGGGACATAAGGGGACATTTTTCTTTTACTGATTTACAGCATAGAAAATCTGGTAATTTCCATTTTCCTCCATGATTCGAAGAGAATCTGGTCTCATTTGATATTTATTCTCACATTTCTCAAAAATGTTGTGTTTAATTTGACTCCAAAAACAAATTAAATGAAATTCACGTCTGAATGATCCTGCCTGCAATTTCACAAAGTTTTCGCCATCCCGTCCAAACCCAACTGGGTGCTACGCTACGACTGACAGGTATCTGAACCAATAGGACGCAGGTTTAAATCCCTCCCCGAGGAAAACAGCGACCCTAATCATGCCCTTGTAATACACTGGTTCCTGTTCGCTCCCTGGGGCTAATTAGCATTCTAATTACTGATTGCAAATGAGAGCTGCGTTGATTGTGTTCCGCCTGTGAGTGAAGAGGCTCGAGAGGGACGCACACACACACACCCAGAGTGTCATACTCAAACACACTGAGTGATCATCGTTAAGAAGCTTATCATGCTCTCGTTGCTCTGCGCCTTTCCAGTGCTCTCTCATCAACACAGTCTCATTAGGATCATAATGCAGTACATACACACACACACACACACATACACACACACACAGCGACGGAACATTAAAGACGGCAATAAAGGAGCAAACATAAAACATTATATTCTGCCAAAGTGTTGCTGTTGTTCCTACCAATTAGATCAGCTCTGATTTAGAGCCGTGGAGGAAGGAGTGGAGAGGGAGATGAAGTGGAGGAGGACGCAGCTCCAGAATGGATGGAGCGGCCGGGAATAATGAAGAAATAATTCTTAATTACAGTCTGACTGTACTGTGTCCGAGTGCAGTAGATTTGTCTGTGTCCGCCCGCTGCTCTGTGTGTGTGGACAATTGTCCACACGCAGAAAAATATGACCACAGCAAATATTACTTCTTTTTTTAGGCTGTTCTTCTAATCCCAAAATATTTTGCTAATATTCAGCAACATGTTGACAAAAAAACCACAACAGAGAGGATGGTTATATGTATTTCTATAGAGCTACACATAGATAGGCACAATAGAAAGAGTTATGAAGGACAGACATGTGATCAAGTCCCCGTCATATTGACTCAAAACCTGGAGTTCACAGGTGACAATGGTCTCTGCACCCCTGTGTACCTTATCCTTAACATTGGAATAAATTTGACCAAAATTGAATATTCATTCATTCATCCATCTTCACCTGCCTGTCTGTTGCAGGGTCAAAATTGAATCATTTTTGAAAAAATAAATAAAAGTTTTTTTCTAACTTTGTTTTTGAGAAAAAAAAAACAACAAAACTGTAAAAACTTATTATAAAACCAAAACAGCAGACGGTCCATTCACAAACCTGACATTTTTATTACGTAGAAACAAATGCATCCATTACGTTGACACTTTCATTACTTTTATAAAATTGATTTTAATATCAATATGTGTTAATTGCAAAACATTTCCTCAACTGCAATTAATTCATTTTTGTTCATACTTCATGTTTCAATGTAATAATTACGTGCGCAGAGTGATTAAAGTTAGGGTTTGTTCACTTGGATGGATGTATGGATGAATTTCCCTTTTTATTTCACATCCTCTCCTTAATTATATGCTGCAGTAAATGTGACATTCTACTAAAAAGACACTTTACACCCTCTCAGACCGGAGGCTTCTGTACCAACTCATCTCACATGTTCTTATTACTGTCTGTACAAAATTGGTTACAGACAAAAAAAATGTCTGACTGAAATTGGAGATTCTCCGTTACTGTGTCTGCCTGTGTGTGTGTGTGTGTGTGTGTGTGAGATTGATGCTCGGCAACCGGTGTTTACTCCTGTTGGCCAATTGAAAAGCCAGCGTGGCAGGCTGGGGAAAGCACAATGGGGAGAGGAGCTAAAGTGGCGGTGTGAGGTGGCGAACACTGACACTGAGACAAATAGATAGAAAGCTGTTAGCCAGGATGGGGACACAGTGGGAGGGAGGACGAGGCGGACACGATGAGGAGCTGGCTGAAAGGCTGCATTAGATTTGATTTCAGCAACGTCGTCCAGAAGCAGAGGACAAAAAGAGAGAAAGAAAAAATGAGTACAAATACAGGAGCGGTGATAAAAGACAGCAAACAGAAGCTCATCAGTGGATCCTGCATTTGCGGCCACGTCATTTGAGCGATGGACGGAGAAAGACAGATGGTTTTTAAGGAGCAGACAGAAAGAGGGATAACGAGGATAGTTAGGGAAGGAGAGATGGAAATAGGGAGAGGAGCAGGGGAGGGACGGAGGCGACGGCGGTCATCCCTGTCGACAGGCCTTTAAATGAAAGGCGACAGTGTGTGTTGGAGAGAAGATTGGAAGGCATTAAGGCCTGGCATGTCCTGTGACACCCTGAGAGGCAGAGAGACCTAGAGAGAGCCCTGGGTGGACGGAGAGGGAGAGAGAATCCAATTGAATTCTTCTACCAAGTGTCCACTTGTCCATGTTAAATCCCTCTCTGTGTGTGTGTGTGTGTGTGTGTGTGTGTGTGTGTGTGTGTGTTTGAGAGTGTGAGAGTGCTGCGGGTGTAGGCGGTGTGTATACATAGTGCACGTGTGTGTGAAAGTTATTTAGCAGGAACAGAAGCAGAGCAGGATCTATAACCAGCGAGCTGCCCTGTCTTTGTTCCCGACCAAAGACTGTGGCTGCATGGCTTATCGGCTGCACAGATTACTGCTGTATTGATAACACACCCTCCGTCTGTGTGTGAGTGTGTGTGTGTGTGTGTGTGTAAATAAGGTCAGGATGAGCAGAGAAAAATACAACATACGGGAGAATATATCTTACGATTCTGACATTCAGTCGTTGTGTATTTGAACCAACAGTAGCTGAATATGAACAGATGATTCTCATTTCCTGTCACGCCCGCTAGGGGACAGAAATGACACTATATTAGAAGAGAAGTACTGCGTTCGTTTGACACAGACAAACTTCAGACCAAAAACAGATAATGGTCTGTCACAGTAAATTTCACAGTCAAAACATGTTGGCAGAAACCTAGTGGTTCTGTGGTTCTGTGGATCACGGGTCTCATCTTTGCACCAGGCCACTCACTGCCTGGCTGCTGTTGTCCTTGTGGTACCAGCGGTGACCAGCTGGTGTTGTATTACCACCGTATCGATTCAATACCTCAGGCTCACAAATCAAGAGCAGAGGACAATGTCCATATTTGTCACCATCAAATATTAGCTCTGATCAATGAAGTCGATATGTCACATAAATATATGTCACAGTTACTGTGTTAAATATACGTACAGTCGTGGAAAACATTGTTTTGTTTTTTCTTCAATATCTTCCCTGGTTCCAGAAGGTTCTGTTTTTATCAGGTCAATTCCATAGTTGATAAAGTTAGAACTGAAGTTTTGTTGTTATCATAACATTTGTTTTATAAGCAGGTACATTTTTCCTGCCCTCTGATTGGTCCGGACATGATTTTCAGTGTAATGTGTCTTTTCTCACTTCTCTGTGAAAACAGACGGACAGTTGGACAGACAGACAGTGAACATATATAATCAAGACATCAACATGGAGACATTAGCCTGACTGTCCCTTATTCCAGCACTCAGACAGCACTGAAGGCTGTGACGACGCTCATTTCCTTGTTTGACCACAATGGAAACCACCTTAGTCTCTCACTCTCTCCGTCTGTGTGTGTGTGTGTGTGTGTGTGTGTGTGTGTGTGTGTGTGCTTCTTAATAGAAGGTGGTTAGAGGTGTCACCCTGCTCCCATTTTAATGTGCTCCACAATTACAGCTGTCAGGACTTGAAGATAATGTTTCGGCCTTTTTTCTCTCTCTCTCTCTCTCATTCTCTCGCTCCTACACTGACACACACACACACACACACACACACGGATCCAGATACTAAAGATGTGAAATATGTCAGCCGTGGAGCAGGTCCTTCCTCATAAAAAGGACTCAACGCCCTCCATCACCCTTATATCTGTCTGTGTGTGTGTGTGTGTGTGTGTGCTTCTGTCCTATTTCAGTTTGTCTGTGTAGATGCACGCTCCTGTACATCTGTGTGTGTGTGTGTGTGCGTGTGCACCAGTTTGTAGCGACAATATTTGCTTTGTTGAACGAGCCCCTGGGTGAAGCGCCTGGGCGGTGCTCAGATTCTTTATGCAGCAGTGAAGCTGCTCTCACTGTAAACACCGCCACAATTTAAGAGCTGCTTTATCTGACGACAGGTAAATATGTCGTCAACACGCCGGCCTGGGTCAGTGAAGGGATCAGCGGTGCCTTCATGGGCCAGCAGGCATGAATGTACCAGGGCATCAAACACAACTGTTATATTTTTACACCAGTTATTGTAAAAAAATAAAGCAATGCTGTAAATGAGGTGATAATAATAGCACAAAGTTGAATCAGTGACTTTTCCTTGAATTTGTTTCCCTCTAAGCCTCTACCTGGGGAGATGTAGACGGTTAGTCCTGGTACCGATCACCAGTCTATCACAGAGTGGGTGTTTGGGTCAACTCTCCTCTACAACATTCCTGCTACATTTTCCATCATTGGGTCCTATTGGACCTTCTGGGTGTCCATGACAAAAGGAACATCAGGTCAACTCTTCGACATATTTCTCAACTTCCATCTCCATTCCCACTGTTTCTAAAATAACCAAACTTCAGGGGAATCAAAAGGCAACTGTGGCGACTCCGTCCAGAGTCAAACGGTCTCTTCAGTTGAGGATCAACTTCAGTTCATACCTAATGATTCCTCTGTGTGGTTGACAGAACCTGACGGAGTCCAACAGGGAACTGTCACAGTTTCATCCCATTTAGCTCGGCTCCAGATTAGCACCACCATTGACACAGGGCAGAACAAAGCAGTGATCCAGTCGTCCTAGTTCATGATACAATATCTCCGTACTGGTGGGGGTCTGGGGAGGGGTAGGGTCTATGACTCCCCCCTCTGTTCACTTACTTCCTGTTACTGCTGTCTTTGTCAGAAACTCTCCGTATCATTTTTGTTCTCCTCTCTCTGTCTTTCTTTCCTCTCTACTGGTCGTGGCTGGCATCTGTTAAGCTGCTGCGGAGAATATGCACATATGAGTGTGTGTGTGTGTGTGTGTGTGTGTGTGTGTGTGTGTGTGTGTTGGTCTTACGGGGTTGGATTTGAACAAGCCCATTCCTGTTCTGCCCCGGTGGCCTATGAAATGAGAAAGGCAGCCACTGTGCTGCAGACCTCCACTGATAAATCTACCAGGGTTACCCCTGCGTGTGTGTGCATGAGGTGTGAGCGTGCACGCATGTCACGTGCACGTGCGTATGTAGGAGACGTGATCATCTGTGTTTGCGTCTTCAGCTCCGTGACGCCAGAATAGAGATTTGGGGAGATTTGATTTCACACACACACACACACACACAACTCAAGTGTGTGTGTGTGTGTGTGTGTGTGTGTGTGTGCGCACCATGTGGTATAATCTGCCATCAACGCTTTGAATGTGTGACATTAAAACACCACTGAGTCGATTCTCCTTCAGACATTTGTGGCTTTTTTTCTACCTCCTCTTGTCGTTTGTCTCATTTTATCCATGTGCACATATTCGTCTCCGGAGAATTAGAGGTCGTGTTACCAATCCATGGAGCACTCAACGACAGGGACACCAGAGGTAGAGTAGAGGGGGGGGGTGAGTTGGGGGACACCGAGAGAGAGGGAGGGAGCACATGTTTTCCAGCCTGTCTCTCTCCAGAGCGCTGAAAGCCCCCAGGTTACCCTGCATATGACAGAGGGGTCAGATATTGAAGAGGGGCAGTCAATACAACACACCATTTAGCAGCTATATACAGGGAGGGTGGAGAGGGTGGAGGTCCATGGGGGGTGAAAGGAAGAAGCTCAGGGCTGCAAAAAATATAAGCAGCCAGCGAGTTTGATCAAACCTGTAGATGTGATCATTGTGATCAGATTGAAGTCCAGTATGAAGAATCAATTCACTAAAACAGGTGTGTCAAACACACGGTCTGTGGGCCAGAACAGGCCCTGCTGCAGCATTCAACCCGGCCTACTTGATCAAATTGGTGGTGTTGAAGAACGTGAATGGCTTGATAAATATAAATATTTTACTTGAGGGCAGCAGTTGTGGCTCAGTCATTAAGGAAGTGGCCTCAGGGTTCAGGTTCAAATCCTCCAGCTGCTCAGCACCGCCCCGAATCATATAACTTACACTGGGCTCAGCACCCACAGGAAGGCCCGTTGTAATCACAGTGGGATTTGGGTGGCAGTGGTGGAGACTGCTGCCCCTGATAGTTGGTAACAGAATAAAGGATGAAAATTGAATGAATGCTTGAAAACAAAGGATAAGGACATTGACTTATTGTTATTTACTGGTAATTGTGTTATGATGGCACTGGTCCACTGGTTCCACTACCATGATTTAGAGTTGCATGGCAGAAGAATTGCACTTTTGATACAGACAAATTAAATAAAGTCCATCCCAGGCTTTTATGGAACCCTGGCGTTCCACAGGGAATGTCAGTTTTGGATGATTCTCCATTCTGATTCCCATCATGTCACAGCTGAGGTTCTGGAAAGGACAACAAGCCTCGTTACTGCCCCCTGTCTGCTCTCGTCCTTTCTTCTCCTCCCTCCCTCCCTGCTGTCATAAAAATCAGTGTGCCCCCCGCCCTCACCCAGAGGTACAGCTGCTTGTTTCAGATGAGTTCACAAACACTTTACACCTTCCGCAGCGTCCATTCCTTCTGCTCTCAACCTTGGTGGCTTCAGAAAGCTGCGGTGGACGGAGGCCCGTGAGGACACAAGGTCGACGGGTCTCTTTGATCTGAACGGTTTCAGTCGAGGCAAAATAAAGAGTCGGCCAGGGAAAAACACACAAGGCCCCGTACGGAGCCTGCACTTCACCCGGGGGAGGCGACCCAGCGGAAGAGCGCCTGCGTCAGGCCTGAGCGGGTCCAGCACCGGCCGTGTTATTGTAACATGGTTAGCACATGGGCTAAACTCTCCAGTCATTTGTTTAACACACAAACTCCCCACAGCGCCCCCAGATGCCACGAGGCTGAAGGGAGTCACCAACGCCTCATGTGAGGTCTCCCTGCAGGGGGCAGCGTTTTCAGTTTGTTTTAGTCAGGGATAAAGACGCCAGAGTTAAATGTTCAAACTGAAGCTGGTGTTTTACTCTTCCTTCTGAGCAGCTTCATTATTAAGTGGGAAAACATTTATGATCATTTTATATATTCAAAGTCCGCTGGGTCTCTTTAATGTTTAATTCTTAAATCCTGACCAATGAGCTGGTGCCAATAAAAAATAGTTTTTGTCACTTTTTCCCTAGTGGGACATAATTAAAATACTTGTTCTGTCTCAGTCCTGGCCTTTAAATAACTCTGTGAAAACCAGATGTCAGAATAATTTTGTGTCTGAGTTTGTCTGCTGAAAACAACATTACATTTTTAGATGACTTTTTTTTTACTGTTCCAGTTCTGGATCAGAACTTAGAGCGGGACAAAGCCAATGGCTCTGATGGCCTCCTCACACACACACACACACACACACACACATGCACACTCGTGGAAAAACAGAGAGGAGATGCCAGTTGGACATTTCACCATTTTAGCCCTGTGATATTTGGCAACGCGGCTCCAAAAACACACGCGCATGCACGATCCCTGTGGGCAGTTTGTTATACCACAGAGTGCATGTGTGTGTGTTTACCCAGATAGGAGCAGCAGCAGCAGCAGCAGCAGCAGCAGCAGCAGCAGCTGTGTCAGTAATAGCTCTCTAAGCTGCAGCCTAATGACACAACTCAGAGAATAGGGCTCTAACATGGATAGATGTTTAACCCCGTTTAGCCCCGATCTGAGGAGCAGTGGGCAAACAGGACACAAACACACACACACACACACACATTTTCCTGCCTTTATGTCTTCACGGGTGTCTTTAGTTGTGTGCACAAAGGACGGAGAGAGAGAGAGAGAGCAGCATCCTTCTTCCTATATATCCTGCCCCCACCCTCCGCTATCGCCTTGGCAACAAGACCCCACATACAACACTAAGACCC
The DNA here is from genome assembly GCA_016785265.1 of Paraplagusia blochii. Taxonomy (NCBI): domain Eukaryota; kingdom Metazoa; phylum Chordata; class Actinopteri; order Pleuronectiformes; family Cynoglossidae; genus Paraplagusia; species Paraplagusia blochii. The sequence goes on along the minus strand of JAFBJS010000688.1, from coordinate 157,440 downwards.
CAAACCACTAACACACACAACAACACAAAACTGGCCTTACATTGGACTGGGGGGCAGCATGGGGGCCCATGTGGTCACATCAGGAGAGTGTGTTTGGGGGTAGTAACGTTTTAGGGTTAGGGTCCGTGCATGTGTTGTTGTTGTGTGTGTGTGTGTGTGTGTGTGTGTGTGTGTGTGTGTGTGTGTCTATTGTCCAGTCCCGTGGAGAGACTGCAAAGACTAATTAGCAAGTTAACAAGTTAAGAGGTGGAGTCTGTCAAACGGCGAGTTCTTTTCAGTCACAGAGTTAGTGTTCACTGCTGAGTTAGTTCACTGTCTCTATGGACACAAACACACACACACACACGAACACACACACATTGATATCATTTTTGTCTCCCTGCAGAAACCAAAGAACTGATGATGACATTACAATTTGGAGGCTGTTTCTCCTGTTAGAAATACAACATTATAGATAATAGTGTCCCATTGAGTATTGTAGGTCATTTTTATATTTTTTCATTGTTTTATTCTTTTTTCATCATATTTTTATTTTATTAGTGTCTAGTTTTGGGCTAATGTTTTTCTGCCTAAGGATTTTTTCCATTAACTTTGGTCATCTCTAATAAATAATTAGAATAGACAAGGAGATACAAGAGAAATGTCAAAAAAAAAAAACATCATTTAGTTTTCTTGTCTAAAAGTTTTTTTTAACAAACACAGATATCAGAGACAATTTTGTCCTGTTAATTTCATTTTTTCTTAGTAAAAACAACATAAAAAATCTTTTCTTTCTGCCATTGAACTCAGTTTCTATCTTTCCGTCCTAATGAGTCGTCAACTAAGAATTTTTTTCATTTTTTAAGAGGGTGACCATTTCATTTGAATAAGTGCCCATCGTCTCCTCTGTCTCTCTTCTCCCTCACCTCCTGCGCCCTCTGTCTTTCAGCCTGTTCATCTGTCTGTCTTTATTTCACTCCCTCAATGAAGTGACGCTCTCTACCTCCCACAAAGGCACCACCATATTTCTCCTCTTAAACACTGGAGGTCATACGTATTGTCTGGCGTGCAATGGAACTTGTCCACAAAGGAGCGATGGCTCAGTGTGTGTGTGTATCTACACACACACAAAGTTGGGGGGCTCCCCACCCCCGTTCATACAGACAAAGACCCCAATTTGTCACCTCGTGTACAGCTGTTGACCGGGTGGGGTCACTCTGTGTGTGCATGCATGTTGCCGTCCATGGGTGTGTGTGAAATTGGGGGAGGGAGAAAGTGAGGTGGGATACCCACTTTTCTGCCCCCGTACAACCTCTGAGGGGCAAGGGGGTGGGGCTTGGGCAGGTTAGTAAGTAAAAAGAGGGTAAATGGTTTTCTGCCCCTCTTCTGTGGGAATGTTTGTGTAAGAGGACAAAAGAGCAGCCACTGTGTTGGAGAGAGACGGAGGGGGGAGTTAGCTGATCTCCAGGGAGGGAGGAGTTTTGGTGAAGGAAGGACCCCCGTCACACACACCCAAACACTGACCTCCATCCTTAAATCTCCTGAATATCTATTAACTTCAGCCTCGAGAACTTTACTAGGCCTGGTCTCCTGATGGTCACTGCTCTAGGACTGTAAGCTAGTTCTGAACATCCTCACCCTCTAGTCCCACACCTGACTCACCCCCCTCCACCAGACTCAGCCTGGGCAGGAGAGCAGGTGCTTAAAGGACTGGAGGTTTTCACTGTTGTAGAGTTTGACCGAATCCACCAGCTGCCATGTTACCACTGAGCATGGCACCGTCCCCACCCACTGACGAGTTTGCTCTACTTTCTTTCTTCCCTCACCCTCCTGTGAAGTCGTCCACCTGCTGTTTCTGTCCCAGTCGAACAGGATAAATCGTAATTAATTACAATTATCACAGCGAATAAGGCGGCAGCTCCACCTCTTTTAAAATAATTTTATATATCACATATTGGATCAAGCAGCCAGTTCCTTCTCCATCCCCCAGCACCACCCATCGTGCCTCGAGGCCCCCTCTCTCTCTCTAGTCAGTTCAGCACAGCGCCGCCCTGCCTGCAGCCGTCCTCGTCCCCTGACTGGCCCCTGATGTTGTGACTCCTGACAACTTCTCCAATTTGCTCTGCTGTGTGAAGAGGCAGGGAGCACATTGATGTCTTCCCACCTAGACACACACACACACACACACACACACACACACACTCAAGTCATCAATATCCTCCCATTTATAAATGATCTGGCCCCAGGATAAAGTTTCAAACCTGCAGGGGCCTTCAGGGCTACACACACACACACACACACGTGCACACATGGACACTCCTCATTGGTCATTGATTGTCTTCTCAGATTTAACACAGGTTCATCCGTTGTTGGAGCAGCAGTGGAGACCTCCACCCTGGGTCACATCTTTATACTAACACTGTCTGTGCGTGAGAAGACAAAAGACAGAAAACTGTCCATGTTCTAGTCCGGGTGAATGGACGGGGCCTTGAGCTTTTTATTTTAGTTTTTTTGGTTCATTATCAGTCTTATTAACAGGTCAGAGAGGTTTAACTAAACATGATAATCATTTAACACAGGCGTGTCCAAGGTCTGGCCTGAGGCCCCAGTCTGTGTCACAAAAGGCGTCCCTGGTGGTCTGCCAATTATGTGTGAAAAAACTTTACACAATTTACATAATTTCAAAATAACAAAAAATATTACAACCAACGATTGAACTGAAGGATTTTCCAGGTTGACATTTTAACGTAGCTCCACACCAGTAACTTTGACACGAAGGCCCGACCCACGTCTCCCTGAGCCGCACAACGCTGCAACTGTGTCTCACTGTAGATTCCTTAAAACCTGATCCTGTCTAAATTTTCAGGCCTTTCCTCATTGATTTCCCCGGGTGAAAATAAGAGGATAGGAAAGCATGTTAGACGTCTCCGGAATCAGAGCCAATCCATTAGCAGCGATCAATACACTGGCAGAGGAGAGGGAGAGAGAGGGAGAGAGAGAGGAGGAGAAAGAGAGAAGGAAGGAGACGTGAGTGTTGACAAAACCAAATAAATATAGACGCGCAAAGAGAGGAGAAATTAGATTAGTGCCCAGAGAATCTAAGCACAACACTTTTAACCCCTAACCTAACAATCTGTGTTTACACCACAGTGAGGAGAGGGAGGGAGAGGGGAGGCGGGAGGGGAAGGAGGAGAGAGGAGGGAGTTTGCGGTCGTGCAGAGACGGAGTCTGTTCCCGACTTGGATTTAACAAGGTTTTTCTCTGTTGCTTGGTGGTATTAAAACTGTACTGATGTGTCTCACGACTGTTGACATGAAGACTGGGGACATGATGACCGCGGTGGAGGGTTCTGGTCGCCCTGTGGTTCTGTGAAAATCCCTTTTCTAATAAAAATCATCACATGGTTTCGGGGACTGGATGTGGAAAATCGTGCCTCTTAGTCCTCGTACCCATGTTTGTCTATTTGTCTGAATTTCTAATATCATTTCTTGTCTTAATGAGAAGCGTTTAGGGTTTAAAGTTAAGTGGAGTTTTATAAACTGTGGCTGTAATCCAAAAGGGGGCGCTGCAGAAAAAAAATTACTCCCAATACTATTTAGTGGGTCTGTGGGCACTGCTGCTGCAGACTGAACGACTCCTGGGGAAAATATACTGTACAGTAAATATGGAAACACACAGGCAGATGAAAATGACATTCCCAGTCGCTCATCAACACCAACTGAGGCCTGGAGTGACAGAAGGCTGGTAAATGTGTGTGTGTTTCATCCTGTTGGGTTTGTTAAACACACACACACACTCACGCCTCAGCTAACTTTGTTACACACACCCAAACACCTTCAGGTGTGGTGAAAGTGGACCAGCGTTCCCGCCTCCCGCGATGACGATAATCACAGCGCGGCGATCGTTACACATTACCATGAAGTTGCTGTCAAACGGCGATATTGAAGAGTGCGGAGGCGTTCTCCTCAGCTCTGACTTTGACAGATGGTTCCCTGTTTTCACTGCCTATGGATTTTTATTCAATCACCGTCCTGTATTCAGACTGTGTCCCTTTTTATTTAGACTCACCCTTCAAAGTTAGTTTGTGTACAGCACGTACCATTAGGCCCAATCAAACGGCTCATTTCACTCGTCCCTCCGCCTCGTGCGGCGTGTTGTGAGCAGCTCTGTGGCAACTTGAGGTTTTCAGGAGGAAGCGTATCACTTCTGGACCGCGTCCTCGCTCCACCTTGTCACCGACCCTCCCCTCTCGCCGTAGCGGGTTAACAAAGACTTAACGTAATTTGGGCCGAAGCCCAACTGGAAGTTGACTCCATGTATGGGCTGAACGCTGCAGACTCTCTAAATTCCCTCTTTTCCTTGATGGCGTATTGAGTGAAAGATAATAGCTGGTTTGGCGGTGAAGACACTTTGCCTTGTTGCCTCTCTCCATGTATCCTAATGGCTGATGATTGCCCTCCGATGACAGCGTCTGCGCGTCGTAGAGCTCTGTCTGAAGGCGTGTGTCTCTATCAGTGTTAAACGCGGTGTCATCAGGGCAGAAAAAAAACCCTGCGCTCGCAGCAAAGTATTTGCAGCTGTGAAACCGCCGACTTATTTTATTCCTCACTTTATTGGCTGCTCGAAACCAAATGTCTCACTGGAGACTTGGGTCCATTATATAAACAGAGGAAAAAGAAAATATGTTAAGTCCATAAGAGAGCATTAAATTTTAATGAGCCGTCACCCATTTGGTTATGGTGTGATTAGATTTATGCATTAAAAAGAGAACTGTTTCAGGATCAGAGCTGATTCAACTCTCAGCGATCTGTCAGTCTTATCAGCCCGAGGACGGGGTTTTAAAAATGTCTTCCACAGCAGGTGAGAGATTCCTCACCTTTGAGACTCTCTGCCGCCGCTGACTCCCAGACTGACTTGTGACATTTTACTGCTGGTTCACCCACCAGCGTAAGACCTGGTACGACATTTGGAAAAAAAAAGTACCAGTAATAGTTTTTACTTTTAAGGTTTTTACCCTGTGAGTGCACTTAACAACGGCAGCTGTCAGTTGTAGCATCTTCATCAAATCCTCTACCTCACACCAATATTTCCCTCCACCCTCAGAGTTTCTTACCTCACTGTCCCAATGTCCCACCTCCACCTTGCTCCCCATAGGATTTTATTTTATCTCAGCGCACCCCTTGATGATGAAATCAAATTAGGTGGACTGGATGGGGCTAAATCACGGCTCACGTTGCGGCCGTGACATAAAGAATGGCCACCACGAGGTTACACAGAGTTCACAGCAGATAATGAAAGAGACAGGGAGGTAATAGCATGACGGAGTGGTGGGGTTCAGTGTACCGGGGGTGGACGGGATGGGGGTTAATACGAGGGGAGGGGTGGAGGTTCATTTGGAGGGTACCTGCTTCTATGACCACTTCATCTGGTGAGGAACGCTCATTCACCTCATTGGCCGTTTCCTCTCTGCACCTCCTCTTAGCTCATCTTCATTGACTCCGTCGTCCTCCATCATCCATCCGTCCATCCGTCTGTCCATCCGTCAGTTCATCCCGCCGTCCAAACATCATCCTGTCCCAGTATTACAACAAGAAGGTTCAGCTCATTAAGCAGAAGATCACAGCTCGGTCTGGCCCTTTTCTGGGACTCAGAGTAGACAAAACAGACTCTACCAGTAGAACCAAGACCACATGTGACTGACAGGGGTCTGCAATTCTAATCCCTGATAAAACACACTCCTCCTCTTTCCTGGATTAGATTTTATTTTATGTTTTACACTTATAATCTATAATTGAATTAGAATATTTGTGATTAAAACATTATCATGTAATTATGTCCATTACAGCAGACAAAACATTCAACTGTTCTCCCAGTGCGACACCAGATGGTGTCTCACAGGTGTGTGTGTGTCTGTGTGTGTGTGTGTGTGTGTGTGTGTGTGTGTGTTTGGGCAGCCCTGTAATTCTACCCTAACAAGACACCTGTCACTGTTTACACTGTTTCTTTCCTCTCATTATGGAATACCTTCACACTCTCACTCGTCTCTGACATGACAACATGCACTGACCCTTGACTTCCTCCACACTAATCATTTACTTCCTGTTCCTGTCCTGGTAAATGAGACCATGGGGTCAGAGCAGGACTTTGTCGGTTCTGCTGCCAAACTTCACCGCCGTCTTAGTTATGTCTTCATGTGGCCGTTTGAATAGTCATGTGACACATTTACAGCAGGTGGTCATGAGTACGTGTCTATCGATTTAGTTTCCTTAGAATATATGACGTCCAACAGGGAAAAAAGTCCTTCCAAGTTGGACAAACTCTCTTCTTCTTCTAGCTGTTAGTGTATAGATGTTGACTAAGACTAAGAATATCACTAGAGTTATTTTATATATAGATTTTCAATGGCTGCCAATCATCCAGATTTTTTCCAGATTTATTATTGGTCGACTTATAAACTTTGACAAGAAGTGGGCAGACCCTGGGAATTGACTAGTTAGGTCACCTTAAATAAATAACCTGGTTATTTATTTTAGGTTTTGTTATATTTTCTAGATTTACAGAACTATATTAATCCTGCAGGAGTTTCCTTTCAGGAAATTATGGCCCTGCATTTAACCTATCACCGTAGCAACCATGGTCAGGGCACCTCAGCGGTAACTTGGCCATAGGGGAATTCGAATGACCACATCATTGCACCAAGTTGGTCAACGGCCAGACTTTAAGGTAATTAGGTTGTTCAATCCCTGGGTTGCAGTCCCCGTTTTTGGTCCGTTTCATTAACTGGACTTTTAGAAGACATTTGTCCTCACTTGTCTTTTCCTCTCGACTGCATCACTTCAGTGTGTTGGTTCAAAGATGTGATGATCATCACATGTTGTAATGTAGGTTTGTTAGTGTGGGTGAATCCAGCGGCTCGGGCAGCAGTGACCTTGAGGCCACCTTGTCCTCCGTTCACCAAAGTGGGCTTTAATTCTGTAGGCCGGGACGACCAAACGGAAATAAAAAGCCCATTATGGGTTGCCCGCGGCGGGGGCTTGTTGACTGGGTTTTATTACAGCGGGGGATGAGAGCGCTTGATGCCTTCATTTAGAGCCGCGAGCAACCGGCGCTGACAGTTCTGTGACAGTACTGGTCCCTGTGGCACCGCTAAAAGAGATTGTCAGGGAAAGACACGTAAGGTGTGTGTGTATGTGTGTGTGTGTGTGTGCACGGTGCCTGTCTGTAGTCCAGGCTGGCATGGTCTGCCTGTATAAACGCTCTCATAAAGCTGACAGCTAGACATATGTATGGATCCCCCATTAAATTTTTACTACAAATCACTATGGATGGCCCTGGCTGGATACAAGCTGGCTGACGACACACACACACACACACCCATACACACATGCCGTGTGTCAGCTCAGAAATATGCATGGACAATGCACAAAAACCCTGTAATACTGGAGCTTTTTAAGGCTCTAACCTGCCCCATATATTTCTCCTGCTCGTGGTGGTGGGAGGGGCCGCGGGGGTAAATATTAAAGTTGTTCTAATTACATTCCTGAACTACACGACTGTGTATGGACGACAACGTGGCTGTTTCTTGGAAGAAGAACTGAAAACGTTTATGTCATGTGCAGCAAAGGCCATTGTGCGTTTGCTAATGGGAACCACATGTGGGCCACACAGTCTAGTCCTACACTGTATTTATGTGGCCCAGGAAAACCAGGAGTTTTTTTTTCTTAGTTTAAAAACCAATTAATCCAGAAAACAATTGATAAATTTTTTCAGCCTATACATGCCACTCAGCAATGAAGTCCATATGGGCCACAGGTTCTGACTGATACAAAACTTTTTGTCGTTGCCCTTCTACCTTTTTGTTAGTGTCCAATGAAAAATCTGGCCCAAATTGGCGACGTTGTTTTCACATTTCTTCTGCAGCTCAGTACAGAGTCTCTGTTGCTCTGGCCCAGAGTCAATGGCTTCACCTCCTGGGAAAGATCAAGTCCCATTTAGGGCGGTCATTGCCTTCCAGTGGGCTCCACACCTACAGGGAGGGTTCAGGATTTGGGTGGTGTTCCTTGGAGGGACACTAACATCCCAATCCTTGTCCAACTTAACTGGAGAGAAGTCTGGGTGTCGCTGCTCAGAAACAGAGACACAGAAACAGAAAGGTGGTTGAAGAAGGTGTTTTGTGGAATAGTTGCTGAACCAGTGGGAATGCGGGCTGAAGGGACATCCGTCCGTTTCTTCCTTCTGCCATCTCTTCCCCTCAGATGAAGTTCATGAGAGGGTTGACAGACTCATAAAAGTCCATGTTGCGTGTCTTTAGACCCTTACCCAGCCTGGGTCGTTATCAGCAGCAGCAGCGTCACAGGGCAGAGAAAGGTTAAGGAAAAGCTGTAGGAGAAAAATCAGTGCAGTTGTTAGCGTTGTGTACGTGTGGAAAGTGTCCTGCTGTTATCAGCAGATCCTACAGTGTCCTCTTAAAGAGGTGACTGGAGACTGGAGCCTAGATCAAGGTACTGGTGCACTGATGTGTGTGTGTGTGTGTGTGTGTGTGTGTGCACATCATTCTGGGGGTGTTTAGGTTGTGGGGTTGTCCTATAAATAAATCAGCCAATGTGCCTTTTAGTGCGCCAGACCTCAGGACTCATAAAACTTTGATGGGCTGGTGATGAGACATTTATTTATATGAAAATGTCACAGATTATTACCATTGGGAGCAGAATGGAGATTGCAGTCTTCGCTGGCTGTCAGTTATGCAGTTGTATGTAATACAATACCAGGGCTGCAGGCGGCTCACGCACATGTGAGGGGCCGCGGACCCCCGGGCTGCTCAGAGAGAACAGGGCTGTGAAAGTTGCACCGGTCGGGATAAAGTGACGAGAACCTTCCCATAAACCAAGACGATTGACCCAGAAGGATGAAGTTATTTTTACGTTAATCTGCTAAAACTCAATTTCACTTTTATGAGTTGATGGGATATAAAACTGTCAGAAGTGAGAAACACTTAGTTTGAGACTAAAAAAATGTCAGATTTCACAATACTGAACTGAACTTTTAATGTTGCTTTTGGAATTTAAATGCTTTTTTTTTTAACAGCATGAATTTCGTCCTCACAACGTTTCCATTTCCAGAGCAGATGAGGTTCAAAGCGGAATCTAGTTCTTGGCCCAAACACAAGATCAGGTATTTTTTGTGGTGAGGTTTCCAAGCCGTGGTTCGAGGCCTGCGTCATGCCCCTGTTGATGGGAGTGTGTGTCAGACGTGTGTGTTTGGAGTAAATAAACACATCGTTGAGGAGGTCACTGAGGCAAAGGTGAAATGGCGGTTGCAATCGATACCCCCGGGGTGTGTAGAAGGGTGGGTAGGCAGGTGTCAGCTCCTTCTGCCCCCCCACAGCCCCACTCCCATCTCTGTTCCTCTTTCACTAACTCTGTTACCCCACTTGTTACCCAGTGAAGGGTGACCCCGCACACTCTCTCAAAAGCACCTGACTAATGGGCTGTAATGAGAGGCAACCTGAAAGGAAGGCTCTTTAATGGCTCGCCCAGGGGACCTGTGTGAGTGTGTGAGTGTGTGTGTGTGTGAATAGGTGCACCATGGGTGACCCTGTTGCAACACAGACGTGTATGTCCTAACGTTGTTAGCCGAGGCCAGTGTGAGGTCAGTCGGCTCAACGTGCAGCTCCACGGATACAGTAAAAACCAATGTGTGTCTTTAAAGAAGCAGTTTCTCCTGATCACAGATGATTCCCTGCAGATCCACGAGTTCAGTGGAGATTTAAGGGTTTCGTCCTTGACGGCTCTTTAACAGCAGCTTAGAGATCATTAGAACTTATGGTCAGATCAGATGATGTCGTGGTCAGAGCGAAAGATTCTCTTCTCAATCTTTTCTTCTGGAAAAAAAATCATGAGATCATCCTATTTTTCCTCCAAATTCTTGTTAATTTTAACACCTGGTCCCACTAAATATAAACCATTGAAGGATACAATGAAGATGGAAACAGTAAAAGCCTGAAAGCACGGTTTTGTCAGTACAACGCTATAGCTGTTGATGGAAGAACTAAAAAGAAAAAACAGAAAATTTCTAGATGAAATGAAACTTGTATGAGTTACTTCAATTTCAATTGGATTACAGTGTCAATTGAGAAAAACAGCAAAAAATGTCTGTATACTTTATATCTCTTTATATATGCGTAATAAAATGAATTGGTGAGAGAACGCAAGAAGGTGAAATAGGAGAAAAAAAGACGAAAAAGAGTTCAGATAAAGGGAAAAGGAAACGGATGAAAAGGAGGGACGACAGGAGGTTGACAGGAGAGGAAAGAACGTGAAGAAGAGCAAAGAGGAGAGGAGGAAATGAGGGGATAGTAGAGGAAAGGTGAGAAGAAGGGAGACAAATCTTCCTTTCGCCTCCATTCTCCGTCCCCAAATAGAAAGCGATGATAAGGGGCTGCCTGTCAGAGTAATGCCTGGTGATTAGATCACCTACAGTATTTGTTACCTCCACACGACCACCAGACAACCACGGCCTTTCTCCCCCTCTTTCTCTCCCTGTCCGTCACCCTCTGTGAGTCGATAAACCCCTGTCCTCCTCTTTTGGCTGATATGATCACTGTCTTCAGAAGCACTCAGGCCACTTTTACACAAACCGCTAACTAGTGTTCCAGGCAGCTATCAGGGAAAATCACACCATGTGGCTGCCTGCGCGCACTTACGTGTGCGCGACTCCTCTCGTCCATCTAGCTGTCGGCGTCTATCGACCCGGGGGCCATCATGTGTGTTTTGGCCCGAGCGAGGCCACAGATGCTGCAGGGGCTTTTAGGTGTCCATTGTTTGTTGTGAATGGCAACAGAAAACAAAATTGGTCTCATTCTGATCTTATTGTGGGTAACCTTACCTTCCTCTGTGGCCGCGGGAGGCAAAAACCAATCCTAATTCACTTACCCCGCCCCAGCGTTGGCTTTTCTAATTCTTTTTGAGGGATGAAAATATGGCAACATGCAATAAATGTCGACAAAGCCGAGGTCTTAAAAGCAAAGAGGCGGAGACGAGTAGATGGACAGATATTAAGTCGTCATTTAGTCGTCGCCTGTGATTTCTCTCTCTCTCTGTTTTTTTTTCCTCCTTTCCTTCCTTACTACCTCTGTCTCACAGTCTGTCCTTGTGTCCTAACACTACAGTCAGGCAGTGATGATAATGACCTCTATTGGGGTCTTATTTATTAGTGTCCATAAGTGGGCCACATTAATAGGACTGTTAATGGAGAGCTACACTCTCCATGGTGGTTCATAAACACACACTCACTCACAGACACAGTATCTATATATATATATATATTTTTTTTTTTTCTTTTTTCTCACCGTCCTGTATTTAAAGTCACTTTTTTAATGTCCTTTGTTCGACTGTTTCTAAAAATCTTTGTCTTCTCTCTCTCTCCCGACGGTCCTCCCTGCTCCTCCTCATCACCTTCATCTCACCCACTCAGGTAAGTCAGAGTATTTTTTTATTATATTATTTTTTTCTTATATATATATATATATATATATATATATATATATATATACATATATAGTTTTTTGACTCAAACAGAACCTTTACAACTGACCACACCACAGAGTGAGACTTTATTCCATTCTGACTGCACAGAGACTTAGTTGACTTTATTTGTCCCACACATGGTATGAAATCATACCCATCGACTGGGCTGTGGGATGTGAACCTCATAAGCTTCACTACATGTCAAACAAAAGTCGTCTAAAAAGTTGAACTTCACATTTACTGTATTCTTCATTCTTAACTTAACAGAAGGTGGACAGTAGACCCTACTCAGGGGCATTGGTGACTCAGTGGTTAAGAAACCAGGCTGAGGTCTGGAGGGTTCCAAGTTCGAATCCACCAACTGCCAGGTTACCACTAAGGTCCACTGAGCATGTCACCGTCCCCACTCACTGCTCCCTGGGCGCTCAAAGCTGCCCACTGTTCACTTTGTTGATGACTTTGATTTCCATTCCTTTCCTTCCTTCCTAACTTATTGCTAATATACAGTAGATCTACTTGATGAACTGGAGCTTATTGTTTGGGGTTGATGGTTTAGCACTAACCCAGATATGGGTCATAGACCTCTGACCGGCATCGGGGCAGATCCTGGGTCCTGGGTCCCACGGCTGCACAAAGGGTAAATTAGGATAATGGTGAAATGTGTTGTACACAGGAGGTTAAACAATAAATTCTAATTACAGGGACAGAAATATTCCCAACACCCTCTGGCCCCGGAATCCATTTTCTTGTTTTAGTTTTTAAAGCACAAATCAGGTTTTCGTCTGCCCTCTCTCACCCTCCTCGTCACACGACTGCCCTCCCCTCCCCTCCCCCCACATCCAACCCTCACAGGCCAAAGCTCTGGAGGGAAAGACGATCTGCCCACAGCGGCCGAGCCTGCCCTCTCAGCTGCCCTTCACACAAACACGTAGGCACGCACACACTCCCGGGCTGCCTCGGCCCTCTCCTCTGCCCCCTGCTGACACCCGCTCTAATGACGTCTGTTGACCTCCAACACCAGGGCTGCCCTGGAAGATTAGTTTACAAGTGGCCCGGGGACTCGGGGGTCCTACCATCTTAACCCCCTACAATTTTGGGTATCGATTAAGAATACACGCATTAGCGTGTGTGGTCATGCCTCCGTTGTCAGGATGGACCATGAGATCATACCAGTCGTCCACGTTTGTGGAGGGTTTTCAGAGAACATAAAGTTTGGGTATTTATTTCTAATAACAGAGAAAGGAATCACTGTATAAATGATCATAGATACTTGATAGAGACATTTCAGCATCATCATCCTCTCGTTAACGTAAAGTCATGTGACCCGTCCTATAATGATAACGTCAGCTCTGATATCAGCTGACTGATATAAGCATTTAATACAGTTTCTGTAAGAATCGCGAGGGTTTTGCCAAATCATGTGTGCCCTAAATTGTTTTGGGGATAGTATAATCACTAGATGGCACTGTTTCATTTTATTTTATTTATACTCATACAGATTAATAAATATAACCAGGCATAACCTTTATTATTACTGGAAAATCAAGTGTTTGTCATATCCAGTATAAAGAACAAGTTATTGTCAGGCATCCCCTCTCATAATTCTTAAAGGATCAAAATTGTGGTCCAGCTATCGTCCCCTCCCCAAGGTCCCTTCCCCTCCCTTCAGCTCCCCCAATCCCCCCAACATCCCCACTTTCCCCACAAGTTTGGCCAAAACCTGATACGGACTCAAGTGATATTTACGAGCTGGTGCCAACAGTCCCTAAAAGATCTGTGTCAGTCCTGACCAATATATGTTTTCACACATGCAAACACACTCTTTCACACACGCACACACTTTCACACACACAGTGGACAGCAATGATAAGTGGTGTGTGAGTAATAGCCCCGCTGTCTGGCAGCCAGCTGCTGTTCCTACTGTTTACATGCCAAGTGATTATCCTAATTTCCAACACATGCATGGTAGTTAGCCTGATAAATAGCTTCTGCACCACCACCACCACCACCACCACCTCTGGCTTCTCCATTGTGTACCACCGCAGGTCGGTCAGGCCCATACGACCCATAATACCTTTTTGATTATTCAATAAATAACCCATAATTTGACATTGATTGGGCCTGTGAATAGGCTTTGCGGGAATGAGGAGGAGGACGGATAGGTTTGGAGGGTGAGAGGGTATGGATTGACCACTGGTCAACGGGGGTCAGTGGTCAGCCTCTCCTCTGATGTAATTAGGACGAGGGTCATCAGTTCAGCCTCGGTGCTTATTGTCCAAACAAAGATGTCTAAGACTAATGAAGACTTCCTAATAATTTGGGTGAAGGATGAGAACCAAGCAGATGGACGTCCTTAACACCGCAAAGGAATTTCAACCACAACCTTCACTTCATTACATCCAACCCAGATCTCTCACCCTCCAAGAGTTGGGTCCATCCTGATCACCTGGTTTGATCCCAGTTGTCCAGGTGTCGGCCTCAGGCCTGTTATGTTAACCACCGTGATGAACATTGATTCACTAATTCTTGATCTGCGCTTCTGGCAACACGGCCTCCCTTCATTGGTTTAAAAAAGATAATTTGCCAATGTATCTCCGGCCCAAATTATCCCGTCCTGCCTTTAGAGAGCGCTGCGCCGTGACCTGGTTAGCATGGACTGTATTGAAGCCTGTCCCCAATGGATTATTCCTTTCTCCTAAGTAGGATGGATTTTATGGTGCTGCCTGATCACTATCTGAAAGCCACTAATCGTTTGAGTTGCATTGTGTGTGTGTGTGTGTGTGTGTGTGTGTGTAAATCTTCTGCCTTGATGTTGCCATTGAAGTGGCCCTGGCGTTGTACTTATTGGAGTTCCCCCGATGTTAGATATTGGAAAATTGATCCTCCATGAATGTTTAGCTTTCACTCTCCTCTGGTTTCATTTATATGCTCACACAGCTGACGCCTGCTTCACACAGCAGTACAAGCTGCAGATGTGGCAGGACATGAGGGATGGAGATCAAATCAAACTCTCAATCAATGGCCAACGGAGGAGGGGAGTGGGAGGGAGGGCAGGCAGGGAGGGAGGGTCTGAGGGATTTCACACTGAACAGCTGCACTTGTGACAGGAGATTGGAGAAGGATCAGATGAACAGTGATCAATGGTGTAAAAAAAAAAACTCCATGCAAATGATATCAGAATTGTTTTAATTGAATTAAAAAAATTAAGAACTGCACATTTTCAAATCAATGCAGATAAGTGAGTTTGAAGCTTTTTAGCAGACAAGTGGGAGGAGCTTCTGTTACCCATTAACAAAGAACAGATGACAGAGTTCTACAGGGACAGTCCACTGCACCCGGGTCCAGTATCCTGGATCTCAATGTTGTAAGAGTTCTAGGATGTGGAGTGAAGTCGTTGACTGGTTGATGAAGCAACAATTTGACTAAATTCAAGTTGCATGAGGGCTAAGAAGGAGAGGAGGAGGAGGGAGACAGAGAGGGAGGGAGGGAAGGGTGAGGAAAAGTAATTTAATGAAGTGAAATGTTTGATGTTGTAAATTTAAAGCAGAGCGGTCCTGGGTGAGAGACTGGAGCTAATGGAGTTTGTTGGACGGTAGTTGCTGATCTTTAAAAAAAGCCTAAAAGAAAAGTGAACTTCTCAGAAACAAAGCCAAGAAAACCTACCGCCCTCCCAACCCTGGGCTGGACGCCCTGCCAGGGGCATTTACTCAGTGGTGGGGCTTATTATGCAATTACAGCAAGGTAAAAACTAGAGAGGGAAGTGCCAGAACACACACTCAGTACACACACTCCCAGTGTGTGGGAGGATGGAAATAAAATCACAGGTTTTTTGAGTTGATTGTAGACACCTAAATAGTTAGAAAGATTATATTCAGCAAAACTCCTAAAGTGTTGTCATAAATTGCTAATGGTTTGACAACCAACCTTTGGACAACAGTTAAATTGTGTGAAAATGGGAGAAAAGTCAGATATGAGGAAATAAAGGAGGAGGACAAAGGAGTAGACAAAATAAAACTTTGAAGACATCAGAGGAGGAGGAGAAACTCCAGGAGGAAAATGAAGAATTAAATTACAATAAAAAGAGTCAGGATTGAAGGAAAGATGAATAGGAGGCGAGGGTGGAGGGAGAAAAGTAAAGAGAGGAGGAGGAGACGTCATTATGAAGGTTAAACAATGGCAGTGGTCATTATGCTTCACTTTCAAAGGGAAGGCAGCAGAGAAATCAACTCCCATTTATAATTCATATCCTCAATTACCACTAATAAAGTGGCAGGGGGGGAGGAGAGGAGGAGGAGCGGGGGGAGGAGGCGCAGGCACAATTACATGTAGTGTAGTCTGGCATTAACATTTTCTATTTGAACATTTTTCAGCCTCAATTTCTCCCTGAGTTAATAAGAGCGATGATCCCTCCTTGACTTTCCATGGAATGATTGTATGGTTATAATATTCCAATCTATTAGACACCCTCACCCCTCCTGCCTCCCCCCTCACCGCTCTTCCTCCCCTCCATGTGTGTAATGTATTCTGGCATTTAATAGTCTGACCTGAGTGGACACAGAGAGAGGGGAGAGAGGGTGACATTGATGAGAGGAGAGGGTCGTCCTGTCGTCCTGACCACAGAGAGGGAGCAGAGGTCTGATACTGAGGGTGAGGGTCCGACTCCAGGTCTGTCCCAGGGCCGTGTCTATCATCGAAGAAAGAAAAAAACACAACCGTGAAGAGCAGGCTTTTATTTTCTGTTGAGTTTTGATGGTAAAGACTTTGACGTCTGGGAGAAACTTGACAAACTATAAATCACAGTCACCACCGTCTCCTGGTTTGGACCTGGTCCTGATGCTGCTGCTGCTGTAAAATTTTCTTCTTTTTTTTTTTTTTTTTGTCAGTGTTTCTTTTTATAGTAAATGATTCAAAACGTATCGATTGATTGTGGAAATAATCAGCAGATTTATTAACAATGCTGAGAATGTTACACACCAAGGCTCTTCCGCAGCAGCTGTCCAGCAGGTGGCAGATGTTTTACCGCCTGAGATACTGTGTCATCAGGTAACGGGAGAACACCAGGGGAAATAATACTGGTGTCTCTGTCAACGCCGGCGTTGGCAGGATGAAACGAAGCCCGAAGTTCTAATTTGACCCAGAAAGACATGAAAACATCAAACCGCCGCTGCGACGGCAGCGATGCCCGCGCAGACTGGTGGTCTCGGCCGGCTGCTGCGTACAACCACGTGTCCTGTCTTTACGCTGCTCTAATGGGCTTGTTTACTCCACCTTCCCTCTCACAGGGTCTTCCACTGCTGCCTCCTCCTCCCACGGGAAACAAGTGTTTAAGTATAAAAATATATAATCTGACTGCTTTAAACTAAATAACAAAGTCTTCAAAGGCAGTAAATCTCAACAGGACAGAGTTTGTAGACACTGTGTGTGTGTGTCTGCACCGAATACAATAGAATACATCATTACTACAGTAAAAATTCAGCTTTGTTCTATTTTAATAACCTTTTTTTCTGCTAATACACTGTAGTATTTGGATCTAGATAAAAATCCTGACTGTTTGGCTTCTCCTGGTATTGTGTTGGGAATAAATAGCAATTATTAACCATAGTTAATCAATAAAAATATATTTATTAAAACCCCCATAATATGGTGTCCAATATTATCAGCCCTCAATGATTATGTTATGTGAGAAGAACACAGTGACTGGATATTTGACAAATTTGCTGGAATCTCACATTGAGACATTTACCTCAGTTCAGGCTTCATTTTGTAGCCATTAGTTTTGAACATATTGATGCAGGAATCATAAACACCTCTGAACTGACACGTGGTAGCGCCCCCCATCTGTCCATGAGCGCAAACAAGACTTAAGAATCACACACACCATGTGTCTGGCTGGAGAGCCAGCTGTTCTTTTCCACTTCACATCACGATGGGCTAACGACCGCTAATCCCCCGTAGCTTCTCCCTCAAAGGAACAGCGGCAGCAGCCATGATGTAACTCCTATTGAATTCCAATTACCCTCCAGTGGGATTTCACAATAAGAGTCCCAACATTTTACTTAAACTTTACGAAGAAGAAAGTGTGGAGTTTGTATTTGCCTCCTTCCCACGTGGCAACAGTTCTTGATAAAACTGCCCACCCTGCACCTCCTTTCTGTTTTACCACGGCAGTTTTGCCCCCCTGTGCCGGGCAGGAACCCTTGTAAAAGATCAGCATCTATGAAAGGAGGCTCAGCAGGGAGTCTGGAAAACACTCAGCACCAAACGCTCGACCTCCTGTCAGAAACACGAGGGTCCGACCCTCTGCCTCCCTCCCTCCCTCTCTTTGTCTCCTCCTGCCAACTCCTGCATTCCTACCGCACTTCTACTCCCCAATCCCTCCTTGTTACCCCAACAGGACAGTAACTGGGGTATAAACTGAAGGATGGGATGTTCAGGTACCTGGTCCTTCAGGAAGTTAAGTTTTAAAACCAAAGAAACTTATTTTTTGTCTCCATCCTACTGTTCAGTCTCTGTACGGTTGAGTTTTGGCCTCTGACTGAAGCCCCGTCTGTCAGTGAACAACACAGGGTAATAAAACAGTGGGTGGTGGGGCTGCGTTCAGTCCACATGAAGGGAGGGGCTGGACGTACTGCTGCAGTATTAGTGTATATATATATATATATATTTATATGTATAAACAAGAAAAAAACTAAGTATTTATTTGGTTTTAATGCCAGTTTCAAACCCGTCACATTGATTTGTGTTTGACATATGACGCCAACCCTGGTAATGAACCTGAGGGTGAAGAATGAAGTGAAATAGCAGTGATGATTACAGCCTTCAGTGTGTCGGCCGTAACTGGGCGAGAAGCTAAAGGTTAACGCCAGTTTGTGTGGCGCCCTCTCTCTGTGGGATTGGCACGGGGGTTTTCCCCAATTTAAAAATTGCCTCATTCAAACTTTAATGCCTTTCTCGTCTTTTATATGATTACAGTATGATGGAGAGTTGGAGTCACGGCACCGTTTATTAACACACACACTCACGCAGTCGTAATCACACACCAGTCGCCCCAGAGATGCAGAGTGAGCCACAGACTTTACTGCAAATAAGTAAATGAAATGTGATTATTATTATTTTTTTTTCCCAACGCTCAGACATGTTGACCTGCTGATCGTGACTCAAATGTTGCAGCAGAGCCTTAGGGCGGAGCCAAGGTCCAGCACAATGCTGTGTTTTCATCCTTTAGTACAAGTCATAAAACCTTATTGGGGAAAACTTTGTTTAAACTTTGTTTAAACTCCAGAGGGTTCAAACACTGTGAATCAGTTTATAATTCATCCTTTATCACCCTAACCTGCTGCCGATCCTCCTCTCCTTAACTTCATCTAAAACATGAACAGAGTCGGGCCCAGACTGGAGGTTGCACAGCAGTGATGATTTGCCAGCCTACATTTGTTGTCAGTGTGAAGGAGAAGGAAAAAGAGTGACTCATGTTTTTCACTCACATTTTCCCAGAGACAAAGTCGTTAGTTTGGACGCTGATGTTTTTCCTTATATTTCAGGAGGTTAACAACCTCACACCTCGACGGTCAGACTGTGAAAAGATCATTAGAAGTGGGCGGCGATCTCGGGACAATTATAGTGGAAATTCAGGAGATCCAGTCCAATGGGAGAGGCTGCAGCCTCAGACGTCTGACTGATCTGGACGTCGGGCTGTAATAATGACACCAGTTCATTTCCTTCTCTCTCTCTGTCTCTGTCCTGGTGGGGACATGTGTTCCACAGACATCCATCCTCTCAGACTTGGTTAATGGGTCTTTGGCTGCGCTGACCGAGGGTGTAAATGTGTCACGCTTTATTAGAAATCCCAAAGAAGAGGGCGAGCGTTAATCACCGCCTCTTGTTTATGAAAGTCATAAATGTTTCGCTCAGTGCTTTATTGTTGGTCGCCACATTTGGAGACGCTTAAAGGTTGTGTGTGTGAAAGTGTGTGTCTGTGGGTGTGTGTGCAGTCCAGTCATCTGAACAGCTGACTGATGAGGGTGAGATTCTCTCTCTCTCTCTCTGTCTCACCCTCATGCAGTTTGTCATGTTGTCAGACAGTATGACATCACCTTACCCTTTCACCCCCTCGTCAGGAGAGCTCTGATTGGATGATTGGCTGATAGAGGACGTCCACCTTGACTCCAAACTCAATTCTGCTGATGTCAGGAGCTATTACAACTGACGACATGAGCGCACGGACCGGGAATGAGTGTGTGTGTGTGTGTGTTTTGTCATGTGCAGGGTTATATAGGTCAAATGTCTGCATCTGCAGCGTCTCTCAGCTGAAATACCAGGCAAAATGTCAAAGTCTGCCACCAGGCGATGTTTCAGATCAATAGTTCAGTTGGACATAAAGCGGTCAGTCTGTCCACTGGACCAGCTCCTGTGGCCGCTGGCTGGTTAACGGCAATAAAAAATGACAACCACAGACTGGTGTGACGTTAACTATGTGGTTACTTGAATCTTGGCTGCAGTTTTTTTGTGTTTTCGCTGTGAGATCAATGAACAATATAGAAATTTTGTTCTGCTCTCAGTGAAGACGTCCAGAGTTCAGCAGCTCTTTTTTTTTTACAGTTTACAGTTACAGTTTGACAAAATAAACCACTGCTTTGTGCTCTAGTGTAAAACAAGACCCCACACTTATCCTTTACCATGGAGAGAACATCAGTGTTTCACTGTTGGTCTGCGTTCTTCTGGAACAGGTCTCAGCTCTTCTGGGATCATCTCAGTTGGACCTGGTCCTCCAGTCTGAGAGCCGTCGTCGCTGCTCTTTTCAAAGATCCTCCTGGAAGAATAAAAGTCATAACAGTAACTTAGGAAATCATGACAAATCATAAATTTCCTCCCTCTCCCCCTCCGTCCCTCCCGGCCTCCTTTGCTCCGTCCTCCTCCTAGTTAAGCGTGGAATAATGTCATCTTAATGATTATTTTTTTGCGGTGCGCCATCACAGCATAATTCAGAGAGGGCCTAATGATTTTTTATGCCCCTGACATATTGTTTTGCGGGGAGTGACATAAAAGCACGCTGACATGTGGCATTTTGGGAAAGGTCAGGCGCTCCGTCTCCGCCGCCCGTCCATCTTCATAACGTCGCAACTTGTCATATGGAAACTGGCATCACCAATCTTTGTCTGTCCCCTGTCGCCGCCGCCTCCGAGATCCTGTCTCTCATCCTAACACTCGTTTTTTTTTCTCCTTTTTCTTTTTTTTCCACTGCACTTCCATTTTTAGTCTTTGTCGTCGTTCTTTCTGTGATTCCATACCTCACGTTAATTCCCAAAGATGGAAAAAGGAGAGAATTATCGCGGTGGGGAAGAGGAAGCAACACACACAGAGACACACACGTACAGAGACAGAGGCGTTCAGGCATTCACCAGGCCTGCGGGATGCTGCGGGGGTCCAGAGACCACATGTCCTCACAGTGATAATACTGATGTGATAAATGCAGCGTCTCTGCTCACAGACCCCGTCTTCTCACAGCCAGAAGCTCCTGCCAAACTGATCTGGAGCCAGTTTTGTCACTTTGTCTCTCAGGAAGTTGCCTGTTTGTAAACGTCCAGACCACAGCTTGTTCATCATGAGTGATTACAAGTAATGGAAAGGAAATATGCGGTGGTAAATGTGCAGTTGCTAGAAGGTTCCACGAAATCTTCCTCAGTGGTTGACTCTGAATGTCAACAAACGAACTTTAGGAAATAAATTAGATTTTTGGCCACTGAGATCATGTCAACCAAACAGTAGTTGGTCCCCAGTATATACTGTAGACCCACTTTGTGCCAGTTTTAATTTTGTCCCACTGTGAATCTGGGTTTGCTCTGGTCGGAATCTCACGTTCACTTTTATTCAGACATTTCTTTTCTGTGGTCTATTAGAAAAGTCCACATGGATGGACTCTGACTCTGACTCTGACTCTGCTCCAACTCTTATCTGCTGCAGGTCATTAGCTGACACATGCAGATACAGTCAACATGACACATCTGTAGCTGTGTGTGTGTGTGTGTGTGTGTGTGTTGCAGGTCAGAGGGTGAGGGAGGTGTCGTTTCTCCACCGTGATACTCCACTCTCTCTCACTGACAGCTTTAATGGTGATGGCCTTATTATAGAGAAGACGACACACACACACACACGCACACATACACACACACACATGTGACCGTTCATGTGAGTGTGTGCACGTGTGGTTTTAATGGTGATGGCCATATTATAGTGAGAGGAAGAGAGGAGTGAAAGGCCTGGATTTACACGGGTGTAGAAGATGGAGGGGGTAGTGATGGGGTATTTGGTGTTGGGGCAAAAAAACCATCTGGAGACTGTTGACGTAAACAACTGTGTGAAGAATAAAATATTAACCGATACTGATACCGATATCTGACCCATTAACATCCATAACTGACGCCAACGTCTGTCGAATCTCAGACACTGTGTTGTCTGATTTTCAATATCGGAGGAAAAGTCATTAATGATCTTGGCTACGTCACATAGCAACGTGTATTTAGACACAATAATACTATAGGTATTGATTAATGTTGTCATTATAAAACTAGATATACTCACAAGACAGGCTGCAATGTGAAGATCTTAACTTAAAAAACAAATTAATCCTTGAAAAAAACTTTAACAGATGAGGACACAAGATATCAGCTCTGTTTCTTTTTGGTGAAAAAAAAACAGCAAACAAACCCTCAAACTTTACCTTTCATAGTTAACATTTTTTGACAAGGTGTAAAGGAATTTTACACCTTGATCCGAGGTGTCTCTGAGACAAGCGTGTCCTGGTGTCCTATGTCTGAGCCGATCACTGCAAAGAAAAACGGAGGTTTCTTGAATTTACACTAAGAAAAGGTGAATGAAGGGCAGTTGGATGACTGTGGTCTGTGGTTCATGTTATGTTGTCTGATTTACATTGTCTCTGCTGCTCGCCCTCTCTCTCATTTCCTCTTTCACACACACACACACACACACCATCTCTCCTCTCACTCCCAGCCTTCCGCTCCCCCACCCCACTGTTAGCTAATACCCTCACCACAGTTACAGCAGCAGGCACCTGTGAGGCTGTTGTTGGAGCGGAAGAGTGTGTGTGTGTGTGTGTGTGTGTGTGTGTGTGTGTGTGTGTGTGTGTGTGAACCTGGACCTCCTCCTAACTGTAACTGTGGCCTCGTTCGACTGTTAAACCAAAATAGATCGGTCGCTTCACGTCCACTCGACGACACCACGTTTTTTCACCTCCTGGTTTTTGTGATTCTGAAGAAAAAAAAAATAAAGAAATTCTGTTAGAAAAGAAGAAGAAGTTGGAGGTAAAACCAAAGATGAAGCTCCTGGTTATAAAACCATGAGTTGAGATAATGGTCCTTATTAAAAAAAGTCTTGATAGAAAAAGAAAGTTGCATAAAGACAGAAATGAACCTTTGAACAAATTAAATTAGTTAAAAAAAAATTAAAATCCATCCAGTTTGTCCATTTAAACTTATTTTCTTAAACCTTAAATCTGTTTAAACTCTTTAGGGAGTTGATCTTCTCACCTTCTTCACCTTCACAAAACCATTGAACATTTCTTTGTTTTAGTCAGTTTTATATTATATTATTTAGATTTTAATGTATGAACCAAGCAATTTTGCATGGTTTCACTTGTTGAAAGTGTCATAAGAATACACTTTATTTACTGAAGAACTTACCTTAGTTTAACGAGTGTAATATTATAGGAAAACCTGATAAAGATTGTTGTTTTTATATATATCTAAAGTTGATAGATCAGTTTGTAGTGGAGCAGCCAAGTATTGAGTCAAATATCCAGACAAAAATCAACATTGGCCAGAATTTTGATGAATCGTGTCTGGAAATGATCCAGACTGTCACTGGAACCCAGTCTACTCTGACGGTGGGCCATAAAAGACTTTCTAGAGTTCTAGGTAAAAGTCTGGAGTCGCAAGAACCTGTATGAGCGCCAGGATTGTCCTGGGTCTGGACCCGTCTGTCCTTAATGATCCCAGTTTTCATTTCAGTCCATAAACGAGTCACTTGTTATGTCTTTACCCTGGACCAGCATCACACACACACACACGGGCCCAGAACATGGTTTTCCTGCTCCATTAATCCACGACAAATTCTTCTACATCTGCATCTGCGAGCACTAATCCCCCAAATCTCTGCGCACGACCCAACAATTTAGTGCGTCCGTAGTAACAAGCATCGCCAGCGTGACCTTAAATATTATTTAACGACGCCATAATAATGTTTTCCTTCTTTGTTCCGTGCGACTTTGAAGGGCCTCACTACTGCACGTCTGCCTCACTTCCTTATTAGTCGCTGTAATAAGCTCCTCACGTAGTTACTGGCTAAGTGAGCGCACATGACTGCTATTAATGAAAGCATTAGAAACATGAGTTCCACTATCATCCCGCTCCCATGGAGCATAAATATAAATATGGCTTTTTTTTTCTTTACAACCAGGAGTTCACAATAAATGTACTTTATGTGAAAACTTCTCCACCGTAACAAGTTTTTTAATACTAACCCGACCCTGGACGCGTTCATATAATACACAATAATCCCAGTTTGAAGGCACGTCATTATTTGGGCTTAAAATCATAATAAAGCTGCAGAAACCTTCTGAGTGGAGGGAACGAGCTGCAATATCTGTGTTATTTATACAATAACGAGGGTTTTTCCTTTTTTTTATTTGAGCGTCACATGTTAATGAAGCCGAGAGAGGACTGAACGTTGACCTGATCTGAGCTGATTATCACAATGTTGTTTTTTAATAATGATATCATGAACTTGCGGTCACCAAATAAGTAATTTTTCTGGCAATTGAACCCAAAACTCTCCCGCAAAGGCCAGAATAGGGCCGAAAATTTGCCACCGCAGCGGAAAGAGACTTCCATAACGATAAGAAAAATTTGGTTGACTAGATTATAAACCCAAACGTGCTACGTGTGGCCCCTGGGCCCTAGTTTGTTTATGCCTATTTCTTTTTCTTTCCTTTTTTTTGGTTAAATCGAGGCGTCCATTCCCCCAGTGTCTTCAGGTTGATCATTTTCTGAAACCTCAGCGTCCTCTGATCCCAGTGTCCACCGTCCACGTCCGACTCTTACTCCACCGTCCTCTAGTCTCGTCAGAACTGGAGTCAAAGCTGCACCACATCAGTGGCGTAAGCCTCTAATGAATTTATGACTCGATAAGAACGGGCGCTCGTGCTTCTTCAGCTCATGGTGCGGTCATAAAAAACGCTGAGTGGAGACGAAAAAAAAAACTGTGTAATTAACCTTTACTGTGTGTGTGTGATGTGTTGTTGCCATGTTTGCTCTCCATGGTGTGTTGATGTGTGTGTGTGATGCCTATTGATAACACTGCTCATATCAATTGATGGTTAATCACATTTCCCCAGATAAGTGCGTCACCTGATTGACTCCAGTCTGACTGGAGACAATAAATACATATAGTCTATAAAAGAGCAAAGCACCATGGGAGGGCGAGGCCGGTGGGGGGAGGTGACACGTGTGCCTCGGCTCCACAGTAAATCTGATATTTACGGCTTCACAGTTTTACAGTGTCACGTCTTATCAGCATGTACTCAATTAAAAAGGTAAAAGAGGCCAATGACGGCTGAGACAACACGTACTGGGTATTTATCTCAGCTTTGGCCTGAATGGGACAGAAAACATCAGAAATGAGTGGAAACTTCCAACATTTAGGTCGTAATCAGTTGAAACTCCCTGGAAAATGAGTATAATAGAAAGAAAAAGAGCTTAGGTTTCGTACCAGCAGCTGAATTCAACAACTTCAACCCACAAAACATTCTAAACGATGTGATTGGTCTATAATATCTCTCCACCCACAGAATGGTGCAGTGTGATTTGGGTTGCAGTGGTAAGAAGATGAATGACTACTTCATTAAACATCTGCCTTTTCCCTGCAGTACCCTCGTTTCCCCAATAGATAGCGTAGAAATGCATAAACCATATTAGTCTTTAATGTGAGTGCTACATGATCACTCCATCTACCTGTCCCTGACATGTTTCCTCCTTCAAAGTTAGACTCCTGGACGAGCAAGTGAGAAAGTATATGAGAGGAGGAGAGAGGAGTGAGGAGGAGAACATCTTTGACCAATGATGTCCACACTCTCTCCTCTCGTCCTTTCACCAACAGGAAGTTTGTTGTCCAGCAGGGACATCAGATCTTCTCCCTCATCTTCTACGACCACTGAGCCATTTCCTCCAAGACACACACACACACACACACACACACACACACACACGTAGTGTAATGGGTAATAGATACAGGACTAATGCCTGCACAGAGGAATAAAGATGGATGATAGAGGAGGAGCAGGAGGAGGAAGGAGGAGTGAGTTATGAAGCAGTACCCAGGGGGTTCATTCCTCACAGGCAGTTTTCTTAACGTCGCACACATAGACAGGGTGGAGGTGGAGGTGGAGGTGATGTCCATGCCGAGACTGTAGCAGCGCTAGTTAAAAGTGGATACGTTTATGGTGGATGTTGGTCCACGTTTATCAAGGAGACGTTTGTTTGGGCAGCAGTGGGACAGCATGCAGGAGCAGGAGGAGGAGCAGCAGTACAGGCAGGAGCAGGAGCAAGGCTGTGATTGGCTGCTGCAGCCCTGATGAATGAGCCCTGGTGTCATGCATCAAAGTTTGTTTTTAGGCCTTTGATTAATGCCAATCCCACTGATGTTCCCTCTCTTTGAACAATCTTCTTTTGAAGCTGATACATGACAAACAACTGTTCTGCCTCTGCTGCGCCACCTGCTGGAATGAAACCTCCACGCAGTATTGACAGAGAGATCATAGGTCGTTTATTTCCTCCCGGAGAGTTAAATGATTAAACCGACCAATCAGCAGTGACGTCGGCGTTCCCACTCGTGAAGCGGCTTCAATCTCAGACAAGAGAAAAACCATTTCCTCCTCATTTAGATCACAGGCTTTCTGCTGCTTTCATTCCATTCATGTGAAGACGGAACGTTCCAGAGACGGATGTTCCTGCTCTGTCTTATTATCGTTTCATGATTCCATGTTTTCCCACTTGGCTCTGAAATCCCTTCATCAGCCTCAGAGAGTCTCCACCTCCTCCTCCACCCAAGATAGAAACTCAGACGTGTGACACAGAATAATTAAATATAAAGTATTATCCATGAATAATTAAAGCAAAAAAAAGAACAATTTAATCCAGTATTGTTAACTTTACCTTAATCCTCTTGGTCATCTAAAATCTCTTTGAATTTCCACACACTTCTTTGACATTTCTGTAACTTTTTGGAATAATAATAAGTATATTGTAGGTTTCACTGTAGCTGCTGAAAGATTTCAGACTGTGTCTGAGTCCTGATGAAAAGAAAAATCACTCCTGAGATAAAATAGATTCACACTCGTCCTCATCTCCATCCTCTTCTTCCTCCTCCTCCTTGTCCTCGTCCCAGCCTCTGTCCTGCACTGATCCAGCTGTGGGTCTGACTGTACCACGGCAGGGGACAACAATGGTCCTCACTCTGTGTGCATCTCTGATTGTCTGCAGTAACAGAAGGGTTCTGTGTCAGAACAACGGCCCTGTTCACGTTTGTTCTGCTGTTGAAGGAACTGTTTCACTGGAGGAGACAGAGACAGGGACAGAGACAGACAGGTCTGGAGACAGATCAGGTAGCAGCAGCCTCAGCTGTGTGGGTTTGTGTTTTTTTATTATTATTATTATTATTTTATTTTATTTCCTGCCCTCAATAACTCACTTTTCTCCCTCTTGGCGAAGGCAAACAATAAGATATAACCGCTGGCAAATGGCCTCGGCAGGCGGAGCATCACAAATGAAATGTAATGTTGTTACACTTTGGAAATAATGAATTATGAGGATAAGCGGGGATCTGTAAAATCGCTGTAGCGATTTGGCGGAGGTTTCATTTTTCAACCGTATTGAATTATGGGGAATTGGCCTCATTGGAGTGCAAAATACAAAATGGGGAAAAGGAGGAGGATGATTCACCGACACACACACTGTGTGTGTGTGTGTGTGTGTGTGTGGTGCTGGGACACAGCAGCATCTAAGTAGTGTTTATTTGTGCATACGACTGACGGCCGCTGGTCCATCTGCATGCATGTGATGCCACCCCCCCCCCCCCCCCCCCCCCCCACACACACACACACACACACCCCCCCCCCAACACACACACACACACACACACACACACACACACACACCCGACCCCCTCCTTCCGACCTGTTGAGGACTGTCTGTGGCTCAGGCTCTGGCTCACCCCACCTCGCCGCACATGTGATAAATGTCCCTTATCGCCTCTGTCATTGTAATAGCTGCACAACAAGCCCAGAGAGGGGAGGCAGGGGGGAGGGAGGGAGGAGAAGCAGAGGGGGAGATCAGGTCATGGGGATGTTGAGAGAGCAAGAAAAGGAATGAGGAGGAGAAGAGGAGAAAGGAGGAGAGGAATGGTGTGTGGAGGGAAGAATACGCATCAGGCTGCCAATCATCCCGCCGCAAAATTGCTCTGAGATTTGAGTCCCCAGAGTGTGTGTGTGTGTGTGTGTGTGTCCACAGAGAGTATCTAAAGCCCCTGTTGTGTGTGTGCTATTAACCCCCCCTCCAGCCTTTCATCTGACCATCTCACCCTCCTTCTCCTCCTCCTTTTTCTCCTTTTTCTCCTTTTTCTTCTCCTCCTCACCGAGCTCTAAACAACACGTCTCTCCTGTGGCTGTCACCAAAACCTATACTCAAGTTGTTTGAAACACTGTTGTCGTCAGACGCACCGGCCATTAGAGGAGGCCGAGGGATGGAGAGCAGCGGAGGGGAGAGTAGGGGAGGAGAGGAGGAAGTGAGAGGGAGGATGGGAAAGATGGGAGAGATGGGAGAACAGAAGAGAGGAGGTTAATGTGTGAGCAGAAACCATTTCAGGCTCTTTAATTTTCTATTGATCTGAGCTGAAGACCTGGTCCACCTCAAGTGTGTGTGTGTGGAGAGAGAGTGTGGGTGTGGGTGTGTGTGTGTGTGGGTGGGGGGTGTTTGTGGCACTTTTAAAAGGAACAAAAAAATACTTTTTCTGTCAGATTTTTTTATTTATTGAATGTAAAGATATTTATGGGAGGGAAGAAAAAAATACTGTTTTAACTTTTTTTTATAAAAAAATGAACTTTTTAATGAAGGAAATGTAGTGTTGGACCCAATTTACACATTAATCTCTTAATTTTTGTTACTAATAGTTCGTTTTTGAGTGTGTTCTGTTCAACTCCTCCTCTAACCTGTTATTGTTACTGATAAACTTTTCAACTTTTTCTTCCATTTTAAACCCTTCGATCTTCTTCAATCTCTGTGTCATTTGTCACCTGACATTTTTAAAACAAAGGGAAAACGAGTGAAAACACTTTTTATGACCGAACGACACATGAACCACGATGAAAATGTCAAATGAAACGTGTGAAGTAAATGATGATTTCCCTCAAATGTCACGCAGCAGATACTGTATATATAGAGAAACACCGCCCTCTGTTGGTCACTGCGTCACCATCACTCGCAGGAACACGGCCGAGGATGAACATTTCTGAACAAAAACATTTTCTGCCCCACATAAAAAAGAAAAAAAACGTATTTATTTTTAATTTATTTAATTTCTATATTTTATCATGTATTTAATATTTTTTAAGCTTATTAATTCTCCAGGTGACAAATATCTATTGGTTAAATTCTTAACAATGTCATTGGGTGTAAACCTTATTCCCAGTGACTTCATGGAATTTCTGGTCCATTGAATCCACTCTTGTTTTTGGACCTCGGTGTGACCCATAGATCCCAGTCCCAGTCCAGTCCCAGACCACAACAGTCTTCACCAGGAACCTCAGGAAAAGTTTTCATTTTCGGGGATGCAGTCATTTTTCCCACAGGGATCTGCGGTCAGTTTTTATCCAAGGAAAACTTCAGTGAAGTAACACATTTATCCCCAGTGTAAATAATGACACAGTATTTGCCGCCAAGACCTGAAAACTGTGGTGAAACTCAAAGAGTTTTACTGTCATCAAAGTTTCCGTCCGAGTCGTGCCAACGGAGATTACGGCCGTGCTGGAAGTTTGCTTTGTGTCTGTTTGATTGCTGTTGTGGCGTAGCCCCGGCCGGACGGGTGATGAGACAGACAGACAGACAGAGGGTGAGATAGATGGAAGGCCAGACTGCTCTCCTTGTATGAAGGATTATCCCCTATCCTCTGTTTGTGACAAGAGCTGATAAGGGCCTGAGAGGAGAGGCTGAGAGGGCCACACACACACACACACACACACACACACACACGTAATCCACAGTGAGAGAGATATCAATCCATCATTCAGAGCTGGGGATTCAGCAGCAGGAAATAGCTTCTTCTCAATTGCCGACAAGCGGCGTGCTCACACACACACACACTCACACACACAGAGTCTCGGCAGCCTTTTGTAAAGACATGGTCGGGGCTACAGGCGGCTGAGGTGTTGTAGCTGGATGGTGCTGCTTGAATTACACTTGAATTTGCTCCATTTATCAGATTTACAAGTTGTTGTGTCTGTGTTTACGGTGAGGAGTCAGTGACATCAGGCCAGATTGGGATTAAATCCTAATTTCTCCGTCTTGATGCTGTAATTAATAAAGATCTAAATGTCCAACCACGGCAGGCGTTTATTTAAAATCCTGTCTTGAATTTACATGATTCAAGACAGGATTCATCTGCAATACCCACGTTTTCCCTGTAGATGGCCGTTATGCATGACTTTGTGGCATCAACTTCTTGGAGACTTGTCTTCGGTCGTTGTTGAAGTTTAATTTTTCCTGGACACCTGGTGATATCACTCTCACCATCAACTGACCAGACCTTAGGTCCAACTTCAGGGCCAAATCACCACATTGTCTTTTTTTGTCCATCGGGGGCAGCGTCAGGACAGACGATGGTCTCAGAGTGTCAGGGATCCAGAGAGAGCTGTGAGTGCACCTATTGATTACAGTCAGCAGGGTTAACATGTGTAAGAGGAACCTTATTGTAAAGTGTGTTGGAGGAGGTGTCGGGGGGGAGGTGAAGTGGTTAAGGAGGTGCCTGAGGGTCTACAAGAGGAGCCTCAAATGATGTGACACTCAGTGGAGGTGCAGCCCAGTGGAAAGGGTTGAGATGTTTTACTGAAGCCTCTTCTTTTACACCTTCGTCTTTGAGAAAAAAAGACGTTAAACATTCCTGACTTTTGTGTTTGCATTCATTCAGATCAGGAATCTACAACCTGTGGCTCATGGACCACATGCAGCCCTTTATAATCTTTGCAGTGGCCACTATTGACCATTGTTAACATTGACAGGACCGACCGACTCAGACCAGTCTGATCCTGGTCCTGGTGTTTGTCTGACAGAATAAACACAACTGCATTTGTACTGCTGTTCAACAAAGGAAATTCCAATATTTTTCCTTCTCTGTTCCATCGATGAAGGTGGTATCACTGCAGTACTCGAGAGTATAAACATTGCAGTATTGTAGAGTATTGTACATACACTGGGTCACAGATTTCCTGCTCTTACTGGGTTTTATCTGCCAGTGTGAGACAAAGTTCAGTGTTTACAGATTGGATTCTGTAAATGGAAATTTTGCCTTTAATGCCATAATGGATCCGGGTCTGTTAGGATTTTGCCGCTAATTCCCATGATGCCTCACCGCGGAGCAGGTGAGAGCCGCGTTTGAGGTACGCAGCAGGTAATCCGGCTCTGAGGAGGACGGCGTGACATTGATCTAAGATTTTAATCTGCCGCTCGCCGTCGCCAGGCACGTTCTGCAATAACAAATATGTATCACCGCGAGACACGGGGCGAGCATATGAGTTCTGTTAATAAAACCTCGTTAGCCGAGCTCTCACCCGACAAATGCAGGGGAGGCAGGGGACGTAATCGCATCAAACGCGTCTTCCCGTTGTTATTTCCTCTGTTTGAATCGTGGGAGAAGAAGAAAAGAGATGCAGGAAGTCCACGCCATTTCATTGTCGAGCTCCAAAAAATATCATTGACAACACTGGACTCCATCCATCCTTAACTGCACCCTCACTCCACCCTTCACTACATCCTTCACTCCATCCTTCACTCCATCCTTCACACTTTATCCTATTCTCCATCCTTAACTCCATCTTCCACTCCACCCTTCACTACATCCTTCACTCCATCTCCGCTCCCTCCTCTACTCTATCATCTCTCCATCATCTACTTCATCCTCCACTCCATCCTTCTCTCCACCCTTCACACTTTATTCTATTCTCCATCCTTCACTCCATCTTCCACTTCATCCTCAACTCCATCCTTCATTTCATCCTCCACTCCATTCTTCACTCCATCTTCCACTCCATGCACCACTCCATCCTCCACCCCATCCTTCACTCCATCCTTCACTCCACCCTTCCATCCCTGTGCTCCTGCCTCCTCGGTTGTTAGGATTCAATTAACAGCCACGACCGCCTCATTAAAGCTAATTAGTTAAAACATCAGCCAATCTAGACTTAATTGGCTTTGGTAATTAATTCAGCCACGAGACCATGTGAAAGCAGCAGGGAGGGGTGAGTAAGAGGGAGGGAGGAGAGGAGTCTAATGGAACAAGGAAAGAGGAGAAGAGGGAGATGATGAGGACAAATCATCTGAAGAACAACGGATGTTTGATTTGGTTCAAAATCTTTTTTATCTCTACCTTTTTACTACTTCACCAATTTATTATTGGCTAAAGATGAATGTTTTTCTAATCTCCTTATTAGTAACAGATGTTTTTCCTCTTTGTGTATTGTCTGCCGACAGTTAATGTGTCGACCTCTGCTGGGAGACGTCTGGTTAATGCTCCATTCATTTACTTTTCTATTACTGTCTCTCTCTCTCCCCCTCTCCCTTTCTCCCTCTTTTCCTCTCTCTGTCTCCCTCCCATCTCTGTCTCCCTCTCTCTCTGTCTGTCTGACGCGGTGATTGATTAAATAAACAGCTGTCAGTTGACGGCATTAACCTCCAGAGCTTCACACCAGCGCTTTTCAGAGACACACTTATGCAGCAGGAATCCCAGGAGGAAAAAGCACACACACACACACACACACACACACAGACACACACACACTGCGTGGACTCATCAGATGATCATTTATCAGCACAGGTTCAGATCCAGTCCAGCTGATAATTTATGGACTTTCCATTTGTTGTCTTTTTTCCTTTTTCACTTCTCTCTGAATCACCAACCTTCCATGTTGTTTCCTTTATTATTTCACTTCCTCCCTAATCAAAAAAAAAAAAAACTTCTTCTGCATTCACAGCCAGTAACAGTTGACCAACATCTAGTCTGTGTAGAAATAAATGCGTCGTCTGATTTACATCTCACTCTTTTTTTTTTCACTTCCATTTTTATCCACACAAACACACACACACTCCCCCCGCATCCATCCAATCCGCTCATCCATCCACCCGGCCGTCTCCTCATCTTCCCCTGCTCCAGGCCGACATTTCATTTGCTTTTCTAAAAGTGACAACCCCAGGGAGCAGGGAGGAGGTGGGAGGAGGACAGAGGAGGGATGGTGAGAGAGCCTGGTGATGAGTTTGGAGCAGGGTGAGGAGGAGCGCTGTTTAAAAGTGCCATGCATCACTGTCAGGGAGTGACACACACACACACACGAAGGGAGCGCCGCCACGCAGCAGCCTCGGTGGCAAACTGTAGTTGACCTCCGATCCATTTCATCAAATATCCTCTGAATGAGACACACACTCTCACACACTCACACACTCTCACACACACTCTGTGTCTGCTCTGCTCAAATCACTGCTCACTTAAGTAAAGAAAAGCCCCTGCTCCCCCGTCCGTGTTAATACTGCCCCCTGGTTTGGGGCTTTTGGGCTCATATTTGCTATTATGGAGATGATGGCTTCAACGGTAGGACCTCCCTCACCACCTCCCCTCTCTGTGATCTGGGGGGAGGGAGGGAGGGAAGAGAGGGGAGGCCAGAAATGAAGGGTGACACCTCAGTGGGATTTATTTGATTGTGGATGTGAGGAGGTGTCAACCTGGAGGAAGAGGAGAATTAGGAGGAGAGACGAGCGAGAGCAGGCCCGAGGCCCTGGGTGAGGCGGGGGAGGAGAAGGAATAAGGGGAAGATTGGAGGGTAGATCCTCCACGTCCTCCTCCTTCTTTCTTCCCCTCCCTTCCTGCGAATCAAATCAAATTCTCCTTATCACACATTATTTGAGGAGGTTATCGGGCGCCGTAATGTGGTTACAGGCCGGGTCGCAGCTGAGAGATTTCCTTGTTTACCAATGTTGGCGGGTGTTAAAGTTGAGCAGGGGGATGAGACAGGAGGAGGAGAAGGAGGAGGAGGTGACGAAGGAAGAGGAACCGAATCATAAACACTTGATGCATGTCAGAAATCTCATAGAGGTGCAACCTAACAACCAAGAGGAGAAAAATGGAAAACACAGAGAAAAGGACAGAAAGTCAGTGTCCAGATCTTGGACACACAAAAAAGAAGAAGTGAGGAAAGGAGTGTGAGGAAAGACATAAATATGGAGGAAAGAGGCAGTGAAAGTAAATAAGTTAAGTTAAGAAACGATGTTACCGATGAAGAGGAGGAGAATGAAGGGATGAACCAACTGTAAGTCAGGTGTGAAAAGAAGAGGAGGTGAAATGAGGAGTGCAAGAAGAAGGGAAAAGTCCAAGAAGGAGATGAGACGATCCATCATGGCTGCCAGAGGGTGAGACATCTTCGTCTCACATCCATTCATCCCGCCCTCGTTGGCTGGAGGAGCTGATGTTCACTGAGGAACGTCAAAGCTAAAAAGTCCTGTCAGCCAGGTCCTGTCCATCTCTCCTCCCTCTCCTCCTCCTCCACCTGTTCTGACTCCCCTGTCGTCCCCCTACATACTGAGATTAAACACATCCTTGTTGTGCCGCAGGCTGTGCTGGAGGTCCACGGTGTGTGTGTGTGTGTGTGTGTCGTCCCAGCATTAATCATCTTTAAGGCGCTGACAAGACCCCGTGTGTGACATCACATCCACGCTGCTTCCCTTCTTTCACATCATTTTTCTACCCCATCCTCCTCCCCCCTCCTCCTCCTCCTCACCCTCACCTCCTTTTTGGATTTATCTGTTCATCCTCCTCACCCTTCACTCTCTCCCCTCTGGGAGCGCTGTACCATGAGCAGGGCAATAGAGAAGAGGAAGGAGAGGACAGACAGGAGGATAAAGAGCTATGAGAGATGAAGGTTAACCTGCATCGTACCTATTCTGACCTGTCCTGTAGGGGGTGCAATGTTTAAATCAAGTTCTAATTCAGGTTTAGTGGCAATTTAGTATTAAATTCTGCTTCACTAAAAGACCTTATTTAGGAATATGATACGAACAATATCAAGTACAAACAAAAAAAGCTGATCCTTTCCCTCCAACCTTACGTTGTTACAGCACTTCCTGCTTTGCATTACATTACTGCCACCTACTGGATCTATTCTACACTAGTAAACTTTTTTTCTGCTATACCAACAATTTTTCACCTTAAAGCAAATATTCATCAGTTAAAGTTTTGGGAGGAACATTTCAGTTTTCACTCTTTTTGCTCGTTTTTATTTTCATGTTATTTTCAACAGATTTTTTTTACATTTTTTTCTTATTTGTAGTTTACAGAATCCAGTCACTTAAATCTTTTCTATTATTTCTTGTTGTCATTTGCATCTTGTTGGCGTCGATCAGTTCACGCAGTAAAGAAAAGTCACATTTTCAGGGAAATTACAGCACGGCCACATGGATGAGGAAAGCTTTTACTTTCATTCAGTTGTGATTTATGCCAGCAGGAAAAAGAGCATGAAAACATACGCATTTTTGTGTAGATGGCTGTGTGTGTGTGTGTGTGTTTGAGGGAGATTCCTCCAGGTGTGTGTGTGTGTGTGTGTGTGTTTGCCTGGAGAATTGAAAAGCCCCATCAGCAGCAGACAGGGATTGGATCTTTCTTTGTTTGCTGTGGCCGATAGTGACGGCTTCAGCATGACTCAAATTATCTTGTCAAAGCAATAAAGGAGGAGAAAGGAGGAGGTGGAGGGAGGGGAGGGAGGGGAGGAGGGAGAGATGGAGGAACAAGGAGAGAGAGAAATGGATATTTACCAAAGGGAACAAGGCGAGGTGGTGGAGCCAGAGGAGAGGTGACAGAACAGATGAGAGGAAGAGGGGAGGATGGAGGAAAGGGAAGGTGAGAGGAAGTGAGGTCGAGAAGAGATATAGGAAGGAAGGAAGGAAGGAAAGAAGGGAGGAAGGAAAGAAGAGTTATGAAATGAATAAGGAATGTGGGAAGGAAAGTCAAATATGGAGAAGATTTATGAAGGTAAAAAAAGGAAAGTTCAGAAATATTAAGAATTTGAAGGAAGAATTGATTGGTTTCTGTAAACTATCACAAATAATTCAGGCCCAAACAGGATATCGTGCCTAGGGCGGGGCCTATTGTCCACAGCCTAAAATAGCCCATTTGATTGGTCCAATCCAGGAAGTAGAGGAAGTGTCCTCCACTGAATGGACTGTATTTATATCCATCCTAGACACAATGGTGCAGCTCCACTCACCTGTTAACACACACAATAACACACACTGTCGTACAATCCATTGTCACAATAACACAATAACACACATGTTGAGGTTGGCCCCGCCCACGTCCTGCTGACCCAGGACAATGAAGCAGACAGTCTCAGCATGAGCTCATCAGGAGACAGGTCTGGACCGGGACAAATCCACACAATGGACTCAACTGCCCTGTCTATGGACCTCATACATGGATGCAGTATCCATCTGCATGATGAATAGCGCCCTCTATCTGGGGTCTGTAGCCGTCAACACCAAATGTTTTTATAATCACACATAACCACATTCTTTATGGCGTCTCCTGTTGACTCACATCAGGTTTAAAAAAAGAGTAAACCCAGACTGGAGGAAGGGACAATAGGGTGAAACTCTGTCTTCAGTCCAAAGTGGTCAGATACAGACTGAATTGGATTCACCCTGTAATAATAAGGATCATGGAAATGTTCTTGTTCTTCTTCTTGTGTCTGCAGGTAAAAAGAAGAGTCTGTACGACAGCCAGACTCCCATCTGTCCCATCTGCCAGGTCCTGCTGCGGCCCGGAGAACTGCAGGAACACATGGAGACTGAGATAGAGAGGCTAACCGCAATATGTCTCAGGTTGGTGGTCACGTCCGTCTCCCCTTTCTGTGTCTTCTACTACTTCGTCTGCGTTCATTTGACTCCAATCCAGACATTTTAGTCGGCGCTCTGATTAAGTCTGATAAATGTCTCTGTCTCCCTGTCCTCGTCAATCACCTGTGACATAATCTGGACTCTAATGCTGCCGAAAATAAACTTTTAGCTCTCGTAAATAATAAAATCTGTCTTGGGGGTTGGAGAAGGCGGGGCTTTAATTCACCCTCCCCCGTCACATCCACTGGTTCATATTTTTGTCACGGCACAGACTTCGGTGTCATAAATCTGCATAGAAGGCAGAGGCACGCCATCAGCGCCACCGTAAGTGTTTTCTACTGGGATTCGGATTCCGACCTGT
This sequence comes from Paraplagusia blochii, assembly GCA_016785265.1. Classification (NCBI taxonomy): domain Eukaryota; kingdom Metazoa; phylum Chordata; class Actinopteri; order Pleuronectiformes; family Cynoglossidae; genus Paraplagusia; species Paraplagusia blochii. The sequence continues at coordinate 120,364 of JAFBJS010000688.1, read as the reverse complement.
GACCGCCCCACCAACTCAAGCAGTTAACTCCGCCCCCCTGCTCTGTTCCTCCCGGTGGCAGTTGCAAGATCTGTTTTACGGCGGATAAATCAACTGCAAGGCCTTTTAACGATGGGACACAGCCATTAGGAGCCATATTTCTCCTGGACCCCACGTCTGCCTCTGCCTGTACCTGTGTGTGTGTGTTTGTGTACATACAGAGTGTAAGGGTGTGCTGGTGTTTGACCTCAGCTGCCCACTTTTATGATGGTCCCCATTAACCTGCAGGAGCGGGGCAACAGATAGCGTCACCCCAGGTGGAAATCACACTTCATTTAACCCCGTTTACACCTGCTACAGCTCCCCCTGCACCCCCACACACACACACCCCCGCCGCCCCCCCGGGTCTGTCTGTTCTACTGCTGTCAGCACTCTATTCCCCTGCCCAACACTATTGTTTTCACATTTCTCCATCCTCTCGCTCTTTTGTCCTTCGTTCGTTGTGATCACGTGACCGTCGTCCTCACATCTGTTTCAGCTCCTCAGCAGATTTGTATTTTATATGATCAGTTTAGGATTCAGTTCATGCTTTGTTGAGAAAAAGATATATTTGTCAAACTAGTGGTTATTTAGCCAAATGATGAAAATAAAACAGTAAAAGTTACTAAGATTTAATGAAAACTCACGGTTGTGTTGCCCCCCCCCCGGCCAACACAACCTGACTAAGTGGGCCATATATGTCCCGCTAGCCTTAGGTTTGCCAGGTGCCATGAAGGTGGTGGAGGAAAGGAATGAACATCTTGTACAGAGTGGAGATGTTTCTGGTCAAATTGAATTGTGAAAATGAACAAACCTGTTTTTCTGTGTGTGAACGAATACAAGAAAAGACAAGAGTGTGTTTTATCACACACACCTACACACACACACACACTCCCCGTAGGAACCCCCGTTCCCTGACACCCTGCGTGGTTTCAGCCGTCATTGAAAGTGACAGTAGGAATTTCGTCCAATTTGTTTCTAAATCTGCCTTTAATGACGAGCAGCAGTGGAGGCTGAAGGAGGTGTGGAGCCGAGGAGCGCTTGTTTTAATGTCCTGCTGTGAAGGAAGGTGTGTTTGTATTCCGTCTCCATCCCTCTTCTATTTCCCTCTTGTCTGTGTGTGTGTTCACCCGTGCATGCATGAATGTGTGTGTGTGTGTTTTCACCTATAGATACACAGGGTGTGTGTGTGTGTGATTACTGCTGCGGCCCGTCCTCTCTGGTGACGGTGGTTTCACCACATGTTCATCGGCCACAGTTTCTCCTGCGTGGACACGGAAATCTCTCACACACAGAGCGAGTGAGTCGAGCAAATGGAAATCCATCATGCCCTGCACATGTCAGGTGGCTCAGGGGGGCAAAGTAATCTACATACCCCGTCACCTCTCTTTCCTTATTTCCCTACACTTCTTCTTCTTCCTGCTCCTCTTCGTCGTCGTCAACCTTCTCCTCCATAATCAATTTGCCTCCTCTCCTCTCCTGGAGCCCCCTTCTCTGGAGCCCCCTCCTCTGGAGCTCTGTGCACAAAAAGTCAAAATGCAATCAGTGTCTGGAGGTTGAGCAGCAGCTCAGCTTTTCCTCTCCTTCTACTTCTTTCCGTTCTCCTCCTGTCGGGCAGAAGTCAAACTCTGGTCTCCACTGATGTCAATCAACGCTGGTTTGTGTTGAAAGCTGAAAATGAAGCGCTCCTGGGCAAACAGTTTACTCGTCCAACAATTTGAGGAAACAAAGACCATATGTATCTTCATACAATTGACACTAAATTATAATTATGTCAAATTTCATAAAGTTGGAAAATCTAGACCTTGTTACGAAAAGGCAAAAATATATAGAATTAATAATATAATTTCTGCCGCACTCGTGTGTTACCCACTTCGTCTTTCCTAATTTTTATTTTCCTTATTTTTCCCCTGTTGTGTTTATTTCCCCGTTGTCCCTCAGCCCCACGTTCCTCTTCTTCCTCTTCTTCCTCTTCTTCTTTGATATAAAACACTGTCGCAGCTTGGATTTCCTGGCCCAGAGCGGCATCAAAAATTCACAGAAACGGTCAAAACAGACGTGTTACAGCTATGATCTCACACACCTTCGTCTCTCCCTCCTCCTCCTCCTCCTCTCTGTCTCCTTCTCTCCCTTTTTCTCCCTCTCTCTTGTTCCCTGTCATCTTTCATCTCTCGCTCTTCCTCTCTTCATGTTGCCTCCTCTGCTTCTTCACTCCGTCTCTGCCTCACCTCACATTTAATCTGCCTCCACCTCCTCCTCTTCCTCCTCCGTCTCCCCCTCACTTTCCTTTCATCTCTTCATCACCCCTCTCTGTCATTGTGGCAATTTTCTGCCATTCGTGACGTCCCATCGACGGCTGTCCTCTCTCCGTCTCTCTATCCCTGACACTGTCAACAGTAGGTGGAGGAGGCTGCTGTTGGTGGAGGAGGAGATCCGCACAGATCTCACATGATGAATAAAAGAGAGGAGAGAAAGAGGACAACTGAGGGAAGACAGGGACAATGACGTGTGTGTGTGTGTGTGTGTGTTACACGGTCGATTGACTGTGTCACCTGTGTTTATTTCCTTTGTTGAGGAGCTGAGGCCTATTGTTGAACTTGTAGGCACACAAGTAATCTCATAACACGTTCATTTTTGTGTTACTACACTCATATTTACGGTAATTTCCTCTGTTTGTCCAGCAACACAGTCAAAATGTTAGGTAATTTGTTGAGGTCCACCTGCGTCTCAGCCCCTGAAATTATTTCATCAACCCCAGGCATAGACATAAATGCAATCAGACCAAAATACATGTCCACTGCCTCGATGTGTCCCATGTTGAGAAGGAGACGTACTGAAACTGCAGCCCCAACTCCAGTCTCCACACTGCAAAAAAAAAGGAAATCCCTGGTCAGCTGAAGAAGGCTGACAAGTACGAGGTCATACTGATTCAGGTTCAGGCAACGTCCTTTCCACAGTCGGCAACAGTCAGTCAGTTAGTCAGTGAGTGAGTCAGTCAGTCAGTCAGCCCGCCAACGTGTGTGTGTGTGTGTCCAGGCAGGTCTGTAGAGCTAAGTGGTCAAATCAAAGCAAACATGACAACCCTGTCTGCTTTTGTCAACGTCAACTCTGTGGAGACACCTTCAGGAAGCTCACACTGATGAATAGCTGTGTGTTGGGTGGAGTGGGGAGACGGGGCTGCAGGGAGGCAGAGTTAGAGACGGGGGAGGGGATGGAGGCCATGGAAGAGACCACGTCTGACTCAACTTTTAACTTTTCAACTGTTTTATTTTGTAAATTCTCATTTAAATTGAATTTGATGTTGGATCTACAGTAGATGTTTCTGTTCAATTATTCCTGGTTTTGTATCTGTAGAAGCCAAGAAAGTAGAAGGGTGAAATAATTGAACTGCAGAAACATGGAATTTCAGGAAATAAATTAGGCAAACACAGGGTGAAATTTGTTGCAATTTTTTTCATGTTTTACTGAATTTCTGATAAAATATTAATTATTATAATATTTCTTTGTCTCCGTCCCACAGTAAGAACCCTCTGCCCAAGGATGGAGCTGCCACTCCAGGGACTCCTAAGGTAAATCATAATATTTTCTCACATTGTTTGATTTCATTGATAATTTCACATCATAAATACAGTATTTTCATTGCATCATAAATCCTTTAGTGGTGAATCCACAGTGTCTTGTTGGCAGAGCAGTGACAACCTGAAATTTAATTGAATTCAACATTTAAACGTTGTTTTCCCTTCTTTTCAAACTGATGCTCCGACGCCTCGTTCTTCTCTGCTGCATCAAATCTGAAAACACACACACACCCGCGGTGGAGTACTCGTCTCCTGCGACTCCGCAGGCATCGGTTCTGGAGTCACTGTACTGTGACTGTTCCAATTAGAGACACAAAAAGAGAAACACAGACGCAGGAACAAGAGGATTTTCAACAGACTGTAAAAAGTCACTTCCGAGCCGCGTCCCCTATAGATTCTTGTCTCCTCGTCTGAACACGTCGCTCTCTGTCTGGGATAAAGCCCCTGAATGCAATGTTTCTTCATCTTTAACTTCTCCCTGACACAGTAGTCATTACAGAGAACCACCGGGGACTTAGTTACAGCAGCAAACGCCTGTTTAAAATAGTCTTTTTTTTATTTCTATATCTGATGTTTTCTGACTCAAACGGTTCATTTCTTCTGTTTCTCCTGCAGCGTTTTTTTCTCCGTTCTGCAGAACCGGAGTTTTTATTGTGAGCAGAATTGTCAGTGACATTTCTGCTTGCCTTTCACCCTGTGTTCTCCCAGATTAGATTGTGCTGTGTGCTGTCAGGACTATAAAAGCTCCGGGGTGGATGTTTGTACAACATGTTTTTATGACTCTGGTCAGTTCAGTGTTTATGGTACAGGTCTGTATGAATTATACAAGCTGGGCCGGAGCCATGAAGTATTTTTGAGACTGATGGTTCTGAATGTTCTACAACTGCTTCCTGTCAGTTGGTCCTAATGGTTTTTTTTTAAATCTGGGTTACAATAAATAAAATATAACAAGATAGAATGACTTTAAAAATGAGCATCTGTTTCTAATATGAGTTTTTAAGCACTAAAAAAATGAAACAGGAGATTTTTATTCTTTCCCATTCCGACTCCTTGTGTTCAACCGAAGCTCTTTCAAAAGTCAGACATCCCGTGAATTGTGTCCTGCACATGAGCGCCACCTAGGGTGAGCATTGGAATCATTTGGGGGATTCCTCCTCCAGCTCCACCCTCACCCTCCTGACCCGGGCTTACAGCAGTCCTCTCAGCTCCGTGCGGCCTCGTACTTGAGCGAGGCCGACTGAGCCAGGTGGAGAGGTGAGCGCCGGCCGTCCAGTTTGGCCGTGACTGTGCATCTCACGCCGCTGTTTAGTATTCAGTGTAGGGTAAGAAGAACAACCGGGGCCAGTGTGAAGCACGGGGGGAGCCACTGTTGCTGCTCCCTCCCCAGTTTGTACCACACATCCCTGTTAGAGGGGAGATTAACCTCCTCCTGGGGAAGGAGCTCCTGTTGTGAGGCTCAGGTGAAGAATGGAGGTCAGAGGAGAAACAGGTGACATTTGTGGCGCTGCACACCAACTGAGGAGAAATAGGACTTTTTTTATTACAGAGGACTGTTTTGCACCTGTGAAGAATTGAATTGTAATTCATTTTTAATTTTTTAACATCTACAAATCTGTTTTGTCAATTTCAATATTTATTTTTATTTATATTTACTTCTTCCTTGTTTTAAGTGACTTCTCTACTTGATCCATTTCCATCCTAAACATTTTTACCTTTGACCCATTTTCTATTCTTTATCTTTTGTGGTATTTTGAGACACCTTTGTCTTCGTTTCATTGGTCAGTTATTAATCGGTCATTTCTTGATATTTCCCGTCAATATTTTAATAATGATTCAATGTATTTAACAGTTAGTTAGTTTGTTTGACAACTAACTAACCAACTATCCCACTGCAGGAACAGATTCTGGGTCCAAACTTCCACAACAAACTTTATTTGACTGTCAGAGTAATAACAGAGATAGTTTTACGGGTCGGGTTTAAATCCACTGACTCAACCTGAATGAAGATTTAAATGCCACATTTGGAGGCCGCCTTTAATTGGTTGCTTTAAAAAGGACCAAAATTTCAATGACCGACCTTCACTTACAACACGGAGCGCCGTTAAATGTCATATTCAAATGATAAAAACTAAAGCATATTCCCAGACGCCGGCAGGTAAATGATTCCTGACCTTTTTAAACCTGTGCTGCGGAGAAGAGCCGACCGCACACAGTCGCACAAACCCTCATACATGGAGGGAGGGAGGGAGAGAGAGAGACATAAAAGGACCATGCATAATGTCCAATTTACTGAGGCAGCACTGGAGGTTGGTCATTTCTCACATATTATTATTAGATTACCGCTGTCGAGCACTTAAGCCTCTGCTCTGCCCCGCTCCACTTGATTAATAGGAGACGACGGTAAATACAAATATTTCACAGCTGCCCCATGAGGCTCACACAGCATGTGTTTGGACACAGAGTTCCTTCATCAGATGGTCCTGGTGTCAGGGCAGAACTGACCACTGTTGAATAGGGAAGTGTGAAATGTGTAATTTCATGAGGGACTTCAAATGGGAATTGGATTGGATAATAAACAGATTTTAATTGTCTTTATCTCTTTATTTCCTGCAGTCGATGCTGTTGTCAGTGCACATCAAGCGCGAGGGAGAGTCTCCCGTGGTCTCGCCTCTGTCCTCAGAAGACGCCCATCACTCGGACAGATACCAGGTCACATTCACGGACACACAGAATACTGTTGAACTGAACTTACTCATGAGGTTATAGTTTCTCTGTAGCAGTAGTTCTCAAGTGGTCTGGCCTCAAGGATTCAAGCATTTTCAACTTATTGATTTATTAAAGTTAAATTCAGTAACACTTTAACTTTACTCTTAATGAACCTGGTAAAAATCATAAATATTATTCTTTTTTAATCTTCTTTATTGCCCTGGCAAAGGCCTGCGACCCACTAAGAACAGATCTGTGACACATTTTTGTGTTGCGACCCACCAGTTGAGAATCACTTCCCTACAGTGTTTACTATACAAAGTGTATATATGTGTGTAAAAAGTGTAAAGTGTAAAGTTGAAGAGTTGAACTGACTCCTCAGATGAATGAGACCAGTGCAGTTTTTGTGCTTCAGTCTTCCATTCACGTCCCTAACGATGACACATGTTCAACACTATAAAAAGGGATGATGGTGTGGTTTTTGGTTTCTACTCTCTCAGCAGTTCACTTGAACCAGCAGGCCAATCTCCTTAAATCTTCACCATCATTAGAGCCCTTCTCCCATCTGCTTTTATCTCTTATATTCATCCAAGTTTGTTCGGCTAATTCCTCCGACCGTGATCTATCTCTGGGTTAAGTGGGTTTTCCCCCTCGCGCCATAAAATAAGAACTATTAAGTCCATGCAGACGTTACATCCATATGTTGGGGATGACACAGCTCATAAAGACCTCTGAGCCATAAAGTAGATTTTCTCATTAAGTGAAACTGCTGAAATCACCTTATATTATACAAATGATTAAGTCAATGGTGACTCTTTTCAACACCCTGAAAAGAAATGAAGGGTAATGGAAGACTTTGCCTCCTCCTCTTCACCTGTCAGTGGTTCTGGCTGCCTTGTTTAACTAAACCTGACCGATGGGCAGCATCTCAGCGAATAGGTCATAACGGTGCGATGGTTGTGGTGATTCATTACAAAGAGGCCCGCGGCAAAAAGAAAGCACCGTCAAGGAGAGATGTGAAGGGAAAGATGAAGATGTGTGTGTTAGGGATCAGGGAGGAGGTGGAGGAGGTGGAGGGTTGACTCTGTGCATGAAGCAGGTGTCGTGATAATACACGATATGTTTTAAAGATATTTTTCTGAGGTTTGGCAGCTGGTATTCACTGTCACTAGTTAAATAAATAAAAATATATTTTTAGGTAGCGGAAACATCCTGTAATTTGTAGTATTTTAAACAATTTTAGTTTATTCTTTATTTGGCTTTTATGTTTTGATATCTTTAAAAAATATCAACAAAGTCGTGGGTTCTGTATTTAGCTTTACAGTGGAGAATGTTCCCTCTAGTCTCGGTAGACTCTGTGAGGTTCGCGGCGTTACATCAGTGTTTAGAACCCAATCAGTCCGAGTGGAGTGAAGCTAAACTGGCTTATAAAACCCAGTGCTTCCCTCCTGCGGTCGATCAGCGTAGCAACATATGACGTTTCGCCACTTCCGCTTTTGTGCGTCACGTGACCAAAACAAACCAACATGGCCGCGGTTGCAAGTAGTTTTCGCCGAGCCGGGCGCCACTTTGAATCCTTCTCCATCCGTATAAAATAACCGTTGCGGGCTTGAGTTTGCGTTAATGTCTGGTGTTAGAAAACACACTGGTGTCTGTGGCAGCAACGAGTTTTAGTGGCTTTGACAGGAAACTGCGGCAGAAAGCCGAAAGTCATGGAGGAGGTGGCAAAGACGAGAGAAGTAGGTTTTTCCTCCAGAGCCACTGTTTACCTCACAGTATCCGCAACAATCTGATTCCGTTAAATAACGTTTGTCTCTGTAAACTGTCAGAAATGATTTATGGGTAATTGACGTAGATTTCTTTTGTCTTCTTGTTTCCCTTTTTCTCTGACAGACATTTTTGCGAGTTCGAGCAAACAGGCAAACGAGATTGAATGGTATGTACACAAAAACATACACATTAATAAACATTTGGTGTACTACATTTAATTAATGCATTACGACTTGGTTGTTATATGGTTTTACCTCACGGATATCTTATACACACTCATTTACTGTATGTGCCTTATATTTGATAGAACGTTATTGTTTAGTTACTTGTTATGAACACCTTCTGGGTGATGATATAAAGTAAATGGGCGAAAAAAACAATCCAAAAATCGTTCTATACTTAATATTAATATAATTCACACTACAATTAGTGACTTTATGATACATTGCTTCAATATGAAGTGTTTTTTTTATATTACATACAAAATTTAACAAGGTTTGCTCATTTGTTTCATAGAGAAGTACCTTTAAAAAAAGAGTTTGAGTTTTATTATTTTCCCACAATGGTCACCATAACTTGATAATCACATTAGTCAAGACCAGAATTTTTTTCCAATTGTGTTGTTATGATCAGAAACAGTATTCTATATTTCTGGTCATACTATAAAAATGACATTCCTGACAGCACAGCATTTTTAAAGTACAAAATAAAATCTGTTCCAGAACAAAAGAAATTATAACTTTACTGGTTTTCGTTTCTGTTCCAAGCAAAATGTTAAAGGTTTCTGTTTTTTTGTAACTTTCTTTACAGTAATCATTTCGTACAACAGGGTTTTCACGTTTTGGTCTAAACTTCTAGTCACATCAGGTCACTCTCTCTTTGAAAAGCCTAGTCTTGTCAGTCTTTGTCCACCTGCGTGGAACCAGGAGTCCTTCTCAAATGGAATTGATCAGCCAGGTGCCGGTCCAGAGATCTGGTCTGGTCCTAATTAGCTGCCCTCTCCTTTTTGTGTTTACAACGTTCTCCTCGATTAGTGTCAGGGGAGTGATGGTGATAAGTAGGAAGACACCTTTTCCCACTCTGTCCATCTTCCTGCCCTGCAGTAATTGTATTAACTTCTGTCCTCACCTCCCTCCCGGCCTCTCCTGCTTTTGCAGGAAACTAAAAAATAATGTCCACTACCGCACCATTAGCAGTTAAGGGAAAAAGACAAGACTTGGGGCACAATGAAAGCTGTCGTGCACCGTTAGGTTTGTAATTTAATGTGTGGGTGGTGGGATGAGGCTGTGATATGTGAAGAGCAAGAATAAAATTGAAGACACCATCATAAAGTGAAGCTGTCATGTCCAGTCCCTGACATTTCTTCTTCTGCCCATTTCATTTTACCCTCATATTCCTGTCCATGTGAATAGAATTAATAATAAACCACTGAACAGTTTGGTCATTCCATTCCCATCAGTTTACTGTTCATAGAATTCAAATGTACCTTGTTCCTTTTCTTTTTGTGTTTTTTACAGCTCGCATAGGGAAGATGAAGAGGAGGAAGCCTGAGGAGGGGGGGCAGGTATGTCCACTATGCAGCGCCCCATTGGCTGGGAGTGAGGAGGAGATGAGTAGACATGTGGAACAGTGCCTGATCCAGGTAGTACCATCTGGGCCGAGAAAAAAAAAACTGCCCACCACCAGTTGGACAACCTGTCTTTCCCCTGTAGATGCTGAGCAGTCACCTGTTCACTTTCTGTTAGTTGATCACACTCTTTCCTAGTGACTTTCTTCAGGTGGCGCCACTGCCACCAATCATTTTGTAGTTCTGGTGGTGGAGGGGAATTCACTCTTTGCCTGCAGTAGCTGTAGTTCAGACTTCTTATTTTCTCCTCTTTTTTCTTCAACTCCTGGGTCACAAAATTATCCCAACTAACCATCACTGTTTCTCTCAAGTAATGGAGCACTGATCATTCTTTAACCTGTAGAGATCCTCAAGGTATCACATGAAGTATCCAATACCTTTCCACAAGAGCTGTGTTTATAGTAAACATCTAATGAAAAGGAAGGATTAAACATTTGTATATATTTTGCAGAAGACTTTGTCCAATTGCTCTAAAGCTGTTGATAAGAATGCAAAGTTCACTCGTTCCACAATTTATATCTTAAATCATCAGATTTGCCTCATGTCATTTAATTGTCAACCAACCCTCAGCACAGTCTCTGACTACGGCTCATTGTGGATTTGTTGCGGTACAGAACACACCTTGATAGTGTGACCTGTCACCATGTCATTTCTTTTATCCCTTAAAGACAAACACATGTTTTTCCTGTTATACTATTTTGTTGAAATTAATGTGAGTGTGTGTTTGTGTGTCAGCGCGAGGGTGCACTCGCTGACGATGACTCTGCAGACATGGACGGAGAGAACGGGCGGGGCTTTGAAGAGTATGAATGGGCGGGACAGAAGAGGATCAGAGCTACAGCTTTACTGGAAGGAGGTTTCAGAGGTATTTGAATGTTGAACTCTTTTTCTCTGGTTTTGCTGCTCTGATGTGGGACGTTTAGTTTTCTGGTTTGTTGAAACGTGACATGTCTTGTGTCCTCCCTTCTCTGACGATGACTCTGCAGACATGGACGGAGAGAACGGGCGGGGCTTTGAAGAGTATGAATGGGCGGGACAGAAGAGGATCAGAGCTACAGCTTTACTGGAAGGAGGTTTCAGAGGTATTTGAATGTTGAACTCTTTTTCTCTGGTTTTGCTGCTCTGATGTTGGACGTTTAGTTTTCTGGTTTGTTGAAACGTGACATGTCTTGTGTCCTCCCTTCTCCATGTCTTCCAACTCTTTCCTTCTCCTCTCTTTCTGACTCTGTGCCCATCCATCATTCCCTCTGTTCCCGTCCACAGTGAGCAGTGTTAGCTCAGTCTCCCACTGTTGACCAGGGAGCTATAATGGTCCGTGGGTCTGGAGGTAACGCAGGATGGCCCGGGGTCAGTCCTGTCCAGCCCATCTGAGCCCGGCTCAGCCGTACTCAACCCTCTTAGCCAGAGGAAGGAAAACACATTTAGCTGTGCAATTGACCTGCTGGTCACTGTGCCGTGTGTGTGAGCCAGTGTGTTTCCAGGAATGCAATTATAGAAGTAGATGGGAGCGCTGGTCACTGGGGAGCACAGTGGCTGCTCTGTGTTTTCCACCTCTACATGGCACTAAAACCAGAGTGTGTGAGATCTGTCTGCCGTTCTAACAGTTGTCATTGTCTGTTCTTATTTACTTGCACTATCACACCACCAAAGTTTAAAAATGCTGTGTGACTGTTTCCAGTTGTTTTCAGTTTAGACCACGTGTTTCTACATAAACACAAATCTTTAACACATTAGATAAGAGTCATTTGAACCTCTTCTGCATTTGTTTCTTAAGTATATAAACAATCACAGTGGATTTGCTCATCAGCTGTGGCAGTAGAGAGATGTTTTCATCCCCAGCAGGTTGTGTCAAACTCTGTGTGGCGTCTGTTTGCTTTCATCCAACCCTGTTCTATTTCTCCTCCTCCTTTTCCCTGTTCAATCTATTGTTAAACACTCGTGCTGGGCCTAACCTGACACCCCCCTCCTCCCTCACGGCGGGCGGGAGAGGGGAGACAAGACAGATCAATGTTGAAATCTCAACTAAATCGTTCCAAAGAGGAGTTTGCGCTGGTGGGATCTCCACCCGTCCATCCATCTCCGCAACGCGGCGCTCCATCCGTCCTTCTTTTTCACATCATTAAACAAGCAGATACAGGACCCTTCTGCTGCACTCTAATAGGGTACCTTCTGATGTGGCACAGATAGCTGAGGAGGCCTGGGGAGTGTGACTTGAAACACACACACACACACACACACACTACAGAGGGTTTTGAAGGTGGATTTTGTCTTGAAAGCTCCTCGACGGTTCTAACACACGCCAATGAATCCAGCAGGCTCTCTGCAGGCTAGACGGATATAGAGATGTTGCAGGGGGTCTGCTCAGCTGGCAATGAAGAGAGGGCTGATCCCTCTGTGAAGTGCCTTCCCTCACCCCCTCCCTTTGGGGCAACAAGGAAGAAAGGTAGAGAGAAGAAGGCGCTTTCAGAGGGGAGGAAGGAGAAAAAGGAGGGAAGGAAAAATCGAACAGATCAGTTTATGATTTAACTCTGGAGTCTGGAGCTTAGCCAGGTTAAAAGAACCCAAGTAACAAAAGACAGAGACCTTTCCCTCAGTCTACAGACTGTCTGCAGAACACCCACAATTAAAATGTCTGTAGCTCGGAAAAAGACAAAAACTTTTCCCCCCACATTGGTTGGTTGACAGGTGAAGGTGCACAGCACAGCCATCATCAATAAGTCATGTCGTGAGACAGACAAATGTTGTTACTTTTGAAAAATGTTGGGGGAAAAAACAGTTAAAATGTTTGTGTCCAGTTGGAGGCAGGTGTTGAAGGCTGACATATAGATGCTGGGGTTTGATCCTTGGAGACAGCAGAGAAGAAACGAGGGATTACGTCAGGTTCAGTTGGTCCACAGGGAATGAAGACGAGGACAAATCTCCTCTTTGTGAATGCACTTCAAAGTTGTCCGTCTCATGTCTTTGTGTCTGCTTCTCCCTCCCTTGCGTCTCCTCCTCTGACCTGTAAATGGCAGAGAGATGGTGCGATGACCTTTGACATCCTTCCTCTTTGCTGCTCAGGTGGCTGTGATAATTGCTATGGTAACTGGACATCATGAGGGTCATTGATAGGCAGAGCTGTCCTCTCAGTCTTGTTGGTAAAAATTTCTGAAAACCACAGAATGTTTCAATGACATTCTGTTATAGTTTTTCTTCATCTTTTATCATCTTATAGTCTCTTAAGGCCTTTATTTCCATTTTCTTTTATTTTGGATATAAAAGTGTAACAGATGAGCAGAGCTGGGGAAACAAAAGCAGCTGCAGATGTTTCAAAACCCAGTAGAACCTGAGGAAACCAGCCCGTCTGCCTGATTTGGTTTTGACAAAGACGACGTAGTGCACTGAGACTTCAACTGTTTTGGAAGTGGAGTGTGGAGAAGCCCACACTTTAGGACACAGGGTTAAATAAGATGGCTGTCAAGTCTGTGGAGGTTGGATCTGCTCCCTCTCTCCTTCCCCTTCTCTCCCCCTCTCTCCCACCCACACACACTCACTCACTGACGCACTATGAATGTGTAGAAATTGGGATAGGTGTAAATAAGATGGCTGTCAGGCCTGTCACTGGTCGACACACTCACAGTCACATCTTAAGTGAAACACAGGTGTGTGTCCACACACACTCACACACTACCTGCCCTCAAGTGCTTAAATAGTCAGGCTGTAAGTGACACACACACACACACACACACACACACACACACACACACAGACCAACCTTTCTTTCCACAGCAGACTGACGTGGTCTAAGTGACAGGTAGACAGTCACACTCCACCATGCACGTGCGCACACACACACAAACGATCACACCAAGTTGGGGGGAGGGGGTCAGTGAGACAGGGGGGCCTAAGTGACAGAAGGACAGACAGTTTCAAACAAACACTGAAGAGTTTCCTCTGTCACACACACAAACACACACACCAGGCTGACAGCAGTCGTCAGTCAGTCAGTGGTGACAGTTGGTCTGGACGTTCATCACCGTGGTCTCTCTCTTTCTGACTTTTTAGTCCTTGTCTCTGTTAGGACATTCTTCTTAGACAGTTGTTTGTTTATTTTATCCATTACTTGCAAATTTCCAACATTTGTCTCCAAAACTAACTCCAAAAACAAATACTCCCTCTCTGCTTTCATAGGAACTGGTTTCGCCACGTGTAACATAAAAGAGAGTGCAGCTGACAGCGACGCCGACCTGGACGTGGACGGCGACGACACGCTGGAGTACGGCAAAGCCCAGTACACTGAGGCCGACATCATTCCCTGCTCTGGAGCCGGAGAGGACCAAGGAGAGGCCAGGGAGAGGGAGGCGCTACGAGGAGCCGTACTCAAGTATGAACACGGACAAACAGATTGTCCAGATTGTCTTGCTATTGTGTCTTTTTCATACAGCCTGAGAAGAAGAAAAAAACTTTTGTAGGAAAAAAGTTAAAATGTCATATTTTTTTCCCTGTCCCCCTAGTGGTGGAATGCCCTCCAACAGAATAACGCCTGAGTTCTCTAAATGGGCCAGTGATGGTAAGTAGAGCAGAGTACACTTTTGTCAGCAAATTAACACTTGTATTAAATAATACTGTATTCCGAATTCTATGGTCTTTCTGCATTTCTTATTTTTAAAGGAATATTAAATATGTTTTAGCAAATGATGGCGGAAACATGTATTGTTTGTATTGTATATACAGAGTTTTTGTTTATTTTGTCTTGGATTTTGGTTTTGTTAATATTGTTACCTTTGGTTCTGGTTGTTCACAGAAATGCCTTCAACAAGCAACGGAGAATGCAGCAAAACAGACCCCAGCACTCCTTCCTCCTCATCATCCTCTTCCTCCTGCGCCCCTCGCACTTGCAAAAACAGCGAGATTGAAAAGTAAGTTACCCTGAAAAACCATTTACACACACACACACGCACACACTTGGATTGGTTTTTAAAAGGTAAAGCTTTTACCCTGTCACTGGCAGCACAAACGACCATCAGAAGAGTTTTCTCACTTGAAGGAGACTGGACTCATAAATGAAACATTTTTCTGTTGATTCTGTTTGTGAAGAATGAGTGTGAGAAGAGCAGCCTCTCCACATATTGATTTTTCTCTGCAGTGTTCTTCAAGCACAGAGACGTCTTGGTAATAATAATGTAGACGCCCAAAGTAAACAAATACAAACATTACTCCAGCATCAAACTTAAAAACTTCAAACATTTTTTTTTCCTTTCACTCTTTCAAACCTCCAGCTGATCTGAGCGTGGACGGTCAGAGCTCTTTCAATACAGGCGGTGGGCGTGTCTCCCATATTAAATATCAGCAAATGAGAAGAGTGGAGATAATGGGGAGGCCAATGATTTTCCATTAGTTTCCTAATTGCCCTGAAGAATGTAACAGATTGAGGATTTATTGATGAATGTAGTGACCAGGCTTTTGGGGTTTTTTTTGTGGCTATCCAACAGTCTGTTTGGTTGGATGGTTGGAACTCACTCCAGTTCTTGCTGAAAGATGATTATGATGGGATTAAAATGACTCCACTCCACTGCTGACACTGTAAACTAAACTCTGTAGGTTCCTCAGGGTTGGCTGGATTTTGTGAAGCTCTCACCTGGTTTGAATTTATTTGTTTCCCAGCTTACACTGCTAATTGATTACTGTTGAGGCGTTTTCACTTAATCATAAGGTTTTATTTTCCAGGAGCTGGAGTTTTGGCACAAATAAATGCTACCATTTTGCATTTAACAACCTGGGAAGTAAAACCTAAACAATGATGGCTGTTTTCACAGCTTTGATGTCCTCAGGTGGTCCAGAGTAACTGGAGGGGCTTGGATTCAGCATAGACCTAAATTGTTCTTCTTTGGAGGAACCACCAAAGTGAAGGTTTCTTTTTATTTCTTAGGGCCAAAAGGCAAACCTCCGAATAATTCAATGTTTCACCCAATAATTCAATTGTATCCAGAGTGGAAATTCTTCTCAGCAGTGAAAACCATCTCTGCTTCATCATGTCAAAGTGGATGGCATCTTAAATCTGATTGTGATTAAATGTCAGTGCCGGCCGTAAGCCACTTTACTACACTTGAAGACAATTTTGTCTATAATCTTCCTGCCACGAAAGATACATGACATCAGACGAGGAGATGGTAAGGGAATAATTCCTGGCAATAAGCTAAATCTCTTTAGATTTCTATCAAATCTCTTGTAAATCCTACAGCCACATCAATCAGTCCCGGCGTAGCTGCGGATGCTGCATTGTGATGTCGTTGCCGGGGTCTTAGTGGGCCACCTGGAGCAGAACATACCTTAATCTAAGTATCCATTTATCCAAAAAAAAAAAAAGAGAAAACGGAGCCTAGATGCTGAATGATTGCATTGAAACAAGCAGTCAGCTGGAAGGCTGCAACAATTCCCTGCCTCACTCCTCGCTGCCTGCTATAAATGCCTGTGTTTGAGGAGCTTCTGTGGCGCTCCATCCCCAAATGAAAATGAGATTTGTCTCCTTTGGTTACAATGATACATTGTGTGTGTGTCTGTGTGTGTCTGTGTGTACGCACAGGGCAGTGTTAGTGAAATCTCCCTCTCTGTGTCTGATCCCAGATGGGTAATGATCTGGTCGCCTCACGGGGTGTCCTCGTTCCTCTGCTCATTCCCCTGCAAGATAAATGAGCTCAAACACACACACACACACACACACACTTACATAGAGATACACTGGTAATGCCTGAGACGATCCTTCCTCCTCTAAGACAAATGGCCCTTCCGACGCTGCCAATGCGATTGCTGCCAAATTTGGTTCTGCAGCTGGAACAATGCAAGGAGATTTTCATGTTTTTGTTTTTTTTTCTTTCTTTCTTTTTGGAAATAATAGAATCTTTCCTCAATTTGGAAGTGATGAAGCTACATTCCTAAACCACCCACACACACGTATTCCGTCCAGTGTCCGCCTTCCTCCACACCCTGCTCTTCATCTCGCTCATCCTTCTTCTTGCGCTTTCCCTTCTTCTGTCTCAATTTTTTTCAAGCATTTACAAGACAAGCCTCAGCCTTCCCCTTCCCCTCGCCATCTGAGACCCACACACACGCACGTGCACTCACACCGGGCCGAGGCGAGGGAAATCAATAGTGACTTAAATGTTTTATCATGGTGTGTCAGTGTAGTTAAGGCCTCAGTTAACAGGCTGCAGCTCCACAGAGATTTACTGCTGCCATTTCCACAGCACTCACGTGTGCCACAGATACAGCTCTCATACCTGCCAGATGAAATATTTGTTAGGATATTGGTACAAAAAAAAGACACGTATATCTTTAAGTAATTGCAATGTAATTTTTTGTCTTTTACTTTCCCTCTCTGCTGAGACGGAAGACGGGCACGGCCCAAATGTGGGGAGACAGTAGATTAAGACACCAGGCTGATTGAGATAGATGGTGGAGGTCCTCGCCTGCACACGCACACCCACCCTCCCACACGCACTAATGAAATGAGAAATAGCCACACAGGTTGGGGACAGAGGGCTAAATGGAGGGGAGGCAGATTCATCCATCTCTCTGTCCCTGTCTTCAATTCGCTCCTTGCTGCACAGAGGAGTTCAGATCAAAGCGTCTGGAAAGTTTTTCAATTTAATCAAACATCAGCCGACCAGGTTTTGGTCTACGTTATATACAGTAGTTACATGGGTACATTTTAGTCAACAGGGGGCGTTCACATCGTTACGACCAAAAGTGATTAATTGAAGCCAATGTTTCCATTAAATAAAATTATATTCTAACTGGTTTCCAAGTTTCATAAAAAAAATTTTAATCATTATTTTTCATTTTGACAAAAAATGTCTTCCACCAAACCTAAATAATGCTGCCATGTTCTAAGAATTTTGAGTAACTTGGTCTTGGAAAAAGTATGGTTAAGTGAAACCAGATAAGATTTGAAATCAAAACTTCATTTTGAAGTTCTAAAGACAGGAGCGGAAACACTGATGACGTGTATATCAGTAACAACAACAGGTCCTGGTAAAATGCCGGAGAAACAAAAGCTTCCAGACCGGAGTCCACTAGTGCTTTATAAGCTAGCAGGCTAATCAAGGCTAAATGGCTTTTTACAAGATCAGGACTTATTAGAGCAGAGGGGACGGCACTTTATAGGACACGGAGTAGGGAGTCCAGGACCAGGAGTACCATCCAGGTTTTTATAGAGCAGCCACGGTGGAGGGGTTACAGTGGACACAGTGTGTTGTCCAACTGACTTGAAGGACACAGTCTCCCATCAGACATAGACATGGTGATGAAACTATCTATGTCCCAACACTTGAAAAATGACCGACTGCACTGTTTGTTACTAAACCTGAGGTAAAACTTTGATCACTTACAAAAATCTGTTATTGTTATAGAATTCATTTTCTTTGAACCATTAGTGTTGAATATTACATCCTTGATATTACTAGTACTTACAATATACCACTGCTATGGTGTATTAGTATGATGTCTTCGCTCTACTATTATTTTTATTATTTATTTTTACAATAATTTACTTTAACTGTGTTATTTGTAAAGATAAAAGTATCTGACAAATGTATTTTAATGTATGTACAGTTGAGGTTTTTTTTTTTGTTTTACAGTAGAGCCAATCAGGTCCTTCTGTTTGCGACATAACACACACGGTTGCACACACTCACACACACACACTTATAAACACACTTATAATTCCCTCTAGCGCTCATCCTCTCTTCCTGTTCATTGCTCGTCCTTCCTCATCCAGATCAATACCATAGATCAGCCAGCTATCAAGCTGCAAAATCACCACATCACCATAAACAGTCACACTCGTTAGAACACACACACACACACACACACACACACGCCTCTGTGGAGAACGTGTGCACGGCTGTAATAAACGACGGCTGGCTCCCGTGGCCTCGTTTCCCGGCTCCAAATCATGAGCGGCGAGCTGCGGTCTGCGCCGCAGCCGTATTGATTTACTTATGGCTGCTTCATATGCTATTGGACAGCGTTAAATGCTGTCGGACAATGTTAAACGCACATTTTCATGTCATTTTTGCGATCATGCTGCACATTAATCAGTGGCTGCTTGAATGTGAATAGAAAGACTGAGGAGGCAGAGGATGGAAGAATGAAGACAGGACGGATGGACAAGATGGAGACGCAGATCAGAGAATAAATCCTGAAGGACTAGTAGATATGAGGTTAGATAGAAATATAAGGGAGGAATGGGAATGTGGACCTGAAATGTCAGAAAATGACATCACAGTAGAGTTATTTAAATTGTTTTAAGAAAAAAATTAAGAATGATGATGACTGGAGCAGGAGAAGGTGGCGATAGAGAGCAGGAGAGAGGGATGGAGCTGAAGTTGTAAATCTGTGGAGATGTGGAGCCTGTGGGAATACAGCTGTGTTAAACAGCAGCCCGTCCTACGCTATTGTATATTGGACACTAGGAGTCAAAGAATGGATTGGAGGCCATAAAGATGTGGGAAAGGTTTCCATGACGGGAGGAAAACCAGAACAGAAGAGGCCTGAGCTTCAGACATCAGTTGGACATTTTAATCTTATTAATAGATTTGTTTAATGTTCTAAAAATAAAAACATATGAAGGTTTGACCCAGGGAAATAAATCTGTTAGATACAGTAGATTAGGGATTCACACCACCAGGAAGGTTGAAGAACATTCACATTCTGTAAACTTGACCAAAGCTTAAACCAACTCAGGGTCTGTGGTTGTTTTAAAAGAACTGGTTGAATTTAAAATCTTCAAAATCACACGTGGCTTCTAAGACAAAAGACACTCTGTAACAGTTTGAGACTGACGGTATGTAGGTGACGGTCCTGACCAGACTCTCCTGTCTCCTCTTTGGTCCAGGGTCACACAGGAGGAGTCCACGGCCACCACCATGGAGGCTCTGAAGGCTCGGATCAGAGAGTTGGAGAAGCAGATCCAGAGAGGAGACCGATACAAATGTCTCATCTGCATGGTGAGTATGAGCTGCGCACCAACCTTCTGTGTCCTCACACCGCCACCCCAGAGACGTTGTGGTTTTCTTCGGAAGACAACGTGTCTTCATTTCATGCAGTGCCATGAAGCGGTGAGGGAGTCAACGCTCCCCCGTCTCACCCCCACTTCAGGCAGAAATCCATTTGTTATCCACCAAACCTGGGTTGGTTTGTGTGCTCCGTCCGTCTGTCTGTCCGTCTGGTTGCTGCTGTTGTCCTGGTCTCTTCCTGTTGTGTTGTGCTGGTCTTCGCTTCCTGCATGGCTTTGCAAATGGACAGACGTGTCCCGGAGCAGAAAAGACTGTTGAGTTGTTTCATTTCACCCATTCATTGACATAAAGGACAGTGTTTTCAGACACATCATCAGGAGATTTAAGAATAAAAAAATGAAGAAAACATTCAACATATAATGGTTTATTAAAACGACCAAGAGAAGGAATAAAAGTTAAAAAAAATATATTTTTAACTGTTCAGAGAAGTGTTAACTCTATGATGGTGAGTGTGTAAAAACACTGCATATACTTAGGATTCAGACAGTGGAGTGTAACCTTCAGATTGATTGGACACAAATGAGAGCAGGAGCAGCTGCTGAAAAATGAAATGACGCTGTGATCACTGATTGATTGGTCCCCGAGATCAATGACTGAAGAGTGTGTGTCGCCTCTCCAACAACAGCAGGCAGAGTGAGGGACACCGTCGATATTTGTGATCACTGTGGGCTCTAACACACACACACACACACACACACACACACACACACCTATCTGTGTTTGCATTCCCCTCTGTCAGTTACCCATCCTGTCATCCTTCAAGCTTGTGGACAGTGCAGTGTTGGCGCCCTCTTCACTGTGAGTGTGTCTGTGTGTGTCTGTGTGTGTGTGAGGGAAGCGGGTAATTACCGACGCTTTCGCTTCCTAAAGGTCGCCGGGTGCCCGAGGTGACACGGAGGGCAAGGCACAGCGATCGATCACTCATTGCTCCATGGACACGAGGCTGCGCTCGGCTCATCTGTCACTGTCTCTCATCGCTCGCTCTCTTTGCACTCACACACACACACACACAGAGGACGTCTAATCTGTCTGTGTCTCTTGTCTTTTGACCTGTCACTGCTCTTTGTCCCTGTCACCATGATCTTTAAAGCTTCAGATTTATTCGTATTATTTACAAAGTGGCAGAAACTCACAGAGTTGCTGCTTCTGAATGAATCATCTGATAATTCTGCAGAGACGAATGTTCATGTTTAGATTTAGGAGACACTTCATACAGAGGAGGGTTGACATTGTTGAGCATGTGGTTCCTCCAGCAGTTGAACCCAGGACTCTTGGCTCTAACTGTTACCCTGTAGAACCTCATCCATGTTTGGATGACATCTGTGGATGTCTACCACCACCTGCTGGCCATTTATTTAAAAAGGCTGCGCTGTACAAATCGGTGGTTCACAGATGAACTGACTAAGTGGTGAAATCATTTATAGTTTTATGAACATTGAACCAGGAAGAACCCACTTGGATCATTGAACCACTGGTCTTTAATGTTCTGAAGACACAACCGGGTCTCGACAAAGTAACGTGTACAGCCTTTTCATCAAGTTGTGATTTTAATAGATATATGAGCACGAAATATATATAAATAAACATATACAAGGACATCTGTATATTTCCAAATATCTTCCATCCTGCCTGTAAAATATTATCAGGTTAATTTGGCTCCAGGTTTAGTTTTTACTCCTGGTACTGAAGGGTTAGGGTTGGTGCAGGTGCTGTAGTCCACCCCTCATTGGTCACAGGGACCGCACACATGACGCATTTGGCAGCTTAATGTGTGTGTGTGTCTCTGTGTGTGTGTTTGTGTCTGGATGTACCAGTATTCAGGCGTTACGAAACAGCTTCCACTTTTTAAACATCAACTCCCCCATGCCCCTCCACCTTCTCCTCCACCCTCCCACCATCACCAACCCTTCCCTTCCGCAGAGGAAGCCTGCCATCCAATCAGGCCTGGAGATCAAGAGCCTGGGGGTGTGGCCCGGACCCCGGCACTTGGCCGGTGAGGTCGGAGAGAGGCAGCCCAAGCCCCTTCCACTTGGCCTGTACTGCCTGTACAGGGGCCTTGTGATTGGAAGCTACGGCACCGGCACTAAGAGGCTCCTCCCACAGTCCCTACGGAGGGTAAGGATCTCCCTCCCTCCTCCCCTCTCCTCCCTACACCTGCCCCACCCTCCTCCATCATCACGCCGCTCTTTTTCGTCAAAAAAGAAAAAAAAAAAACTCTTCCGTCAGAACGGGGTCCGCTCAAAGCCTCTCTCCTCCATCTACTCCTCGCCTGTTTCCCTCCGTCTCTGCTCGTTGCCTGCCCACCTGTGCCTGTCTGTGTCTAGGTGTGTGACCTGCAGGTTGCTGGTTTTGTGTCCCTCATGCTGCCTTGCTCAGTGGTTCTGTGGCGGCTGGCTGTGCCTTTTGGTGGTTAGTGTTTGATGGTTTGTCGGAAAAAGTCAAGTCAGTGGTTGTTGTGAGGTTTGTGTGTTTGTGTGTTTATGTTCTAATAAGTGAGTAGAATTCTGATTGAACTTTTTCTTCTTTTTTCTCCTTCCTCTCCAGGACTCCTACACCATGCCGCTCACCTCCATCCAGTGCTGGCACGTCCACTGTGAAGAATGCTGGCTCCGGACTCTGGTACGAACACACACACACACACACACACTGGTACACACTCCCCAATAGGCTTTTTAAAGTGTACCAATAAAATGTTCAACTCCAACCTCCACTGTGCCTCAGGTCCACACATACACTGGTTGGTTATTAGCTAGTCTAATGCTTCCAGTAGTGGGTAATTAGCTGGTGCTAATGTGGTAAATGGAGCGCGGAGTAAAAACACTCTTCCTCCCAGGAGCATGAACACACTCCTCATTGGCTGCTTCCTTTAACTCCTTCCATCTCCTCATCTTTGTTTAAGATCAGTTGGATATATGTTTATAATAATTAACGATAGTAACATTTAATTGGTTTATTATCTGTCATTGACAGGTCGTTTAAACGTCACTGTTTCTGTAGAGGTTTGGGTCCAAGAACATCATTTTCATTTGAATAATATGAAAATCTCTTCAATAAATGGAACAGGTTTGGTCTGTTGTCCAGGTTTTATATACGTTATTAAGATGTTGTTCAACCTGAGACAATTTTTGGTCTTAGAGGGAGAATTGAGAAGTACGTTAGAGATTGATTAACAATCTGTCCAATGAAATAATTATATGAATCATTCTTTCACATTATCGATCGGTCAGAAGAGAACAACAGCCTGTTTAACTCTTCTTCTCTGCGGGCCAATCTTTCCATCTCTGTTGTTAACCTGCGTTGCCCTGGTACGTTGCCGCCGTCACCGGTCTCGTACTCGGAGCATAAAACTGGTGGCCTGGAGACAGCAGTAAAAATGGGAGAGCCGGCTCGATCAAAGTGAATGCCCCAGGAATCTAGTTAACGTCAGCTCTGCCCCTCGCTGCTTTAATGAGCCGTGCTGCTGGAGCGCAGCGTGACGGGCACACACCCACGCACACTTACCGACCACACTACACTACGCAGGAGAACACAACGTCAACAGATGTGTGAACAAACAGGAGAAAGGAGGAGAGTGCTTCACACTTTCCTCCAGTGCTGTAGTGGTGGTATTTTTGCTCGAAGAACATGTGAAGAGGTTAGTTTGAAAACTGTGTTTTAGCAAATTATAAACTTGGCAGTCAGAGATTTAACTTTGAGAAATAACAGTGTTGAGCCAAAATCTGAGCACAGATCGCTTGAGAACTTGAGTTCCAAACTGAAGTACAAGTGGAGAACAGAAAGAGTCAGACTTCCACCCAGTCAGAGTGTTGTCCATCAGAGAAGAAAGATGCAGTGATGTGGACCCAAACTGATGTCGAACCTTTTTCTCCTCTTCCTACTCTTCTCTCTGTCTCTTCATCACAGGGTAACAAGAAGCTGTGTCCACAGTGCAACACCATCACCTCACCTGGAGACCTGAGGCGCGTCTACTTGTAAAGAACATCACTGACTGACGTCCCTGCCCCGCCGTGTCCTCTATGTTGGATTTCACCTCCTTTATTTTCCTACGCTGCCATAAATCATGTTTGAAGATCCCTGGGAGAACGGACAGAGATGAAAGGAAGAACTCTTAGCTCCATCTTTATGCTAGGACGAAAAACTGGTTTGAAGAAGTGATGGAGCTGCCTTCACGTACACTCTGACCCCTCTTGCCTCTGAGTGATCAGAAAAGTTAAAGCAGAAGTTGTGCCCTCTACAGTATTATTTGGACTAGACGTGGAACCTTTGCTTTTCTGGAGCAGAACATACAAATAGAGAATTTGAAGAGGTATTTTCCATCCTTGAGCAGCAGACTCTGACACCAAGACAAAGCTCTTCTCTGGAGAACGAAAAATCTGGACTTTCCTGCGCCTGTTGATGAATGAAAAGAAAAGACAAAGTGTGGAGGTTGGACACTCAGTTGCGCTTCCAAACCAAATTAATATTAACAACAAGGACTTCAGAAAGCTGTTTACCTTTTTGTTTTTTCTCTTCTTTGTTCCTTCCTCTTTAAGTAAAGCAAAATGGTGCCCCCTTCAGGATGCAGAGAAAGCACATGTAATATAGGTCTATGTATGTTTACAGATGTCGAGTGTAAATGACATGGATGCAAAAAAGGGTCAGATGCTGAAAAAAAAAAGAATATCACAGTTCTCTTCTTCCCTTTTTACTTTTGCAGGCCTGCAGATAAAAAAAGGCTAAAGAAAAAAAGAAACTGTATTTTATAAAAGATTTTGAGAGTTGTTTGCTTTTATTTCACTGTACAGAAATAAGAAAAAAAGTAAATTACTCCAGAGTAGGTGGTCAAAATGTAGCAGTTGTCTTTTTTTTTTTTTGCAATGTTCTACAGATTTTGCTTACTCCAGGTTTCCTGTTAAGACGAAATATTGAGATTTGTTCCTGTAGTTTCATCAGATGTCCAGCAGAGCCTGTGTTTAACCCCCTCCACCTCCATCCATCTGCTTAAATCAAAGCCCTTATACAATTTCCATTGTTCTCATGGTTCTGCACTGCAAAATAATTCCAGAAATTACACCCCCTACAGGCAGGGTAAGGCAGTTAAAGAGGAACGGCTTAAGGCTGACGCGACGACCTCAACATTGGTGGTGGTGGTGTTTCTTTGTGTTCGTAAAACTATGTATTCTGTGACGTCTGTATTGTACAAAAAAGCTGGTTTAAAAAAAAATAGGGAAAATGTCAAAATAAAAATTCTTAAAAACCATGTGTGGCTGCGTTGACACGACCAGGGGACAAACACCAGGAAAGTTCTGTATTGACTGGAAAACAGTGATTTGACGTGCATTTTGATCAGACGGTGTGTTGTATCAATATCAGTGTGTGCTTGTTGGACTGGAATGAATCTGAACTTGATCATCTAAAACCGGACTTCCCTTTTTTGGGGAAAATAAATCCTCAAGGCAACTGATTGTGGGCAGAGACGAGGTCACTGTCCTCTGGACCATGGTGTCTTGGCAGCTGACCTTAGCCACAGTGACGAACTTCTTCCATTTGGATGCGACTTGTGTTTCTGTTTGGTAACGAACACTGAAGAAGAAAACAAGAAGATGTGATGCTGCCCTGTTGCAGCTGCGTTCCTCTGCTCTGATCTTCCACTGATTCCAGTCTGCCCCAAAGACAAATTGCACAAGAGGCTTGTGTCGGAACTAATTTGTGTCTTGTATATTCTTGGAAATGGTACATGTTCTTTCCCATTTGTAAAACTACATTTGACATTAATTAAATGATTGTAAATCTCATTCACATCATTGACTTCTTCCTTGTTTCATTCGCTGCTCATCACCGTGGGGTCACCCACGGGCCAAGTATTTCCTGATCTTCAGACGTTTCTTTTACTCTACAGGTCATAATGTCAGCACATTAAATCAGATCGACAAGTCGGTAAATGGGGAGTTTAGAAGTTGTTTGGTTGCATGAGATAAAGACTAGAAAGTCAATGAGAACCTTATCTACCCAGTAAAATAATTTATGATTTCAAGTATACTGATACTTGTAATCCAGCTCCAGAGGAATTAGACCTGCAGAGAAGGTCTGGATCAGTCAGAAACTGCAGGTTTCAGTGCTGGACACCTGGTTTCCATTAAGGACAGAAGTCCAGGTACAGTGTGAGTTTGAGCAAATCATTAAAACAAGTGTTGTCAGATGCCTATAAAGTTTAATTGCCAGGGTGGAAACCACAGCAGGAGGTTATTGTTGCATAAAATCCAATTGTTGTGATTGTGGTGGATGACGTGGGCGTAGAGCAGTATGCCGGTAAACCCCTCCACAGTAAAACCTCAATGTCTTTAACCAACTCTGCCATAGTCAGTGTGGGAACATCAGACTTCTCTAAATCAAACAGTCGTTTATAGGTTTACAATTTACTTCAAAGATGATTTTTTTTTCTCTCAACATAATTTAAACCCATTGCATTTCAAAACATTTTCCAAACACTTTGATGGAAGGGCGGGTTGGGAACAAGTTATTTGCTTGTCCGACTCAAGTAGAAGAAAACAAACGTTTTCATTTTATCACTCACTTTCTGCATGGCGGCCTACGGCCACTAGGGGCTCCAACCGTCCGAGCGACTATGTCATCTTCCTCTACTGTATTCGTTTGTAAACCACCAACACAACACAGTACGACGGCAGCATGGCTATTTCTGCTGATATGAAACACTTTTGCAGTAATACACATATTTAATACACGTTTGAAGAAAAGACTAGCTTGTATTTTTGAACTTGACGTCAGTTGGTAACCTCTGGCGAACATGGCGGTTTTTAGCGGAGGAAAATGACCGCCGGCGGAAGTGAAAACCAAACTTTTTGAGCTTCCCGCTGGTTTATTAAATATGAAAGTCGACGATATGTCGAAAAAAATGAACCCAAAAACAAGATTTGTTCAAAAAGAGGAGCTGCCAAAAGCGAAGATATTCGGTCGGAAAAGCAGAGACGGAGACGAGCTAGCCAACCTACTCCACCCACAGTAACGGCAATAAGTAAGTTACTCTTTACTATGTTTATTTGGCTTCGTTAAAGGTTATTGTTGAACAACAATGTATCATAATATGGCTCTGTTATTGTTTTATTTGAAGAGTACAACAGTGGTGGACAATAATACGTTGTCTCGTACAATTCGACCACAACCCAAACTAAGCTAACTAAGCCAAACTAAGCTAACTAGTTGTAGAAAAAAAACATAAAAACTTAACAAAAGCGTAAATTACTACATTTCTCATATCAAGATGGGATCAAAGTGACTTATAAAATGACAATATGGAAATATGAAGGTGTTCTCAATATACAGTTGTTTAAGCTGCTGCCACTATTTTAGTTTTAGCAGCGAAGTCAACAGGTAATGTAATTCTTGACGTCATGTATATTGGGTTCAATTTATACAGTGTCTTGAAACAGATGTATTTAATTATAAGCGTTTCTTAACATAATAGTGTGGTCTGGTTAAACTTCACCGGGTGGTTTGAACTGGGTTCTTAGGTTGAATTTACCGGTAAATCTGTTAATATCATAGGGTCGTCCCGGAACTTTAATCTATTCAGACTCGGACACATCGGTGAGCATTGGCTCTGTGATGAGTTTAGTTCTGGTTAACGTCTTTGACGAATTGTCCTGCACTGCCACCTAGAGGATTGTATTGTTACTACTCCCATAAAAGTCAACATTGGAGTTCCATTTTGATCAGACAAACGTTGTTGTTGGCCTCGTTATAAAGATCATTGCCTCAGAATGTTGTGTTCACTTTTTTGGCCAGTGTTGTCTGTGTCCCGCTGATGGACACCTTTATTTTTGTTTGCTAGATTTTAGGATGTATAGTTGGTGGAACTTATTTCCTTTTATAACTGTACTGTAGGTAGTTTGGACGGCCAGAACAAAACAAAATAAAAATCATGTTCTGCCTTGATGGCATTTCTTTCATTACATTAGAATCAAATCTGTTCTCCCAAAAACTAGGAAAGCATGACGTTATTTTCATTGTACAAATAATACTTTGTGACAGTGAACGTTTGCTAAACGCCTCAGTCTTGTCTGTCTCCACTGTCTTGTTGAAGTTGATCTGTACATTTCACTTCTGTTTGCCTTCTTGAGAAGTATCAACATGTTGTATCCAGTGATATTTACCATAGAATGGTAAAAGTGAAGTTATTCAGTAGGTCCATGTCCTGTGTCTGTCCTGAGGAGACGGGATCAGGAAGAGCAGAGAGCCGACAGGAAAACTCCCTCCAGGCTGGTTCAGAGTTATTATGGTCATTCACCTCATCTGTCGACTCCACCTAACACTCGCAGCTGAGTTCCCATGGTTTCTGTGTGCCTTGAAGTACTGGGGAAATGATTGGAATGACAAGCATTGGAGTTGTGTCCAAAATCAAGCCTGATAATTACAGTGTAGAGTAGGAGGGCATTGATTGTAGCGCTGCAAAATGGTTCCTTTTCACCTGTATGGTAGTTGTTCAGGTGCAGAATGTTAGGAAATAAATAAAAAAACATTCACCACATGATATTTTAATGCAGATTGACAGAACTGAATTTAATCATACCTACACAATTATATAATCAATACAATACATATAGAACAAACTAATCAAGGAAAAAGCAACAATTGATATGTCCAAAAAGTGTATGATTTGGTTCTATCAAATATAGATTTTGAATTTTAAAACAATGTCACCAATATTTTAGTTGGGATATGATTGTGGGAATATTTTCTGTAAATAAACTCAGTGAAATAAATAGCGCTGTCTGCTTTTACCCCTCGTCCTACAGTGCACTTGTATGTCCACATGGGGGCAGCATTTATAAATATACTGCACCTTCTTCGCTTTGCTACTTGTATGATTTTCATTTTGCAACCCAACATGCCTAGAAAACCCATAAAAACGTAAATTTAAATGGTTAATCATTAAGTTTCTCTTTTTTATTTAGCTGAATTGTCCATTTCAGATGTCTGTAGCTACATAATTTAGAATACATTGCTGACATCAATTTAAGTCTAATCATTTGTAAATCTTTTTAGTAAAGATTTTTTTTTGACAAGTATAAATAATTAATTGTACAGTTTAAGTTTGTAAGTATAAACTTTTTTTTGGAGTTTTTTAACTGCACCTTCTAAAGTTTTGCTGCTCTGGCATGCAAACTTTTTTCTCCCAAACTCTTTGTGTTCCTGTAGTCAGAACATACTGTATCTTACGTTAAAAGATGAAAAACCCTGTCAGTGTTTAGTAGAGTTAGAAAAGGTCTTCAATATAATTCTGGTGAGAGGAGATGATGAGCAGAGTCTCCTCACCTGCTTTATCTATGTCTTTACCAACTGTCCTTTCATCTCCCTCAGCCCCCCAGGGGAGAACACTGGCCCTCTATGTGTGTGTGTGTGTGTGTGTGTTGGGGTTGGGGGTGGGGTGCAGTGCAGTGGTCTGGGTTCTTGCCACAGGATCCCCAATCTCTTGAAAGAGGGAGATGACAAGATCAGATAATGAAAAGGACTAACGTGGGTGTGTGGAACGTGTGTGTGTGTGTGTGTGTGTGTGTGTGTGTGTTGGGGGGCTGCTCCTGAACCTCTCTGATATTCTACCTGCCTGTCTTAACCGCCATCCCAGCCCCCACACTGGCTGTGGCTTCTACACACTCTTTCATGATCTCTGTCACCGCCAGTGGGCAGAGGACGATCCTCTGGTCCACATATGGTCCACAGTCCCCCACTTTACTCACTGTATGATCACATGCCTTTCCGAAGCATGGTCCACATATGCTCAATTAGGTGGCATAGAAAAAACTGAAATAATTTCGGCAATTTAGCCTTTACTGACTGACTGGCTGAAATTGTCAGAAGACGCATTGTGGCCTGCAAGTCAAAAAGTTTGCTCACGTCTTCTGTGGACAGTATAGGAACCATGTTTGTTTACTATGATCTGCTGCTGTTTCAATCTCTCTTCTTCTACCTGCTGTGAACACACAAACTGACTGACTGAGAGTTTTAATCTGGCAACGGATTGAAACGTAGGCACATGTGTTGGCATCTGTGCAGACTTGTTACCTCACAACCTGTGAGCACGATTATGATGTTGGTCATATCTTGCAGTGTTCACTGAGGAGACTTTGGAGTAAACACCAGGTAAAAGTCTGTTCTGACGCCTATGATTGTTAAGGTCTGTTGGTTTTGTGAGCTGTACAGTCAACTGTAAATACACACAGAGACAAGCTGGAGTTTCACAATAAAACGCAAACTGTTCAAGAACAAACTCGCAAAATTAAAATTTTCCATTGCAGTGGTCGCCACTGGTCTTTGTACAGGAGACCACATGACTATGACCAACTGGTAATGGGCGTTGCTAGATTTTCAAATTTGATCTGATCAAAAGATCATTTAGACTTTATTCATCCAATGAAATGAAATTATTGAAATCAAGTACCGGTAAGTTAATTATTTTACTGTGGTCCAGTACCAGATGACCTTGAATGATGGGTGGAGGATCCCTCTTTTAGTGAGAAAAATCTGAAAGTTTTCTTGTCCTTGCTCATTTTTTTTAATTTTTAAAAATGCTTGTTCTACAGAGCGCTGAAGTTTTTATCTTCTACCAGATAGAATGAACTAGAGGTTAAGGATGTAGCCAAGCAGGATATCCTTCAGTGTTCGGTTGGTGTTTGTGAAAGGACTATTATTGTTCATTTTGTAGTTCCCTAAACAACACACAACCGCACGGAGGCTAAATAAACTCCTGAGACACTGCTGTTTGCACAGCGTCCTGTGGAGCTGTTCACTAACTCCTCTGTGGATTACCTCAACCAGTCAGTAAAGACCCACTGTACAACTGACACCAGGCACTCCAAAGTCCCTGTCCCAGCAACTGGAGTTTACCAAAGGGGAAGACCCTGGTCATCATCATCATCATCATTTAAGACAACACGCGTGTTAATCACCACAGCTCTTCTTAGACAAACGCCAAAAACAATGGCTGGTTAGTGGCAGATTATCACAGACTGACTGACTCACTCACCGCTGGATTATGGTCCTGCTGTTTTAACATTTGCTCACATAGATGTGTACACACACACATACACACACACAAAGGCAGCTGACTGTTTCTTGGTAGCCAAGCCACTGGAAACGCAGGAAGTTGTTCTCCCATGTGGACATGAGACTTTACAGTTGGTTTCTTTGATTGGCAGAAACTGGAGCCTGCGTCAACACACGGTTCCTGGATTGATCTGAAGCTGGAGATGATTGCGATTAAACACACACACAGTGTCACAGCACTGGATGAGAATTGGTGCAATTAGTGTAGAATGGTATAGTGTCTTTACCTGTACTGGGACAAACACTGATGTTTTAAGATTTAAGTGAGAGACAGAACCATGAAAGAAACAGGTTGAGAAAGAATTGATTTTGTCAGATGGAAAAGGCAGCTTTTAAAAATGGTTGTATTTTAATTCATCTGTCTCTTTTGATCTGTGAAAATGACTTCTTTTTGTTATGTCATTGTTACAGATATCACGGATACAGATGAAGCTGGTTAGACTCAGACTAAAGACCTTGTGGAAGTAATGAGAGTTTGACAAAAAATAAACCTTAACAACCTCTAATAAAAACGTGAAGTGAATTAAATGTAATGACTTTCTAGACGTGGGAACAGGAATTGATTGATCGTTAAGATCTGGGCTGTTTGAGCTAAATCCATATTGAGCAGCTGGTTGTCAGTGAAGGTATTTGTCTAATGAGCCGGTTATGTCTTAAAGGTCACATACACACACATACATACATACACACGCGCACGTGCACGCACACACTCTCCCTCTTACAGGTCATTGGGTTTGCGCACAATTCACGCATTTGTGCACCAGGATTACTTGTATTTGCACAACATCATGAATCATAAACCTGAGCTAACAAACCAGTCTTTTTTTTTAACTACCGTAAAGTGGTAAGAGTGCAGAGAAAATGATGACATTCACCCTCCGTGCGGGACGGTGTCGTAGCAGCTTCGTGTTGATAGAAGATTGTGCGTGTGTTTGTTGTGTGGTGAGGTGGGAGAAATGAATGAAGAGGCCAGAGAACAGCTGCTGTCTTAATGGGTTGTGTGGTTGAATAGATGAGAAGCAGTGTGGCCTCAGGCTCTACCTGTCTACCTGCCTGCTTCATACACTTCACTGTAAAATGGTGAGGTTTTTCTGTAAATATATATTTACTTTAACATAAATGTATTGGGATGCACCAAAATGCCTGAAAAATACATGAACTCAAACATGCTCTAATCCAGCGACCTGTTTGCAGGGTGACTTCCCAGGATATTTTTGATGCAGAGGAAGAACACTTGAAGTTTAGAGGTAGTCCAAGTGCATCAGGTGTTGTGCATACTAACCGTAGGGATTTTCTAGCTACAATACAGTCATCAAATAGATATTTTAAAACACTTGACTATATCTAGCCAGTGTAAATTGATGTGCAGTTTATTTACGTAACATTTTATATACACTTTATATATATTTCCTCAATTTTAAGGGGCCAGGTTTTGACTAGTTTAATGTTAATTAACGATAATTCATTTTGTGAACCTAATCCCTTGTTTATTTAAAGATTATCTGCTGTTGTAAAACAAATATATTGTCTTGCAGACGCTCCTCTGCTGCTTATTGGTTGAGTTAACATATACCCTGCATTCAAACTTCAGCAAATTGAATGAATGAACTAAAGCTCAAATCCATCTTTGAGGTTTAGTAAGTCCATGTTAGTTTGAGTCTGATGTTAAGTGTTGTAGAGGTAAGATGAAAACAACAGAAATACCTGAAATTTCTGTTTTCTACTTTTCTTTGTTTTCTTTTAAACCTGGTGTGAATCCAGCAGAATGCATCCTCCCATCCTCTCCTACATGTTCTCGTGGCCCATATCACTCCTCCAGTGTGGATGGAGAGGGATTTTGATGTTGCCCCCAACAATGGGCAATTTGGCGATTTCCTGTGCGCCAGTGTCATATGATTTTGTCCCGAGGCAGCGCTGTTCCAGAGCCTTTTGTATGGCTGGTCTGAGCCATGGAAGTCAGACTTCCCTCTTTCTCTCCTGTCCTTTTCATGTGGCCTGTGTGAATGAGTCCAGTCCTCGGCTATTGTTGCGTGATTTAGTGATTTATCCACGGGATCCGATGTCTTGAGAGTTTGACGTTTGGTGTTAGCAGTGTATTTGATACCAGCAGCCAGTTTCTTTCACATGGATAGTCTCCCCACATAGAAAAGAGCTGTGCACAGTGGGAAACAATGGCTTTTGTTGCCTTGTATAATAGATAGGTTTTTAAAGAAGGTGTTCATGTTCATGTGATGATTAGCTGGTTTCAGTGTTTAAGTTGCATTCATTATGATGATGTCCCTTTTAACTCCACTAACAATATGGACGCCTGTACCTTTACTCCTTCTTTATAAACGACAGCTTTAATGATACGTTTGATTTCAGTCTGTTCCACTCAGTCAAATCACATCACCAACCATTTGTCTTATGTGAGCTTTTAAGTTGAAACGAAGTGCAGTAAATAGAAAAAGCGTAAATGTGAGTGACTGAAATGCAGGGTGAAAAACTGTTTTGACGTAGATGGTTGAAATAATCCCTAATTAGGAAATGTCATGTAGGGATTTATTTTTTTCTGCCCCACCATGCTGCTGGCCTGAGGGTAAACAAGAAGCACCAGTGTTTTTGGAAACATACAAAGTAGCAAACAAATTCTAAAATGTAATTAAAACAGTATTAATTATTACAGTACAAGTAATAGATAAATTATTCAAAATGTCACCTTTATTGTAAATATGTACTATTTATTTCCTCCAAAAAGAAGTACACAAAGAAGTAAACATATTCAACAATGGCAACTCAACTTAACGTTTATTTGTTTATAGTGCCAGATCATAACAACTGTTATCTCAAGGCACTTTACAAACAAGCCTGCATAAAAACAAGAATAAGAAATAATTTATGGAGATACCTGTGCACTTATTGACCCTCACATTGGCTGAGGAACAACTCCCAAAAACTCAGAAAAAGGAAAAAAAGGAAGTCATGACAAATGTCATGTTATCCTGTTATTATCCTGTGCAGTTTGATAGATAAAATAAAATTTGTTTTTAGGTTTCATAACATTGACACAATTTGTGAGGACCTTACAACACCAGACCAAAACATTAGAATTAAATAGAGTAGAATAGGATAGAATAGAGTCATTTATTGTCATTGTCAGTGTGTGAGGCGTTGTGGGGAGGGTACAAGACGGTTGAGGGTTAGGGTTCAGATCAGTTGGTGTAAAACTTCAGATAAACTGAGTTAAAACATGACAAAATCTTGACCTATTGACAAACTGAGTGAGTTCAAATTCTTGCCAGACAATTGACGTCGAAGTTATTAGGGGACATTTCCAGTCAATGGATATAGAAGAGGGGGTTTAGGGGCCTGGGGAGGAAATCTGAGTTTGAGTGTTGAAGAACTTCTATTATTTTGGAACACAAGAAAAGAAAAAAAGCAACTTCTTGAATGGAGAAGTTTGGTGATTCAGTTGAAACATGCTAATGCCAAGACAACACATGTCCCATTGTACGAAAAAGAAAAAAAAAACAACCTCCCTGTCCTCAGTACAAGTGACAATCCTGATGTACTAGTTTAACAGACTCCTATGTCTTTAATGCACTAAGACCAAGAGGAACACAGAGAGTTTTACTCATTGCCTTTGCATAACCAACAGTCAGAAGAATAAATATTTGCATTGAGAGACAAGAAAATTAAACATACAATAAATATTAGCATGTCAAGTCTACTTTGTGTAACAGAAAGTGAACAATGAGTGAATATGGAAAAATATTTTCTTTTGTGTACACATTGAAAACATGAGAATACTTCCAGGTAGCTATTTTTTTCTTTCTGGAAAATGTTAAGACACCTTGTGTTTACATTTATATTATATTTATCATATTCATGCATTATGTAGAGTTTAACATAAAGTCCTACCCATGTGTTAGGGTTTGAATCTGGTCTTTTTGCTCTTAAGTGTTTTAGCCCCTCTGTTGATACTCAGCAAAGTCTTTGGCACCACTGAAATTCCGTGTATGTGTGTTTCTCTTCTTGGTGGGCCAACTCATCACGTCTTCTTTTCCCTTATCAGTCACTAATGTTTATGAGTCGTCCCTATTGACTTAATGACTGCTTGGAACCAGGAACACAGACAGCGTGTATGATATAATTAATAGAGTACTATCTTGTTTATAGACTCTGATGAAGAAAGAGTCAAAAACAGAGAATAGTTTGGGAAAATCAACACAGGACGTGAATCACCAGGACACTTGAAAGTATGGACTGTAACAACACACGACATGCAGATACATATCAGAGGCTTAGACAAACAAATTGGCTGTCACAGTTATTATCAGTATTTAGGCCTGTTTGATGTGGAGTGCTATGTCAAGCATGCATGTACTGTATATTTTCTCTCACTCCAGCTCAAGACTTCAAAAACTGATAGAAAAAAACTATTCAGGGAAGAGGATGAATAGAGCTGAGGGGGAGAGTCAAATAGAGCAATAACAGAATTCCAAAAATGAGCTTTCCTAGATTTGCGATAGTGCTGCTGCAGTGGGGGCATCTAAATAGAAAATCTCCTTTGGCAAATGAGCGTCCCATCTGGGGGCTTTGAAGTTCCTTGGCACCAAGAGCCCAGAACATCCGCTTTGCATTACTGAGCTGGTCTGTGGAGGGCTTCCCCATGGAATTAAAAATACGTGCCTTCATCCATGTGGGCCAGACAGTGTGTTTATTACAACACTAACAGATAGACAACAAGCAACAACCGCTGGACATCTCAGCATCATTATTCACTCATCCTCCTCCCAATGTACAGGAAGGCAAAGATAGTTATTTTTCTCTTTGGTCCTGAAGGTATCTAGATGAATTAGTAGCCGCTTAACAATCTCTGTATGTACCTCTAGGTGTCACACTAGATGCAGAACTTAGCTATTGTTTGTGGCAATAGACGTGTGTTATTGCATTATGCCAGTTTGTATGTGGGCTGAAAACCAGTATGGCTGTGTTGATTAATACACAATAGAGCCTATAATCATGTGCGACATGTTCTAACTGTCAATGGAACATTGTGTATCGCTAATGTGTGGGCTTCACTCCAAGAAATGCAACGTAGATAAATGCAGGGCACAATAAAAACAATAATTTGATGTTCATTGTTTCTCTGTTATTTGTATTAATGATGCATGAGCAACATATGATTATTTTTACCTCCTAACTAGGTTTGTCATTTAGTCAAAACTAGTTTTTAATTTTTGCATTTTCTGTTACGTAATTAGCTTAGAATAAAAAAAAACTCATTCTCATTTTATACTTGCATTACAGTTACATGTAATTCATGTATTGTGATATTAAACCACAAAAAAATTGGTGCTTTTTTAGATAATGCCGATATCCTTATTGCATCCACTGACATTTACTGCAACCAACAAACACTTAGCAGTGTACAGTACTACTGCACTGGGTTTCTTAGTTCCACTGTGGTTTGCACAAGTTCTTTTGAAGCTCTGTTGTTTCCTCACCTGTAGCTGTAGTCCTGCCAACAGGACAGAAGGATTTCCTCTGTTTACTCTGCTACTCACGATCTGCAGGTGACACCACGAAGAGTCTATAATCATCTTTGGCCTGGAGCCCAAAGTAATATAT
Organism: Paraplagusia blochii; assembly: GCA_016785265.1. Taxonomy (NCBI): domain Eukaryota; kingdom Metazoa; phylum Chordata; class Actinopteri; order Pleuronectiformes; family Cynoglossidae; genus Paraplagusia; species Paraplagusia blochii. The sequence goes on along the minus strand of JAFBJS010000688.1, from coordinate 83,897 downwards.
GAGATATGATGCTACGTTAAACCGGATGCCATTGAATCTTCGTCCAACACCTGTTAGACATTAAATGCTGCTTGTTTTAGCTGTGGACGGCATCGGTGTAGGAGATAATGAGGTCGTAAAAAGAGTCTGTCAGTTCATCCCATCCGTAATTCATACAGAAAGGAGTGGATGAGGACAATAAGACAAACTGAAAAAACCAACTACGGTAACTAAAGCTCTACCAAGACGTGTTGGAAGAGTTGTGCACTGCTGCATTCGAAAAAGGTAGACTACAAATGACATTCTGTCAACCTCTCCCAGTTAGCAGGTTGAGTGGTTTGGTTGTTAGTATTGGGTAAAATCCAAAAAAAGAGATTCTGATTATTTTCTGGAGTTTTGGCCTGTGTAGTCTTTTTATTTTTCTAAAATAAAGTACAATGCTTAAAAATTTCTAGGGATTTTAAAAGGGATTTGCAGGATTTATAAAATACAACTCTTGCAATGGTGTTGTAAGGTGGGATTGTTGAGCTTCTGTAAATGACCACAGAGGAGAAACCTTTCTGGAACAGCCCTGGCTAAAGGTCTCCAACCATAAACCATCAATGGCAGCACCACTTCCACTCTGCACGCTCCCCCTTTTTTGTGGCTGTCTGACTCTCAAACTTGACTTCCACTCCAGTGGGAAGTTGGGAAAACAAAACAGTTTAGTTTCCGTCCTTCAGGGATCATGGTGCCACTAGGTAATAGTCCCCAGAGGGGGAGCACTTCCTCCTCAAACTAAAGAACACAGTGGTTCTGGTGGTCCACGCAGAGATTCAGTCTCCTGCCCTCATTTGGCTTGTCTTCATCAGTTAACCCTTTGGTTATTAAGATAGACCACAGGAGCTCGTATGTGGTCCAGAACTGTGGTCAGTTCTGTTCTTGTATTCCATTTGATTTTACAAAGCAGGAACTCTAAAGGAATTCTTTCTGATTCAGGGGGAGGTAGAAATATAAAATAAAACTCACATTTCTAGACAATAATCCAATTTTGAATATATATATATATTAATTTGTGTTTTTTTATCTGGGAACATAAGATGATTATGTTATGGGTAGCTCTGATGAGTTTGTACATGAGCCAATTTTCCTCTATTGTTTGTCATGTTTAAATCATTACTTACATCATTATTACAAAATCATTACCACATAACATATGTCGGAACAATGATTTATTTAACATAATATGTTTAGATGTCCCAATTTCTTTACTGTATGTAGTATGTGTGAAGTTCAGGGACCTCTTGAACACAAGTTCACAGCCAACTCAGGAAGTAAAAATTGCAGAAACCTTGGATTTTCCCTGTTTTTTTTTTCTACCTCCATGGTTGAGGTGATCAGTGGAGACAGGAGTGTGTGGGAAGTTTTTACTTCATTCGCACTAACAGAGTATGTCATGGGTGATGTACTGAGATCTAATGAGTCCTGGGCAGTTAGTCGTTCAGATTGGGGATGATAATAACGATGTAGTTCCTGCTCTGTCTGTCGTTGCACTGATGGTCGTACAACTTTGAAACCTACATGTTCCTGTTTATTCTGCCTCAATGGTGACGACAAGAATTTTATCTGTAGATCTCTCATTGAGGTCAGACAGATGTACAAATGTAGTAGCAAAAGCAGTTGATTTCTAAGGAGCTGCTGCAAAACTTGTCTTCTAGTCTTTGTCGCGTAGTTAAAGGGTAATTCATCCATTTGCAGATAAGTAAAAGTAACGACTCATGACAATTCCTTCATAACACTGTGTTAAACTAACGTAAGGTGGCTACGATTAGCTAAAGATTGATCACTAATGTCGTCCTGGAACATGATCGAGGACCCGGTTGGCTGTGTGTGTGTCTGTGTGTGTGTGTCTGTGAGTGTTCAAATTTCGGAATGCTTGTGGGAACGCCAGAGGTTGGAATTTGAATTGGCACAGCAGGAGATGGGTGTGGATGGTCATAAGGAAATTAGGTTGCGAGTTTCCTGGAACATGATCGAGGACCCGGTTGGCTGTGTGTGTGTCTGTGTGTGTGTGTCTGTGAGTGTTCAAATTTCGGAATGCTTGTGGGAACGCCAGAGGTTGGAATTTGAATTGGCACAGCAGGAGATGGGTGTGGATGGTCATAAGGAAATTAGGTTGCGACTTCACCTAAAACTTATTGTTTTTTCTTTGTTTCTTTTTTTTTTTTTTTTAAGAAAAAGTGGGGAAAAAAATCAATGAATGCCATGTTGTTTAATTTACTGCAATTAAACAATCAACAACAAGCAGGGAGGAATTTTAATTGACTGGAAGTCTGTGCCTAACGTAGAGAGGAATTGCAGAGTAATTACAGGTCTGGTAGAGAGAGGCTGTTCAACTTCTATCAACTGAAGGGTTTCTAAACTATTAATTTGAAAAGCATGTAATGTAGAATCATTGGAATAATATTACATGCATTGTTCAAAAAGTAATTCCTCTCTGTATATCCAATTACTATCCATTTAGTTTTAAGCCGGATTGAACTTCAAATTCACAACAATCTTATTAAGTGACAGTTAAAGTACATCCTGCACCTGATCCACCTTTGTGCCGCTGACGACTTGGCCTCTCTTTCTGTCTGTACCGGTTCTCTCTGTTTTAACAGCTGGATGTTCTTTAGTTTGTGTCAGTGCACTGTAATAATTCAATGGAAGGAGGGATGTCAGGGAAAGAACGAGCAGGAAGGAAAGAGGAAAGATGATGGCAGGGAGAAAGAAGGATATGTGAGGATTTTCCTACTGTAAATTAAAAAAAAAGAAAAAGGAAACGTAGATGGGAACTCATCTAGGAAGTGGATGGTCGTCACTGATGAACCCTGGGGTGGTGCTCTTGGTACTGCTGACATGATTTGGCTTTGACAGGAGTCTTGTCGACAGATTAATGCGTTTAATACGTTTTGCTGAGTTGGCTTTATCATTGATTAATTGAGAGTCATCACTACTAAACATTTTGTGAAGTGATAAAAAATACAATGCAAATAATAAAAGGCTTGTATGTGCCTTATTATTAATATATCATATTGCCAACCATTACATGGTTCATAAGATTTAGTTAATAAGACATTGTTTAAATAACAATAAAAGTGACATTAAATCTGTTCTTTAAAATTTAGTGGTATATATTTATTTATTTATATATATATTTATATATATATTTATTTATTTATGTTAGATGAGGCATGTCATTTGTCCGTTGCTTGTTACTGCGATGATGTAAGCCAATGCAACTCCCTAGACGTTCTGTGTTTGAGGCTGGTTTTCTGTGATTGGTCATCATTGTTTCCCGTTGGCTGACCGTGGGCCAAGGTGTCAGGTCAAGTGACTGTGATGGATTGCGGAAGTACCACAACGTTAAGTCAAGCTGCTGTAACAGCAGCTGAGTGACACGTCCACATTTGTGTTTGTCATCATGTGACTCAGACTATCTCAACATGACATTCTGGACAACCATGTTGAACTTTGAGGATTAACATCCCTCCACACCTCACCACACGTGTGAACACACACATACACGATCATGGACAGGGATGTGCAAATTTACATACATTCCTACTAGAAAGATGATATATTGAGATATGTCAGCCTAGAGGTCAAACCCTGCGTCTGCAGTAGAATCTACCAAGAAACCGAAATGTTAAATCCACATGTCAGTTCTCATCTGCCGACTCCGATTCCTAGGGTTTATAGAGTGTAGCAGGTCTTTCCTCTGTTTGCTCAGCAGGAACCTGTCCTCTCTCACTGACTCCTCGTACTGTACATTGTTCCTCATGTAACGTCAGTGTTACTTTAGCTCTTCTTTACACAGCTTGATCCCAGCATGAAAGATTACTGCCAGGGTTAGCTGTTGGTTTCGTGCCATCTTTCTTTTCTTTCAACAAGTTCCCTTATACATCCTGAGTTATGGCATTTTCTGTTTTGTTTTTTTTTTAACTGTTGTCTTTGTCATCTTATGTGGAATTGGTAAAAGTTCAAAGAGATTAAACTGAACATTTGAGTTCAATGTAGTAGTAGCGATTATCATCCAGACATGTGGGAAAATGTGAATAATATTCAATGACAATAATGATGAAGTTGGTATTAGATAAGTTCTCTGGTTCTGTGAGGATCCTTTACATGTTTGACTTCGAAACACTGATGAAATAGCAATCTCAGGATTTTTAGAAAATGCAAACATTGTAACCAGGCACTAATTAAAACATTTTAACTTGTCTGTGTAAGGTCCATTAGGTTATTCTAACATGCTTCTTTATTTCTTTTTAAAGAATAAACATCATTACTATTCAAAAGCCACTATGTAAACAAACAACAAAAGAAAAATTTGAAAGTAGGGACTGGGGGGTTGGGCAGGGGTAAAACCAAACTGATTGGATGGTGACTCTACTGAGCACAATGCTCTTGTTAGTGCAATAAATGGTTGTTTATTGCAATAAATGACTGTATGTGTGTGTGTGTTCCCTCTCATGCAGTCTTGTTTGCTGCTATGCAAGGCTCTGGGGGTGTTTGATATCCTCCCCTGGAGTGCCCTCTTTAGACCCTCTTTAGTGCCTGCTGGGGTGGCCCAAAGGCTAGGGCAAGCCTGTGATTGTAGCCCCCCACTGGGCCGGGAATGAGGGGCCTGCCTCCCTTCAATTACACTCAACCCTGCCCCATGAAACGTGGGGTTTTACGGCTCTTATCCAATACGAACCCCAGGCAATAGAGGGCAGAGAGAATGGGGCAGCAGCAGGTAGTAATAGAGCTTAAATGGCAACAGGCATTCCACCTTGTGAAGCCTCTCCCAGTGCAGGAAACAGTCAGGGCAACAGGTGATGGATGGACGCCAGGCTCATGAGAACCACACACACAGACCAGTGCAAGTTCTGTCATGTACACAAACACACATTTCTAACATTGTCAAATCTCAACACTTTGTTGGTGTTTGGTATTTTATCAAGTAAGGCAAACAACATCTTGATTTAGTATACTTGGACACTTAAAGTGTAAAGTTTTGTCGTGTTTTTTCCAAATGTTGGATCACCTGGCAACTTTTGGTCAATAACCACAAACTCATCTTGTTTTACCATAGATACAAAAGCATTCCTCTTTGCAAGGTCCATTTTGCTAAATAAACACGTAATGATTCCAATACCTTAAAAGATGGAAAGCTATTTATTTTCCAGTATTGGGGCAATACTGGCTAATAACATGATTTGACTAGTTATGTATCTCAAACAAACTTTTATTTATTTGTTTCTAGATTTGTTGTCTCCATGCCCTGGGTAAACTGTAATTCAATGTTATTTCTGGTTTCTTTTGAACCAAGCATCAGGTCAAGAAGTTGTGCTGCAATTGGAACTCTTTTTAGTTTATCCCAACAGCTTTCCTTAAATCCTATAAGGTAGGTAGGTATGTGATGTCCAAGTCCTAAAGCCCCAGGGGAAAGGTTTGGTCTCACACTGAGACGTCTGGTGTGAAGCACACTTTGGCACCCAGGTTTTAATGGTGCCATCACCACATTGTCTTCACAGGATTTCACAGTATATTTGGACTAAAACATCAGATAGTAAACAGAGCTGCAGGCCGTCCATAAATAATGATGGTGATTTTTATGGTGGGAGACTCTTCAGGAAAGGGGCAGGTCTGCTATTGTAGCCCCCGCTGTGAAATCCACTGGCTGCCCATGAGGCACAGCAGTGACAGCAGTACGTCATGGTCAAAATTGATTTTCTGCGTGATAGTGGTTTATATTAAACCAACATCAGGACTTGGTATCAGCTCTTGAGAAATCATGTGGCTGGTAGCATACAGGCAAATATATTTTAGGTTTCACATGTATTTGTTGCCCAGTATTTGTAAATCATAATTATAAGAAAATAATAATTTGCTAACTCTCAAGTAGATGCGTTCAAAGTAGGGTTCAGGGGCCTACATCTTTAACCACTGGGATAGAATAACCACTATATTTCACATCCTCGTGTCCAACCATCTACTTGTGGGTGAAGTCGGGTGGAACTGACTTTAGGGTAAAGGTGTTGCCCAGGTAGAGTTGCCCCTGCTGTTACCGTCCACTATGTCACTCCATGGGGTGAGCTAATGGCACCCCAGCCAGGGAGGGGATTTAAATAGACGCATTGTTCACACTTTCGTAGATATATTTACTGACACTTCGATTCCCACACGCCCACTGTAACCTGAGCTACAAACACTTCATTAATGACAACAGTGGTTTTTACAGTAGGAGGGGACTCACGGCAAATGAAACGAACAAGTATTATTGCCAGTGTTGTGAAACACTCTGGATGAACATTGGACCTGCGACAAAGACTTTAGAAGTCAAGATGACTTTAGAAGTCAAAAATATATAATATCTAAACAGGAGATGGAAAAATACACTGGTACTTACTTAATTATACTTATTATATTTTTGTACTTTATAAGTACTTTAAGTTCTGGTAACTTCTGATGCAAACTTTATGATAAAACCCTTTTTTTTAAAGTTTAGCTCCCTATGTTTATGCGATGGACCGTATCCATGGAACAATCTAGAAGTTGCTTTAAAACTTGAAATGTCGTATTAAGCTTAAAAAATGCAAGACAGTGTATGATGGCTAACGATTACAGTACAGGGGTTCCATGTGCAACAGTAGTCTCATCTTCTTCTAATCATGGCATTTAATTTGAGTAACTGCAGTAAGTCCTGTTAAAGACATTTGACTCATCGTCAGTCTGACTCACAAATGCCGTTCACACCCAGAAACACCTTCAGTCGTCGTTGCCTTTGTGTTGTAATTTTTGAAGATCTTTGTCCAAATTAAATTGATTGTATCATTAAAAGCTAAAAGAAAAGAGAGCCTGGCATTTTTCAGACCTCTTTATACTTTCCTTCAAGACCAGTCTGATTGATGATGAGTTTTTCATGTAGATTCGTGATACATGGTACAAAACTCAACAAACTAGTGATTACAAAAAAAACATCCATCTGGTTTTAAGACCATGAAACTGAAAGTAGGTTCTGTTAAAATTATATTTTAGCCATCCTACATCTAATCCAAAGTACTATTTGCATTATTATTATTATTAATATTAAAAGCAGTATTAAGAGGGAGGAGGAAGAAGACCTTTCCCATTTTTCTCCTCCCGCACTAAGAGAATATTGAGTGCCAGTCTCCAATTTTAACCCATTTACCAAAGATCTCTGTATTAAAGATAATTTTTATCAGAGCCTACGTTTGTTGTGTGTGTTTTGGCAGCTGATCACTTGCAGACGATGATTAGTTTTCTCATTTTCTTTTCACTACCTGACCTCCTGGTGTCCAAGCTGCAGATAGGAATGAATATCCTCTTTGCGAAGAATTCAGTAGAGCCATTGAAACACTTCAATGTCAGAGGTGCAAGTGCAGCTATGTTCTTCATTCAAATAATGTATGTAAAATATTATTTATAACCATTTAATTAGCAATGTTGTACAACTGTCACAATGACTAGACAGAATAATGATTAAATTAACATTAATTGTTTTGCACAAACAAACACGTAAGCACAGGAGTGAGTCTAATGAGCAGGAATTCCATCCATAGCATTGAGTGAAAAGACGAGCTGCGCGGCAGCGTCCTACTGTTCTGGGCAGTGTTAACCCTGTTCTTATTGCATGCAGGTGAGGTGGGGTCAGAGGCCCCCCTGCAGTCTTCAGGTGTGTCCTAAATAGATAAATGGCATGTCCCATTATAAACTATCAGCCATGTGAAGAGCATTTTTTGCCTTGGTGTAAAGAACTTACATAAAAATGACCAGAGCTTCTGTAACAAAAGAAATTTTAAATTTAAAACACACTTTCAATAAAGCAAATATAGGCACCACTAGTTAACTGTTAGCAAGAGCGGGCGGACACAGTTTGGTTTCACAAGTTATATAAAAAATAAACAATGTGCTCCTGTCCTTATTCATGATGTAAAAATAATTCCATTCCGCTGACATATAATAACAATAAAATCCTGAACAGTAGTAGGACAGTATTTAAAAGAAGTATTGCTGCACCCAAGAGTATTCTTATTAAACACTATTTTAAGAAACACTCAGCGAGTGCGGGTGGAGCAACACTTTCATTGGTGTTCTATAATTGGACAAGAACGTACAGCCCGTCTTTGTTCTTTGTATATGGAGATTTAAGTGACTGGTTTAAAATGCTGTTCTTTTTAATCACTGCAGGGTTATTGTATGTGTACATGGGTGCATGTGTTCACATGCTAAGAGACTAAACCTGTTTCTCACAACAGGTGGATGTTAAATGTTCAAATGAAAGCCAGGAGCAGGTATTCTGTTCACACACTGTTTAATCACACACATCGTGCAGGACATTTATTTTACTACACAGAATATTGCAGTGCTGTACATACTCTACACCAGTGGTTCTCAACTGGTGGGTCCTCACCCAAAAGTGGATCGTGGACCTGTCTATAAGAGTGGGTCGCGACTTAAGGACCACAGGAAAATGTGTGTCCCAGAGTGAGACCAGTTGAGAATCATTGCTCTACACCAACAGTATTTGCCTGTTAGCCCACGTAGGTTTGTGAGTTAAGGCTTGTTAAACTTGTTGTTAGTCAAACACTCGTGCGAATGTTATTCTACACTTGTGTATACAATAGGTCAAGACATCTGCACCAAACAAGCTTTGTTTCTAGGGCTTTCTGTTCATGGAAAATATATCTGTACATTGTTGTGGAGTTTACTTTAAATAATCCTTTTCTACACTTTTGAAATCTAACCTCAACACAATTGTCTTTTTACACATCCTTTTATTACTATTGTTATTACTGATTCTAATCTTGTTATTTGATTTTTAATATTGTGTAAATGCGCAAAAATCAAAAGGCTCAAGAATTATATACATATGTTATCTAAATTTATATGAATATCAAACGCAGTAGAATATAAAATGCACATTTTCAAACAATACTGTCTAAGTTTTTTTCTAATGTGATAAGTTAAGAAATTGAAAAACCTGCTACATTGTTTTATGAAATGCATTTTTTTGGCCATTGCTACGAGAACAATTTTTTTTTGCGATTTTCCATGGAGTGGTGGTGTATAAATGGTCCATCTATGTCACCTGTGTAGGTGTTGGATCGAATTGACCTAACTGTTTTTTACTAAATGAAGACAGAAAACAGGATAAGCCAAGATAATGTGTAGAATTCAATGTTAGGGTGGTTTGAAAGGAACTGGAAAAATACAGTTTGACTTTTGTAACTGCTATTGAATTTTATTAGATGTTTAGTTGTTGGAGGTTTGTGTCCTCAGGTGGATGAGGTGTGGGAAGGTTTTATCTACTGAATTCTATCAGTTGATGTGAACAAAAAACATCCTTATTGAATACTAGGATTAAATCAGCCCTTAGGGTCAACATGCTGTTTATCTAACTGAAGAGCAACCTAAAGTACTATGAGGACCAAAAAAAAAATATTGCCATCCTCACGCTACACTCCCTTCAAGGTCAGACACGGACCAATCCGCTTTTGGCTTGTAACCCTAATTTATAATCACATTTCTGTTGCCTCCAGTAACGTTACTGTAGCTCTCACTTATTCAGTCACGTGAGTGCAACCATCGGTAAATATGTGCTAGATAATATTATTATTGGAACTGGATATATATATATATATATATATATATATATATTCATGTTAGTTTATTAAATGTTTTTCTTGTTTGGAAACCATGAATACCTTTTTGAAAATAATGTAGAGGGAAAATCTATGATAGCAACACAGGCACAAGGTTAGGAGTTAGAACATGCCTGTTAAGCTCCTTTCTAAAAAGCAGACTCTTCAAAGATGTGATCTGTGTTGTTGGCCTACGGCTGACGAGCTGAAACTGTGTGCAGCAAAAGATACAGCCGGGCTAAATAAAAAAGAAAAAAGAAGTTTTATCCTGGCAAAGTCAGCTTTGGTCCTGACATGAAATTTCCAGCACTGACGTAGGTTTGTAAATACAAACTGATCCTGCCACTTAACACAAAAACAATCCACTGTGATTTCACCCATCGTTTAAGCCTGAAGGTGTTGAATGTGTATGGGTCTGTGTGTGTGCTTCATGTAGATGTTGCAGTTGCAGCTGCGTAACCTTTTGCACGGAAACAAAGACTCAGACCTCTAATTTTCCATTTAATCATTATTACATGTAATGGCAGTAATATTTCATTCAAATATTTCTCCAAAGGCTTTGTTAGCACATGGCGTCCCCATTAATAATGAAGGGTCCCCATCCATTATTTCACTGGAGAGTGAAGCTCTTGTGGTAAATGTACAACTGACACGATAGCTCTCAGGACAATCCTACGGCTCCAACTCTGCAGACAGACAGGAGGATGTTTTGTCCATGAGGACAAGAGGTCCAATTAAAAACCCCTGAGATGTTTGATTGTTTAATTTGAAAAAAAAATCCCCAAATAATATACCTCTAGTATGAGCATCAGTGATGGGTAATTTCAGAACTATTCAACAAATATCATTGGAATTGCCGCTCCCAAGATGAGTAGTTGTTTTCTATAGTATTTTCACTATTGACAAGTAATAATTATTATTAATTCAGGCTTTTTTTAAATTAAGTCAATTTAGTATTACTTGTAAAGAACAGATTTCCAGAGCACATTTTGCCGCACACATTTTCATTAAGACAGAGTTAGTTACATGTACCAACGATATAATGGAAAAAAAATTATTAAAAAAAAAAAAAAAAAAGGTCAGGGGACTGAATTGAATTACCCCAAACAAAAGCACACATTTGGCATTAGCTAGAGTGAGATACAGGGACTTTAATGCTTCATCATAGAGCATTCATTATTCAAAATTCTTTTCATCGTGATACTCCAACTAAACTAAACTTACCTAGCAATTCTCAACAGGACAGATATGCAAGATATATGGATGAGAAGATAAAGACATGAGGAGAAGGAATTAAAGAGAGTTTAAGAACTAACCGACAACTTGAGCTCTTCAGAATTCCAACACTTCCGATTGGTTTGACATTCGAAAGGCATCCTCTTTGAACCACGGGCTCAGCCCTCAGGTCAGAGCAGAACAGTCGATGACACTTACACAGACCAGCGCGCTGGAGATTGAGAGGAGAATTGAGGAGGAGGACGGGGGAGGGACAAAGGGAGCTGAAGAGAGGAGATCACAGTGATGAAAGAGAAAAATGATGAAGAGACGTCAAGGTAGTAGAGGTTTGGGGGTTGCTTAGGAAGTCAGAGGTAACCATGGCTTTTGTTACGTAGGCATAGAATAGAGAGTGTCAGGACAGGTGAGAGGGTCCAGGAGTTCTGAGGGGTGTAACATGTCATTGAGGGCCTGTACGCTGACAACACAATGTAAGGTCACTGCCTCTGACTGTGACTCCTTTCTTCAGTGACAGCTTGGAAAATGATCTGGCCCTAATAATGTGGCACTCATTGTTATGTTTTGTTGTTTTTTTTTTTCATCTTCTTGCGCTGAACATCCATGGATGTCCCAAAAGGCTCCATGTCTTCACCTTCCTAAAGCTCAGTATTGCTCAGTATTTTGGGTGCAGTGAATAAAGTTCTTGCATGACTCGAAAAACTTTTGGGTTTTGCTGCAGGTTGCATCATTTTTGTAGTGAGGGACATTAATTTTCTGAGGTAAATCGGTAGATAACAAGTCTCTGTAGAGTTGTTGACACATTTTTCATCAGCTTTTGTAGTATTTTATTTCCTATATTCTACAGAAGTATAGTGTAATATTTGTCCCATCATTACGTATTTATAATAAACAGAATTTTACTTGTTTAAATGAAATTTTATACAGAATAATACATTCATAATTCCATCTATTTTTATTGTCCATCATTTTCTCCCTACGTTCCTGGACTATAATATCAAAAGGACATGGAACAATAGTCTTAGCTGCCCTGCAGGTTAATGAGGACGGTTAACTGCATTCTGCCTAGCTCTGAGTCTTCTATGTCCAACTGCTGTTGACCTTAGGGCACACAAGGTGTTGGGAGGCCAGCGTTCAGAGTTCATAGGTCAAGGCTATCTGTCAGGCTCAGGTGAAACTGGTTCAAACAGCGGAGGTCACTTGTTTTTTCTGCTTCAGCTCTGAACAATATCTGCCATTGTCTTTTCACACGTCCAGCACAGATTTTTCCAATGACACCTAAAGGAAAATAGTTATGAAAATTACTAACAGTGGTATTTATTTTTGTTTTTAGCTTGAAGACTGAATAGGTTCTACATGAGAATCCCACATGTACTGTATGTAAATACTGTACCGAAAATTAGATGAAACCAAACCGTAACAAACAACTTTTTGTTATGCACACAAAGTAAATCTGGTCTTCCTCTCCTATTCATTTTTCCTCACTCCTGAAAAGCAAATTCTTGTGGATATTTAATCCTGACATGACCCCAAGTAACGCTGATCTTTATCCAATACAAACCAGACACACACACACTCACACACACTCACTATGTGTGGTTGAGGTGTATTGTTTCTTCAATGGATGAGCTTCACTGTAGGAAACCACTGAGTCCCATCTGTCTGAGGTAGGACGTAGGTGTGAGACCAGAGACACAGGACTCCAGCCACAGCAGTTTCTCCCTCTGGGATAAATATAGTTACTGCAACCTTACTGGCCACATTTACCTGTCTCACTAACCTAACCTAACCCTAACTGACAATTTGTTCCTCTGTAGTGGTTTCTGTATATATATGTATACATATATATTGCTCAATATATACATAAGTATGCTAAAGCAAAATGTCAAATTTGACCTGTGTCCAAAATGTCCAAAAAACATTTTAATTCACAACTCATTTATTTTATTAGGGGTTTGAGGAATCAAGTCAGTGAAGTCGAAACTTGATTGACTTGTTAGTTTGAGAAAGCAACAAGTTAAACAAAAAAAGGTTATAATTTAAAAATATTTTTTAAATTTTACTCTTGCCCTTCAGTTCATATGAGGTGGACTTACCATAAATGTCTACCATATTTCCAGGACTATAAGGCACACATAAAAGTCTTATATTTTCTTCAAAATGTGCAGCGCACCCGGACGTAGCAGAGAACACCATGAGAACGTTAAAGGGGGAAGTGTGGGTGTGGATTGTATTCAAAACCTGCCCTTTAATCAGGTGTGCCCTATGTATGTGTTAAATTTAGTAATTGTACATATAATTGAGACTGTGCTTTTTAGAACGAGGCGCCTCATGGTTGTGAAAATACAGTAAGTGTGTCAGCAGTCATTATGCATTTATGGTTATAGTTTTAAATGATCATATTTGGGACTTAATGAAAGAAACTTCCATTGAGTCTTAAGTCGTTTTCATTTACAGTAAAAAAAAAAGAGATATGATTGAAAATATGATAATGATTTGGTCTAATGCTCACCAGGCTGTAGGTTTACACTCCCTGAAGGAGTTTCAATAGCAAAAAAAAAAACTGTTAAACCGCAATACAGTGATACCCCGATACTAATGCTAAAAACATACCATTCCAACTCCATTGTCAAACTTTTCCCCTCAGGGTGTGTAGTTACTGCCACACTAACAACTAAAACCTAAAGTCACTGTTCCACTTCCCCACATCCTGGAAGAAATGTTGGAGGAATGTTGCAGAGCTAAAAGAAAAGGACCTGAGGAAGCAGGAACTAATATTTTAGGTTCACCTGAGTGGAAATAGTGATTGTTTAACTTTCTGCCTTTGAATGTGCACAAACCAAAATCCAATGTGCTTCATTTTCTCAATATGATGTATTTTTTACAACACTAAAATGGTCAACGACAGCCTTTTTAGACTGGTACCTGAATCTTTTGCAACATAGACGTGTTTCCTCATCTAAAATCAACAGGTATTGATACTGTCAACATCTGTACACGCTATCATGTGTTTGTTAGAAAAAAAATCCAAGTGTGCCTTGGGAATCATGCCCACAGTTCCAGAGAAGCAGCTGGCACTGCCACTGAAATATGAGAAAGTGGAAATGCAAGAAACTTAGTAAAATGTTTTATTGTATGTGTCAACTAGTAAATGAGATCAATCTCTTTTGGTATGAGTCAGACAACAGACCAATGAAAATGTTATGTATATGGAGAATATAATTTTATTTCAAATACTCTTTGAAAAAACAATGTTAACCTTTTGTTTAACTCTTGTCTTGAATGTCTTGCCCAAAATCAGTAGAAAGTGTGGTGAAGATACAAAACACTAAGAAAAAACTAAAAGCAGAAAAAGAAGTAAAGCCATATGATTGATTTTAAGTCCTTTAAGGGGGTTCCTAACTGGTGTGTTGGAAATTGGTATTGGGCAATGGATCATTTGGTACTGAGCCATTAAAACTCTCTTTTAAGATTAAATTCAGTTAAGAGAAATTCATAGAACATTTACTAAAACTGTTAAACAAAGTCAGGTTGTAGTAAAAAGGCTTAAAGTTTTACAATAAGTTCTTTTTTGTACTAAATTCACATAGGTTCAAGTTGTTTTATATTTTTACCTTACCTTTTACCTCTTTTTAATTGAGTCATTGCTCATGTTTGAGTCATCACTGATGGATGAAAGCAGATTAAAGAGTTATTTGGAATCTGCTGCCACAGTTTATATAAAACTATTTGTTTACTCCTCCCTGTATGCAGTGTATGTGACGGAGTGTGTGAAACACTGCTCATCATGACTTTGTGACTCAGTGCTGCTCTTACTCTCTCTGTGTGACATTATCTCCCCACCCTGCAGACGTCCTTTTTTGTTTCTTTTACCGTTTGTACATTCTGAACCCGTCTGTTCACTTTATAATGGCTGAGTACGGTGGTAATTGATTTGTCTGTATGTGCGTGTGTGTGCGCGCGTTACACCTTATTTGTTCACCTTCACATGGAAAAGCCAAAGCTGTAAAAGTTGTTTGTTCACCATGTTCTCAAAAATCAATTTGGGTTAATTGACACTGGCTCCAGACTCAGCCTTAAATGTTTTTGAGTTGTGTGTTGATGTGTCTATGTGTTTGTGTGTCCAACTTCACACGTGAACGCTGTCATTTCACTTCCTCCATCAGAGTAATCTTGTAATTACCAACGTTTTGTTTTGTTTCCTTTTCATGTGGTTACGGTAGCTAATCTTATCTCCAAACCACAGGCGCCATTCCCTGGGCTGACCAATTAAACAGAAAAAACAGAATGAATCTCTCAGAATGAAAAAAGGAGCACTACCAACAGAACAACTTCTGTGAATTGGTCTGCTGCACCTGTGGTTGTCGTGTACTGACACACACTGGGTGGGTGGGTGATACGTCTACTTAACAGGGTTTTAATGAGACCTGCTCTTTTCTGCATCTTACAAATTCCATTGAAGCAGTAACTTATGAACAGTTGTAGAAATATTTTAGTCATTGTCTGAGAAAT
Organism: Paraplagusia blochii; assembly: GCA_016785265.1. NCBI lineage: Eukaryota > Metazoa > Chordata > Actinopteri > Pleuronectiformes > Cynoglossidae > Paraplagusia > Paraplagusia blochii. Next base: position 68,499 of record JAFBJS010000688.1, on the reverse strand, counting down.
TGTGGATTTATCACAATGAATAACCACAATATTTTAAATAAATCAACAATAAAAGACATGACATAACAAAATATATTTTTCAGAATATTGCTGGAACAGAAAGACAGACAACAACTGTGACTTCAATAACAGTCAGAGACAATGGGTTTGACTGCTGTGTCAACTGGCTCGTCAAATCGTAGACTTACTGACTGTCCTGTACTCAGTGAGGCTGGTCTGAGTCGGGACAAGTCGGGACACTGACCTCATGTTGAGGTCTCCACCAACAAATGCTGGTCATTGAGATCCTGACTAAGTATCTGATATCATTTACAATCTCTGGAGATTTTGTTGAATTTGAAGATTTTATTTCCAAAATATTTGTAGTAGTTGCGTAGTTTTTAGCTGGTTAATTATGTTTATAGATCACAAACTGATTTGGGAACAAAGTTTCCAACCAGCCAAGCCTTGTTTTATTGTTCTCTTGCTGGTACACTTTATTCTGACGGTACATGACCAGGTGATTGTTCCTGTCATCGCCTACATCTACGAAGACACAGGCAAAACCTCGACCAATAAAAATGCCAAACTCTTTAGTCACCTGTTGTAATCACATGTAGGCAAAGGGGTTGGTCACGTCAAAACTCATGTTCCCTCTTATATAACTACACTGAAGAGACAGGACACTTAATCTCCATTAAACACATGTTGTAAAATGTGATCCAGTCAGGGTTGAAGGCTTGACAGCTTTTAAACCCTGAATTTGTCCTGTCACATAATTTTGAAAGTTTGAATAGCACTCACTTTTTCTGTGGGAAACTGTTTTGCTATCACAACCACACTTTGACAGAGGGATGAAATATACTGGAGAAGACCAAATATGCAATGTTTCTTTAACTCTACTAGTGCCACAAGGATATAGATTAAAAAACATCTAAACATATATCAAGTCTCTGCCCCTCAACAAACAAACAAACAAACAAAAAAAACCAAATCAAATAAAAAAATTGAGTTCAACTTTTTTTTTCCACTGAACTTCATCTCATCTAATCTGTCTCATGCAGGTTGTACAGCCTGGCCAGTGAGGGTGAGATAGCATTCTTCTCTCTAACTGAAACACAAGAGACCAGGTTCTGATAAGAGCTGAGAAGAACTGTCCAGTCCCATGCATGTCCAACATGTTGGAGGCGATAACACAGAATTCTCAGTAAACACAGGTAAGAGATGTTCCTTTTCTCTTGTTTTTTTTTTTTTTTTTTATAACAAAACTGACCAGTGTCAAAACAATTGGATCCCACCTGGATGGTCTAACTGTGCAACCAGAGGCATTAAAAATGTGCAGCAGTCAAACACTGCAGTTTTACCTCTTAGCTGAAGTTTGTTTTTGACGCTGAGCTTGTTGAAACAGACTATTAAAGGTTCGCGGCAGACCTAGTCAAACAACAGTTATCAGGGCTAGACCCCATTAGCCCACTTAATGTGACAGCTGAGTGGACGGCAGTATTGGGCCAAGTCGGTCAGCACTTACAATGATGAATTGGGGATGAGAAAATGTGTCAGACCGATTTGAAAAGCCTTAAGATTAATGTGAGTTGGCTAACCCCAGGGGTAAAACACCCAAAAACCAGCTTCAAGGGGTTTAAGGATATTTGCACAGCCCAGAGATCTACGAGTATTTTTGTTGGCTGCAAACCAGGTAAACTGTTTAAAAAAAATTCTCATTATCAAACTAAGATTATTTCCCTCCTTGGAGACGAGCCCACTGGGAGATAAATAGGGTCAGATGCCCTGAGATTGTGGACAAAGTAAATGTCCCTTTGATTATCAGTGGAGCAGCCACAAGGTTTGCTCTTGATGACAGCGAAGATAAAAGTCTAACTCGTCTCCTTCCTTGAGACAGTGCAGAACATACTTCAACAGAGAGTGTACGTCTACAAACAATTTCTAATTACCACAGGGCCATCTGCTTTTCCTCAGATACTTACTCATGGTTTGCTAATTTTCCTTTTTATGGCACCTTTAGCCGTTAACAGTCACCTAAAAACTAACATTTTGTAAGCAAAATAAAAAATAACCAAATATAAGTTATATTGCACATTTTATAAAGTAAGAGTGGCTGTATGATTGGCTCTCAGTATTCTCTCTGTGTGCTGAGACATCATCGAAACAAATATACTTAGTTTGTACAATTACTACCAAGAATCAAACTGATGTTTTACAAATGAGTCCATTCTGTGGATAGTCACACCTATATCCATGTATCTGCGTAGGTATCTTAATTTTCTCATCTTGTGACTCATATACGTAGGTATGATTGAAGGTGAGTTGCCTTGTGAGAATCTCTTGCTGTATTTTTTTTCCTGTTGTGTTTTGAACCAAGCCCTGCGGCTTTAGGGACGACTAAATCTCATAATGGCCTTAAATAACAGCGCCTCCTTCATCACTGAGGGGTTCAAAGGCCTGACAGGGTTGATGTACTTTACTGTAGTGTACAGCACAATGAACTGACAGCCCAACACAGACACTGGAGATGGTATTATGAAACATTTTAGCTTAGTAAAAGAACTGAGGACAGGAGAAGCCAGCACTCCCTGTACGCTGGCTCAGCCTGTGGCCCCCTGCTCACTACGGTGAGGGGGGAAATGCAGAGGCATAATTTCCTGAAGGATAATGTCAAGGGATTAATAGAGTTCTGAAAAAAATCAAAAGCTAGGTCGCTCAGCTGTGGAAAAAAACTAAAATCTATCAAAAAAGCAGTACTCTTAAGTCCTAAGAAAAGAAAGAATCGTTCCAGATTCATCTTTTTGCAGGTGTCATTTTCAATAGAAGGAGATCTTTATTAGTATTGTCAGCGAAGAATGACGTGCAACGGTGGTGGAACAAAAATACGAACAGAAAAGTTCATGTCAGAAGAAATTACTTTTATAATAGAGATGCAAGTCAAAACAGGCCAGTATTGGTCTTGTATTGCTGGTGATCCATAAAAATTGACTTTTGCAAAAACTTGATTGATAGGTAAACTGTTCAACTTGATGTTTCACATGGTTAATTCAGGTGTGGGTTTGTTT
>JAFBJS010000688.1:38129-65330 GCA_016785265.1 Paraplagusia blochii | reverse complement strand
AGGGGTGAGGGCGGTCTTGGCCAGGCCTGTTTAGGTGAAAGCAGACCTCTTGTCTGGGGACATACAAAAACCCGTCTCTCTTTGTCTGTTTCTGCGGTGCCACAAGGTCAAAAGGACACGATGTGTTCAGACATACAAGCGGTGCCCTCTTCACTCATCTTCCAGTCCCCAACAATCAATCCCCGACCTGGGAAAGGTAATTATTTGCTCTGACGTCTGTCTTCGAGGCTCTCTGAGCTCTCAGCTGCTCGTCATGAGACTAAACAGAGAGCAACAACATGCATTTGTGCTTTCACTGACGTGTTATAAAGAGTATTCTTACAAGAGTGAATTTAACCTTGAATTTGACTGATAGAGTTTGTGCACTCAGACTTATACATCTAATCTGACCCATTGTTCACCTGAACTGGTAGAAACCACATCTATTTTTTATCAGAGCACATTGATGTAATTTCATGTTCACATCTATTATTTCAATTGTCTTTCTCTACACACACTGGACCTGTAAACAGGCTGGACTGCAGGGTTCAAGGTGGGTAAACCATTAGGACCCAAATGAGGTTTAAGTTTGACTTTTAAGTTTGACTTTCCACTTTTGTGGATTTGTTCTATAAAAATGAAACTGATGTGCCAACCTTTTTTTTTTTTTTTTTACTCACATTTACTGTAAGTTGATTGCCAGAATATGATTACAACTCAAATGAAACTGCAGGCAGTGTGAAAAGGCTTTGGCTCAGCCTAATAACGTTAAACAAAGAAGCTGTTAACTTACCTGCCATCTAGTTAAATACACATTAGGCTTAAAATATTTTTTTAAAGATTTATATATCGGTACACAATGAAAGAGAATCATGATGAGTACGACCTGTGATCCTGGCTCACCAAACCTGACGTGCAGCTACAGCTGCCAGAAAAAAATAGGCTTAAGTGACAGATAGATAAATAATATTTGACAGGGCCTGGGAGGTGCACATAATTAAGGATATGCAAAAGGTAGTTTCAAAAATAAATCTGGTGAGAAGATTGCTCAATATATGCAAAAACCATTAAGAGGTGAGACATGAACTTGGAATCCTCAGATACCAAACCTGATCCTAGAACCACATGGCCAAGGGGTTCTCTTGTCAGTTGGTCACTTCACAATGGTTTTGGTTTTAAATCCCTGCTCCCATCGGTACCTTCCACTGGAAGCTCAAACTCTGAAAGAACTTTAAAGCCAAATACACTATAGCTAAACATTGTTCAACAACCCTCCGTCTCTTTGTATTTCAGTGACAGAACTCTGAGCTGCGCAGAGATTTATGAGCTACTTGGGTGGCCCCTCCTTTAGGGAAGTGAACTCCTTACCCAGGACACAATATTGACACAGCACGTTATTCCAAATACATCACCTTTTGGCCTCCCACTCATGCATGTCATGTTGCAGCAGCAGCAGTTACAATGTTAAAGGGGATAGTTGATTTATTTTAATTTTACGTGGCTACGTCGCTACGCGGCTCCCATCACTTGTTGTTGAATAATTCCTTAATGATTATGCACTTTTTGTCAGTTTGATGAACACTGGTCTGACTGAATCAGTTGGCTTCAGCAGGCTCTTCATTCTTAGTCTGAATGATGGAACTGGTGCCCAGGTGCATGTGTATCTAGAAAGGACATGACAACAATGCAGAAATGAACACAGAAAAGTGTCAAGCATTGTATGTTTTTCTTATGCCTGGTACAAAACCTGGACAATGGAAGTATTTTAGTACCTTTTGTTACCCGTCCCTCTTGAGTATCAGCATTAGTTGAGACGGTAAGACAGCTCTGTACCTGAAAGACGAGCTAAATGGAGCAGCCAAGATGAATGAAGAACTATTGCTTTTTGCCTGTTAGAGAAAGGAATGTTACTGAATGTTCAAACTGGCAACCCAAAATTATTCCCCTTGTGCTAGTATTCAGTGTTTCGCTCATCTCTAATAAGTCATATCAAATTTAATGGAAAGAAGAACCAGATTCTTGTTCTTCTTGTTCTTTATTCTCTAGAGCAACAACTTTATGGTTGATGTTCTATTTATCATTATTTACACATCATAATCACACTTCACCTCCTGGTTTTAGTTGCAGCCACTTACAGTATATGCAGATGATGCAAATCGTTGTTTAACATTGTATTTTTTCCTGCCTAATGAAATTTTAAATGTTACTCTCTCACTTATTATTTAGAGGACTTTCGGTGTCATTGAGAACTTGATGTACCCGAAATACCTGACGTCAACAGGTTTTTTTTATGAACATGGTTTCACTTGACATCCAGTCACTCCCTGCTGTGATGCTAATTGATGCTAACAACCACAACTACCCTTCATTTCAAAGCTAGGGCCATGCTGTTTGACCTGATGCTGAAAACATGTGGAGGAAACCAGTTATGTGACTCGCTTAGTAATATAACACATCAATCGTAATTTTTTTTACTATTTTTTTATTGTTTCTTTCCTACCTTTCTGTATACTTTGATAGTTTCGCGTCAAGCGTTATTCCTTTTTTTTTGTCTTGAAGGCATTTATTCTATGCATGAAGCATCATGTCACATAATCCATGCGGAGTGAAACTAGCTGAAAAACCACGACTGTGGGGGAAAAAAATCATGTGTGCTCTGAGAGGGTCTGCTTGCAGCCCTGCAGCAGGATGGAAGCAAGTCCCAGTGCATTAACAGACAAAAGAGATGCAAAGGGACACCTGACGGAAAGATTTCTCAAAACAAATCTGTCTTCAAAATTCCCTGTGGACTTAGGTTCAACCAGGTATTCTTTTCAGTCATGTGGATTTCAAACCTAGTACTTGAACATTTGATTGCCAAAACTATGGCATAATAATTCTGGTTCTTAAAAATATTTATATCCTTAACTCTTGAGTAGAAGATAATCAGAATCAGAAAAAAGAAATATAGACTAGTTCCCACTTGTTTACAGTTTTTTTGTTGACCTTGATTCCACCTGTTTTAGTTGGACATGGATAAGTATAGATGTGTGCATACAGGAAAACAAGGATCTGTAGATTTTTATCAACATTTCTTTATGATAATCATAGTCCAAGGCCTACTGCATTCTCTGATATCTTTGGTCTTCATCATTTTTCAAGTGAACTTGAACACCAGCTCTGCAGTGACAGTGGATACAGTCTTTATTTTGTCCCGGGGCAAATCTGTCCACAATGGTTTTTGAATTCCTCAAAGTGCTCCATTGAAGCCAAGATAGTAAGAAATCCGTATGGGCAAGATTCACACAATTTGTGTTGGATTAGGTCAGTGCTTCTCAAAGTGTGGGGCGGGACCCCCTGGGGGGCGCGGTGTGATGCCCGGGGGTGGGCGGGGGGTGAGGGGGGGGGGGGGGGGGGACAATACAATAACCATATACACTACAATAAAGTGTAATTGCACATGCTTGTAAGTTGAACTATATCTGTTTCTTTTTTTTATTTACTTAAACAAGGATACAATGTTATGCAGAGGTGTACCGATAACTATTTTATTGACAAATGCTATTATTTATAGTTGCGGCGGAGAGTGGGTGGTGCAGGGAAGGGGGATTTTTTTTTCTCCCTGCCAGGGGGGCGTAACAGAACATATTTGAGAAGCACTGGATTAGGTTAACACAAACCTCCAGCACTGACATATCTGGCAATGTCAGAAAAATAACCCAAGGTCAGTGTATGTCCACGAGCCTCTGGGTTCACTCCTCTGCTCAGGGGGTTGTAATCACTGTTGCTGCCTTTAATTACCCCCTGATCCTGATCACACACACATACACACCGGAGGTAGATTAATCAGACCACATCCTGTTAAGTGTGTGTCGAGCTGATCTCATTAGCCTGACAGCTAACTGCTAAAAGCTTTACGGGTGCTAAGTGCAGCTAAACCATTTACTCAACATGAGCTTAACTGCGTAAAGGTTAAACCACTTGGAGGTGTCGGAGGTAAACTGTGTCAGCAGGCAACTTTTTTTTATTAATTTAATTAAATGTGGTGTGTTTGCATCATCACCCGTTAAAGTGAGTTGTAACCTAGAGTTATCAAGGTTGGTCTGACATAACACTGCAAAGCTGAAGAGCCAACTGCTCTTCCTGTTTTAATCACATGGGTCTATAATTAGGAATGAGCCTGTAGTTAATCACAATACATTTGAAAGTTAATGTAATATTTAAGTAAATGGCCAAAAGTAAAGATAAAATGATCATGTTAGCTATTACAGTATAAATATGAGTAAATATTAATTATATAATATCTGTTAAATCTGCGACTGCTGTAAATTAGAATAACACACACACAAAAAAACAAACAAATCTAGATGTTGACATTAAAAATCAAAATGGAAAAGCTTGATATTTTAAATAATATTACAATTACAATACAACAGCTTATATCTCTCCATGTCGTCAATCAGAGGTTTGTACAAAACCCACAAATGGTCCCTGTGCCAGATGTTGGATACATTGTAGACTCCTTTTTTTTAATATGATTGGAGGAAACTCCAAACTCCACTCTGTCATTGTGACGTTGTGATTCACACCACTGCACACATTGAAATGTCACCTCTATATTTAGCCCATCACCAAAGTGAACAGTGGGCAGCTGTGAGTGGGGACGGTGCCGTGCTCAGTGGACCTCAATGGTAACCTGGCAGTTGATGGATTCGAACTTGGAGCCTTCCAGACTCCAGTCCGGTTTTTTACCACTAGGCCACCACTGCCCCGGTTTAAGGATAAAAAGTGACTGTATTATGGGCCCAGTGACCCCCACAGAGCCCCCCACCCTCGCTGTCCTCTCGCTGTGGGACATCAGTTGTTATCCAGCTGTTCTCCAGTCAGCTCCACTCAGGTTCTGTGACCCAACAGGCGTCAAACCTCTGGCTTCAGGAAGAGCAGAATTACTGATTGGCCAAAATGTTATTGCTGATTCTTCTTTCTCATGGTTCTTTGCTCAGTGGCTCTGCGTTTGTTCTCCTCCGTTTGATATCTTTCTGGAAGGTGGGCAGTCAGTCTCCAAGCTGGTGTTGTACTTATTTTCTTTCTCTTTTTCCTCCTCCCTAATCACTTTGTTGCTTTTTCATGGCATGCATGGCGGCGTATTTATCCAAGATAACAAATGGGTTTCCCCTTACTTTGTGGGTGATGAGGATAATTGCTGTGCATGTTGGTGGGAGAGGACGGGGTGGGCAGGGGGTTAAATGTGGCATCCGTTCTGTTGTCCAGAGGCCAGTTACTGATTGGATAGGAGTAAAACGGAGCATCTGCAGTTCAGATTTAGATTCAAATTTGTCAGCCATTGTAGTGTAATGGGAGATTTTTGTATTGTTTTGTAAAAGTGTCTGTGGAGCAAAAATATATTTCAAGATTTAAACAGAAACCTGTTGAATTTATCAAAGCCTTTCTTCAGATTTGTCTATGTAAAACTAAAACTACAAAAAGATTTTATAGTTAATTGATTTTTGGATCTTTTGGACCCTGTACTGAATGATGATGGTGCCAACCTCAATCCTAGAACCTGATAACTGATATAGTTTGAAGTCATAACCCCTAATTTTGGAGTTGTTAACATTTCCTACATTTTATGTGTTACAAAAATGTTGGGAAAAAGTCTTCGAAATAACAGAATTTTTTGTAACAATTAAGTCAGTTGGTGCCAGTCCCTTATCTCGTTCCATCACAGGCGTCATGAAAGTTAAGTCATGTTAAAAAAAAAAAAAAAATAGAGCACGGAGACAAACTCAGATAAAGAGTCACCCCGGGCTCCAGTTTCTCCCTTTGTCACTCTCTTTTCTGAAAAGGAGGAAGTCTCCCAGCTCCAGTGTTTTCTAAACACAATCACTTGAGATTACAGTGGAACGAACAGACAGAGCAGCATGGCAGCATCTTCACCCTGCACGCACTCAGAAATTTCCTCTGTAAACAGCAGAGGCTCTTATCTCTGCCAGGAGTTTGTTTAAAACCTCTTCTTCATGTAACATGTCCACTTTTCTGAGTATTGTCCCTTTATCTGGGTCCATGATTGTAAATAATTACCAAAACATGTTTGCTCCCACAGAGTTTGAGTGTGTGCAAAACTGAGATGATTGACATCAGTGCACAGGATTGACATATTTAGAAATTGTTATCTGGATAAAATATGTTTTAGTCTTTAGTCTTTAAATTTCAGTTTAATGGTATGATATCTACACCTCTCCCCCACTAAAAATGGTTGAAACAATATACAGATTTATTTATTTGTTTATTTCTCATATTTTATTAAAGGCTAAAATAACAATAGCTAAGGAATAGCTAACAAATGAAAGCATTAAAATATTGATATAACTGTAGGAAAACACAACTTTAGACTTGCTGAACAATGAAAAAAGACACAAATTTAGTAAATAATTACAAAAGTTAACCTAAGAATGTTCAAAATCTTTCGAAGAATTCTTGGAATTAGTTGCAGTTACAAAATGTATTTTTTGTAAAACTTGCTTTGAATAATATTAAAGAAAACTGAATGTCTTTCATTGACGTTCCATTGTCAGTGTCCAGGGACATCTTTGCTGCTCTGTCATGAGCTGTTGGAGTTTTCACAATCCTATGAATACCTGTTGCACAGGTTTTCATATCAATTCAGTTCAAATCATTGCACTACAGTGAGTCAAGCAGATGTGGGTGGAGCTGCCCAGCTTTCTGTCATAGCCATATCTGTTCGCCTGTTGCAGCTGGAGGTGACTGGAGAGTGAAAGTAGAGGAAGTCAGTGGCGTCTACTTTTCCTCAGGAAACAAAGTCCATTTCCATCTGGCCCTGGGACAGAAACGGAAGTGGTTTCTGCGTTAGTGCAGTGGGTTAAAAATAACGCAGTATAAAGGGAGAGATCTGCAGGACGCTTGCCTCTCACAACACCTGCAGGAGCTGGAGGAGAGAGACGAGATAATGGGGTTGTGGAGTTGAAATTAAATAAAAACGTGTTAATCTCGTCCATCTAATCTAATGAGATGTTGGCTCATGCAGGGACCTGCTGGGATTATGCTAACATGGACGATAAAGTTATTTTGACTGCAGAAAAGAAGACTTAAAAAAAAAAAAACACACAACCACAGTTTGGTTTTTCTGTTTTTAATGGACATCACAGCTTTTGGGACACTGAAAGAAGCATGCCTTGACGCATGGTGTTTTGACAGGACACCTCTAACCCACAGGGGTCCAGAATAAATATATTTACAGTTAAATATTTACATATATTTACAGTTGTCTTCAGTTTCATGGATTGGGGTCTCCAAAGCCTGGGGCAGGAACGGCCCTGAAACTGGTTATAATCTGTGCGTGTTTTGATCTCATCGTAAAAAGTCATTTATATGACTTAGCTATATATATTTTTATATGCCAGATTCTGTAACCATCTGTATATTTGTATTCAATTACATCTATATTTATTTTTGCCCTTTTTACCTGTGCTTGTCTGGTCAGGCTTCTGTCAGTTTTGGTGAGGAACAGATCTCCCCTCAGGCTTTCCTGCTCTAATAAATACTGACCATCTTTGAAATGTTAATGCTGATGACACCAATGTGAAACCACTTTTTAGCCACTGCTGATCCAGTAGTGAACCAGAATACTTACTCTACCTATCTTAGTGCAAGACCTACATTTTTCTACTCTGTACATTGTGTGGTTGTTGTTTTGTCTGTTAATATTGACATGTCAATAGTACTTTTTTAACTGCTGTCTTTTTTATTCGTCTGTCGTCTCACAATTAATCTGTTGGACCATAACAAAAGTGCTTGATTTCAGCTGAGATCGAGACCAGTTCACATTATCATAGAAATGACTCCAGGGCTTGATACAGCGGTGGTTGTAGTTCTGTGCGCGTGCGTAACCCTTTGTTGACATCCAGATTAACAGGTTGTATCGATGGGCTCGGGGTTGGTCGGCGCCTTTTCGCGTGTTTTGTGTTCGTTAGTCTTAAACACTTACGGGATCAACTCGGGACGTATTTGTGACGTGTCAGTGTTTGTGCGCGTCTGCCACAATCATCTTTATATTTGTTTACTTTTGCCAAGGTGACCGCCTCCACGCATCTGTAGTGCACCCCGCAGGTGTGCTGTCGCCCCCTATGCCTACCTCAAGAGAACAGTATAGTTTCGCAAAAACGCAAAACCTCCTTCAGTTCATTACAAAAATCCAATAATAGATACATTAATAAATAATAACAGCTCCCTGTTTCATTGTGTTGCGGTGTTTTTATAACCCGGGTCTACCGTAAGTGGAACCTGGTTTGGTTCCAAAACCTCAAGGAAGGAGTTCGATGTTCTGATGAATTTAGGGTTGGGACATGAAGTGATTTTAGTTTGATGTCAGGATGTGAGAAAACCTCACGTCAATGCTGCGACCTGACACGAACATCAAGTGTGTGTGTGTTGTTCGGAGGCGGAGTTGAAGCCACACCCCCAGTGTTGGAGCTCTGCAACTATAAGAGGCTCCGTCCCCTCTGTTGTCCCCCACATCCTGAATCCCAGACTCTTCATCAACTGTCCTACCCAGAGCCAGAATTTTATGGACAGTAATTCGTAGTTTGTGTTCGATCTGCACTTCTGACTCTAATCTGAAGACCAGAGCGGTCACCATGGCTGTGGTTGAAGCTGTGATGCCCACAGTCCCTGCGTTTGCAAGTGTCCAAACTTTGGAGAACAAGCATTTTGACAACGTAAGTATAAACGCCGTTTCACCTTTTCGGATTTGTCCCCCTGAATAATTGGCAACTTATGTTTCCTGCTAGTGGATAATCAACCACTCACATCGCTTTTCGTTTTTTCCCCTGAATGTGCAGTCGTGCAAGGTTGACGCGTGTACGCGCAGCAGCATCGCAGCAGGTGGCAGCGACAACCCGCTGATTGAGGTGGAGTTTAGCATCGTGCAGGCTCCAGCCCTGCCGCCCCGAGAGGACGACGAACTGGCAAAGTTCCTGGACCTGGAGTTCATTTTGTCCAACACAGTGAACTCTGCTGATGTCTTGAGCAACAGTAACGACGTTTCTTCTACACCTGCGGCGCAGCAGTGTGCGTATTCGCTGCCAGACTCTCCGGAGAGTTGCGGTTCGCTGCCGGACTGCAGCGAGCACTCGTCACCGCACCTGGGCGCGCACAGCTACCCGGAAACCGTAGCGTCGTTCACGGGTTCTGGACCCGTGCGCAGCCTCATGGCGGAGCTTCTCACACCCGAGTTGAGCTACCCCGGAGAGAGTTCACCCGAGAGCGCGGGGACGACGAGAGATGGACGGGAGTACACGGAGCTGCGGGCGATAAATCCCGTCAGCAACCCGACTTCACCAGAACGTCAACAAGCGCCACCTTCACTGGTTGGATACAAAATCAAAAATGAGCCGGTAGATCAGCCGTGTATGATGACTGCTGCTGCTGCTGGAGGAAACTTTATGGGACAGATTCGCTCCGTGCACTCAGCTGCGTTTTCACACCAGCAGCACGTTGCCCTTCCTACCGTCTACCACCTGCAGCACCCTGCTCCACAAGAACACACAGATCTCCACCATCTCAGCCACCATCATCATCATCATCCTCATCCTCATCATCCTCCTCCTCCTCACCACCAACACCACCACCACCAGCCACACTACATGGCTTCTCCATACCAGCCACAGTTCCAGACCCAGCAGTTGCCACAGTTTCAGGGACAGTACAGTATGCACAGAGAGCCTGTGCGTGTCCACCAGCAGCATTACCCGGCCTCTGTGCAGGGTGTGATGCTCACTCCACCGTCCTCGCCGTCATTCGTTGAGTTTTTCGCACAGGAGGAATTGGGCAGCATCAAGCAGAAGCGAGGCCGCAGGTCGTGGGCCAGGAAAAGAGCTGCGACCCACAACTGCGAGTTCCCCGGCTGTGGGAAGACCTACACTAAAAGTTCCCACCTCAAGGCGCACATGAGAACACACACAGGTGAGTCCTCTATACTATCCAGAAAAATTCAGTATAACCAACGATGTTCGACCAAGTTTAATATCCAACTTTAACTTATTTATTCTGTTCTCCTCAGGTGAGAAACCCTACCATTGTAACTGGGAAGGCTGTGGCTGGAAGTTCGCCAGGTCAGACGAGCTGACCCGTCACTTCAGAAAACATACGGGTCACAGGCCATTTCAGTGCCACCTGTGTGAACGCGCCTTCTCCAGGTCTGATCATTTAGCCCTTCATATGAAGAGGCACATGTAGGTCCACACACTGGGACCAGGACAGACATGTCAGTGGACCTGGGTTCAGTACCTGGTCTTCAGGCAGTGAACCCTGACACTACAGTAGTGCCTTTGGTCAGAGCATCTTTATCAAAAACAAATGTACTTCATGGATCAAGTGCCTCGCTGTCAGGAGGGAGTGAGTGAATGAATGGATACCGATGTTTGTTTGTTTTTTTTCTCTGTGTGTTTGAATATTTTTTGTCATAAATTATGCTATTTTGATTATTTAAGACTCTAACTCACCATGTCTGTTGAATAACTTATTGAATGGGCAGTGAGTTATGTTGACCAGGCTGTATTCCTTGTCAAACCTCTTCATGGGCCGGTCCCACTGTACTTATATGTGAATAGTATTTTTCTAAGGTCTTTGACAATACTCAGATCAGGACAGGGTTTTTATGAATGAAACTTTTCAATTTTCTCTTATTATTAATATCTACATAATAAACATGTTTTTGTAGATTTGCCTGTAACTGCTAAATGTAGGCCAGTCCTATGCTTTCCATGTTTTGTTTTTTTTTTGTTTGTTTTTTTTTAAGGTTGCAGCAATGCCAAATCATTCAGGTACTGAACTATTGCTCCAAGATGTTCTCCATTAATCAGTGTTTTCAGGGACACACTTCTGTGTTTTTTCAACCTGTACAGGAACAAGAACAATTGTTTTTTTTTGTTTTGTTTTTATGTGCTTAAGGGCTGAAAATAAAATTCAAAATACAAAACCTGTCTCGTTTGTCATCCTCAATTGATTTTTTTTCTTGCATTTTTCTTCCCATAATGTCTCACTTTTAACACTGAGAATAAAAAATAAATTCACTGTAGTCACAGAAATGCAATCGAGCAATGAGCTGTTTCCGCCCTGAAGATTTTATGATACAGTATGTACAGTTACCTATGAAACGCTGCCACCTAGAGGCCATTTATGTTAAAACACCGAATGACACAAAACAATGGTCTAAGGATCTTTTTGCTTTGTGCTGGTGTTCATTATACGACCTGAGTAATTTTGATTGTGTTGTTTGGAGAGAACACCCTCACTCCCCTTGTAATAACCTGTTGCTGCTCTCACACAGAGATTGGTTCTTGACGAGATTCATCAGAACTTTCAACGGGACCTATTGTTTTTTTTGAAGGAGCTGCTAGGTTCGGATCTAGGAAGTTTTTTTTGACACCTGATGTTGAGGTAGGTTTACATTGCCTTATTTAATGTACATGGTGCTCCAAATCATGATATTATTTTCATTGTACCTTTATTAACTATCTCTCTTTTTCTCCTCCTTGGACAAGTCTCTCCTTTACATATTTTCTGCAGTACCCAGTATGGATGTTTTATGTCTTTTAATTGTTTTTTTTTTTTGCCATTTTCCTCTTTTATATCCTAGATGCTTATTTACCACAAAATCATAAAATAATTGGACATTTTTACATTTTGTATACAACAATGATAGGAAAAGTCTGCAACATAAATACAGTATACATTTTAAAACCTGTGATGCTGATGCCAGTGTAATGCAACAGAGCGAGGAAGGACTTTGGTTTAACCAGTGAATAAAAAAACTTCCATCTCTGTCTATATCTTCATCCTTATTTCCAACTACATACATGTCTCACTGAAACCATCAATGTCCTCTTTGTCTCCTACCTGGTAGCTCCATCTCTAGAATCATTCCTCTACCAATGTATCTACTATGCCACTTCTGAATGAATGTCCAAACCATCTCAATCTGTCTTCCCTAGCTTTTTTTTTACGTTTCTGTCTGTGTTGTCCCTCTACTCACCTCATTCCTGATCCTGACTTCATTCTGGCTCCACTCTATTCTTCTCCTCTCTTCCACAGTCTCTATCTCTTTCACTGTGTCCATTGCTCCAAACTCCTGCACCTTCTCCTCCTGTGCCCTTGTGACCACACCATTCCACTGTTTTCCTTTTCATTTACACACATGTACTATTCTTTAAAATTAAAATCTTCAATCTACACAGAAAACCCTGACTAAATTATAAACCAGTGAATTCCTGTCATCTAGTGTTCATTTATTTTTATAGCATATAGTTACGGAAAAAAAATCTTTACCCTGAGATCATTTCTACTGCTTCTCATTCTATGGTTGCACCGTTCAAAGCTCTGACATTGTTAATCCTTCTTGGGTAACCCTGACTCTGGTGTTTGGAGAGAACTCTCTCCTCCCTCCCCCGTCATCTTCCTATCTTTTAAACCTGTTCTTTGTTGCTGTGCTCCCATAGACCTTCTTGTCAAGATTCCCTGAAACTTTCGACTGGACCCCATTCCAATCACAGTGACCGGTTCTGATTCAGGAAGTCATTCAAGCCTAGATGATGAGGTAGGTTTCCTTGGACTTATTTACTGTAGGATTTTACCTTCAATTCCTTTCATTGTACTTTTATGAATATCATCTTTTCTTCCTCATTTTTTTCCTCAGACAAGACTTTCCTATATTTCCAATTTGATTAGATATAATTAATAAGAATATTATCTTTATATTAAAAAAGGTTTAATTGTTCAACCGTAACAGTTTTTTGACCATCTGTGGCATCAACCTGAGGCTGGAAAATTTCAATAATTCAAACCATGCCCTGTACTCTACATCTTTTTCCGGGGGGATAATTCTGCTTTACCAACTAACATTTGGGCGTCAACCTGTAGCAACACGCGCATGTGCTGCAGTCGTCCACCAGAGGGAACTGTTTCGCAAGGTACAGCAGGGACGCGATAGTTATAAAAATAACATAAAAATACATTTTAAAATCTGTGATGCACTGGGGCCAAGACAGCCTAATGCAACAGAACAAGAAATGACTTTAGTTTAGCCAGTGAATAAAAAACTTGCCACTTCACTGATTTCTGTTTTACATATTTTTGAATTTGAGCAGAGCAGAAAAGAGCCAATATCCAAATTTGCAGTCTAACACTCAAAAAACACAAGTTTAAAATATGGCCCCTGGTCTATTTAGATTTGTAAATTTATATAATAAAATGTGAGATAACACTATACTTTTAAGATATGTACAGTAAATATTTATCTGAGTGCTTAAAAATGTTTATTACTTTTGAGACGGCCATTACTGCATTCATGCACCAGGATATGTTTAATAATGTCTGAAAATGTAAGCTTTCAAAAGTTTAATGATATTAAAGTGAATCCAAATTATACGTCCTTGAGCAATAGTTAATACCAATTGAGGTTAAAGTGTGCGTCCCTCTCCAAACTCTGTCTTCACATGGCAGGGACGACGGAGCACCGATGTGAAAATCCCGGATTTACCTAAGGATTAATTTACTCATCAGAAGAAAAGAGGCCTCACAACAGAATAACTGTCGATGACGAAGCTGTAAATCATAATCAGATTAAACCATCAATCTGCACCCAAGATCCTGACTAAAATATTATATATATATTATGAGTGTTTTCAAAGCTCCGACATCTGACTGCCCCGAATCATCCTCTCATGAACCTTCCTGCAGGTGTTGAGCTCACTGGAAGTCCACTGTCCCCACTGAGATTTGAACTTGCCCAGAAAGTGGACCCCGGAGTTCCACGCCAACGACAGACATTGACTCTGAGCCAAGGTGAGTTTTGATTATCTGATTTTACGTGATGAAAAACGAAAGTTAAATAGTAAAGTTGAATAATATGTAATCGACTTAGTGAAGTCTAGTTTTCTTGTAATAGACAGTCAAAATGTTTTTATATGAATTTATCAAATGCCTCACAAGGGAGTAAAGTAGAACACAGTTATTACTTGATTAAAATGTAACACCAAGGTGAAAATGTTTAATTGAAACAAGTGTTAAACATCCTTGAACACAGAAACTCTGGGGACTGGAGTTTGACTCCAATTCCTGGCATAAAACAAGGGCAACATTAATTAAAGCATCGTGGTGTGTTTAAATACATCTGAAAATGTAAATGTATGAAAGTCATAACTTTTTAGTTCATAACTGTCTGAATCCATATCATACTGCCTGAAGCTAAGTAGAAAAGACACTTCACATGTTGCAGTTTTACTGAAGATGAAAAACGACTTGTCCTTGTAGCCTTATGATTTACATATTTATTATATAAGAATCTGACACGTGGACCGGATGATGTTGGTCAGTCTCACTGCTGGTCAGGTGGAACATGATCACATCGTTTTCCCCGAATTCAACATAGATGTCTTACTAACGAAAATTCCAGAAACGTCCATATTCATAAATGATGTGCACCTTAAAATGCATTACTACGTCCTCCTCTCACCCCAGCCTCACATAACCACTGCGCCTGCATGCGTGTCTCCTCCTCCTTCTCCTTCCTCTCCTCTGCCTCCTCCACCTCCTGTCTCCTCTTCTCCGCGAACCCCACTGTCTGATCGGTCTGTAATTAAGGTAAAGCCGGTG
Source organism: Paraplagusia blochii (assembly GCA_016785265.1). Classification (NCBI taxonomy): domain Eukaryota; kingdom Metazoa; phylum Chordata; class Actinopteri; order Pleuronectiformes; family Cynoglossidae; genus Paraplagusia; species Paraplagusia blochii. The sequence goes on along the minus strand of JAFBJS010000688.1, from coordinate 50,702 downwards.
TCTCTGCATGCAAATGCAAATAAATGCACATGCACCCCATCATGCATCTGTCATCCGCCGCGCACCTCCACCTTCTCTCGTGTCTGAGTGGACGCCCCGCCGCCTCCATCATCTGCAACCACCGGTGGCTCGCTGCAGCCTGTAGGCTGTTTGTTCGCTGCCACACCACACCTGTCTGCATCTGCAGCGGCACCGCATCCACTCATTACCACATCACTACTACACCGCCACCCACTTTGACTGGCATGGTTATTTCGGGCCAGCATGTCATGTGGGGACAGCAGTCCACCCGTAGGTGATGGCGGCGTCAATTAACGTGTTTATCTTATTGCGGGTGCGTCTGTCGGCACAAAACCAGCGGGATGTGGGGTTTTTTCGCCCCTTCTGTGCAGAGACAATGAACTGTCTGTCAGTCGCATTGGTCCGTAGACCTGACGTCAACTCCAGTTTCTCTGAAGCTGCTGTAAAACATGGAATTGAACGATGTCCAGCGGACAAAATAAAATACTTGATCATGGTTTATCTTCGTGACCATGTTTATATTGTCACACGTGTATCTGGAGCTGGACTGAGGTCCTGGTTGGTAAAAGATGGGGAAAATGGAAGCAGAGAGCAGCGTCACTGCAGCCGAACTTATCAGTATGCAGTACACCATGTGGGTAATAAATAATGGAGTCGTTTCATTTCGGTAGATTTCACAGCTCTTTAGAAGACAATTGTTTGTGAATTTCATATTCAATTTATATCATATATAGTATAGAATGGTGTCCACTATAGTGTGCTGTAATTTACATAAATATATACAGTTTGTATGAAATAATACAGTCAATAGAAACAGAAGAATCTAATTGTCTTTATAATATATACTTATTATTATTAGACATGTCGTATTAACCTTTGCCAATATCCGATATTGCATATTGATATGTGCAGTCGCTTGTCATCGAAACTGAGGTCCAGTTCAAGCAACTTTGGAGAAAACCCATGCATTGTGAATGGGATTATATTATCGGAGGAAAACTCTATGTAGACTTACAGATATTACATATACATCCTAATATTGGGCCGATATTAATATATAATAATAATTATAGGAAATAAACAACAAAGTACTTCTCAGAAATAAATCATTTGTTTAATGAAGAGAATAGAACCTGTTAAAATCCCCCTTTTCTCGCCCGCCCCTCGCTGTGGAATCCACTGTTGCCGTGTTGCCCAGAGACAGACAGCCAGGGTGTGTTTGTTTTAACCCCCCACTTAATTTAAACCCATGGAGGAAGGCGGTGCTTAGAGGGGGGAATCTTTGACCTCCTTAGGAAGAAGGGAAGGAGGGAAACGCCGGGGATGGAATTCGGAGTTGAGCAATTTCCTGAGAAGGGGAAGTCAATGACGAACTAATGCACACTTTAGCCGCTACACTTCCAAGGTAAGAGCACCCGCCGACCGGAAATGAAGGTAGAAGGGTTTGAATTTTGAATTTTCCGCTTCGGTCAGCATCGTCAATAATGTTTACATCTTCTTAAAGGAGCTCAACGGTCACCGTGAACGTGTTTCACCGTCGAGCCCCCGCGGCTGCAGACTATACCTGTGCGTGAAGTAAACGGCACAAGTAATGACACGACAAGTTACAGCCGCGGTGTGATTACGGATGGAGTTGGTCAGAGAATTGTCCAGTTTAATGTCCAGTGGGAGAAACACGTGGCACTCGACCCCCACCCCTCACCCTCTCCCTCTGCACATTAAGCTGGAACCCGAGCTGTGATGTTAAATTTCTATTTCAACTTTTCATGGTTAAATCTATGATTTTATCACCTTTAAGATCAGTCAGTAATGGATGAAAAGCGCTGTTTTCCATCAGATTCAATTTGTTTAAACAAACATCGTCAAACCTTGAAATGAATAACTATATAAATTGACATATACAAGTGAATATATGAAAGTATACATGCATGTACAAGTTTTTACATAAATATTCAAGTATAAATTAGCTGTCCAATTGAGTATCTAAATCAGTCTTTTAAAAGTTTCTGTGTCATTTTAACTGTTTTGCTTTGTAGGAGAAAAAAAGACGTTTATTCTATGGTCCGTATGCATGACGTAGGAACCTACCACTATGTCTATGCATCGGTGCTAATCCTGGGTTTGACCTGAAATGTTTGCTGGAGTCATTTATTAAAGTCAACAAAACCTACTTTCTGGCACTGACAAGGGTCTCTCATCCATGCAGGCTTCACATCCTTTTTTTTCATCTGCTATATATTTTTTTCCAAGCCGCTTTAAGACCTTAACTCTAAAAATGTTGAGAATCACAGGTTCAGCCATTGTCATGGACATAAATGTGCAGCAGAAAATATTCTGGCTCAGAGGTATTGGATGTGTGTTTTATATAATTCAAAAAAGTGAATTAGTATTTTCTAAAATCTTACCTTACAGGCAGGTACTTGATGGAGTAGTCTGGTTATAGTGATACTGTCCGGGAAAAAAGAAAAATCTGTTTTATTGTCCTTTGCTCTGTGAACACTAGATGGTGCTGTTGTACAGTGAAGCCGTGTCGCTCGTGAGTGTAGCTGTGTCCACTGTCCTTATCTCAGAGAGACAAAAGCATCAAATCATCAGAATGGTTTGAAACACAGTCTTAGTTAAAGTGATGTGGTATGAAACCATCGTCTTGAGTGGAAGCCACTGTTCTCCCACTCGGTCTCTAGGGGGCAACACTGTATGCCAATACCCAGGGGTGCTGCTACTTGACATTGTACTTAGTGCTTGTGTAATTAATAACCGTAACAGCGTTCTATTCTCGGGCATGAAGGTCGCCCTGTTTCACTGAAACATTATGTAATAATGATTTCTGTAAAACAGAAAAAGTTCCAGTAATGTGCACATTTTTATTTACTTGCATGGCTTAAAATTACTCTTATGATGAATTCTTGGTAAAACACAGAGTGATGCAACCTCTATCCGTCCAGAGATCTTCCTAGAAATGGTGAATTGGTAGTGTCAAAATCAGTGGTAGTGTCAAAAATAAAAAAAATCTGTAATTTAAAAAAAGGGTGTTGGCCACTTCACCTAAGTCAAGGCAGGAATCAGGCCCTGGGTCAGTGTTTGGACTTGGACTTATGGTTGGTCACGCTGTATATGTATTAATAATATGTGATATTAAGTGACAAAAAGACTCTACTACAATTTACCATGTTAGGATGTTAGCCAACTGTGAACCTCCGCCCATGTTGTTGTTGTTGTTTCCTTGCTCTTTGGTGCTAAGAGAGTGGAGCTCTGTGGATTTTCACATCCTGATTTGCTAATATATCAGTCCGCCACTGCTGGAAATTAAATCTGTGACAGCAGCGAGACTGAAGCCATCCATTAGCCGACAATAAAATGTCGAATGTTGTAAAACCAATCCAATTAGCCGCTCATTGAAAGGCATTGATTAGTCCTGTAATGAAATGTTACAAACACTGTGATGGGATTTTACCAGAAGGATTGTTTTTTTTCTTTTTTGTGAATAAATGTAGGATTTAAAATATTGTATTAGAGGGGGACTCTCTCACAAGATCTCTCTATGGACCACACTGATATTGGGTGTAAATAACGCAGCATTTTTGTGTAACAAATGCTTAAAAATATATAAATCTTTTTAGAGATGATTGTTCTATTTTCATATTTACTTGACACATTTTTTCAACTTTCAATTTCAGCAGCAGTATCAGATTAGTACGCCATCTTCTGGATGATATTGTTACAGGTTTAGTTTGAAGTAGTTGCATGTATATACGTATAACAGCCTATATACAGTAGAAATGCACGTGTATAGATATCTCTATACATTAGAAATGTCCTATATTAACTATTAACCATGTATATTGGAAACTATATAATATTTCCAATGTACATACCAATCAATCAATACATACATCTGTTTGTCCCCAAAACTCAGGTAAACGCCTCAGAATCCTGTGTGCAATTCCTGCAAATTTGGCAAAACGGATAATGTATATTATTTCAACACAGAGTAGTCAGTGATTATGAGTTTTTTCTGTTCTTTTTCCACCCTCTTCTTCCTTTCCTGTTGAGTTTCTTTTTTTATTCACATTTAAACCCCCTCTCAGTCCTGAAGCCATTGCCTTATTGTGAGACCTTTTTCCCAGCGCTCCACGGTGATGCACAGCGGTGCTGCCTCTATTGACTGGCTGCTGCTCAAAAGCCTAAGCATAACTTGTCACCGCTTAAAGTGGAGCGGCTGTGACTTAGAATATATTTGCTTATCTGTGCAGCGTCGGTAAGAAGCTGGCCGTTCTGACAAACCACTGCACTTGGCAGCCCAATCCTGACGCTACATATTGACGATTAGATAATGGACACGACTGCTTTGCATTCTCTGCAATATGTGGCATTGTCAGTGTAGAGATAGGAGGAAGAAGATGAGGTTCTTTGTCACCACCCCAGTGTTTTTTAGGATCAGGCCATGGGTAATCAAACTGACGCAGCAATAGTGTGGAAGTCCAGGGACATTAGTGTGGTTGGTGCAGTCCTGGTGCTGTATGTGACTGATGGTGGTTTGCATCCAGGTATTGTTATGTCAGAGTTTTCGCGTTGCATGTTTGACTTCACGTTTAACGTGCTTTAGAGCGACTCGTAGTCAGAAAAATATGGTATCTAATTTAAACATTCGTCAACTACAATTAAAAAAATAAAACTAATCCAGTGATCCGTTTGGAAAATCTTAAAAAACCCTGGAGCATCTTCTCCATTTCTGGATCAGATGGTAGCTGAGGTTCAATGACACTTAGTGTTCGGTCCATACTTCTTCATCTTTGCTGCATTGGTGGGAAAGGAGACAGAAAGTAAAATCCTCAGGATTTATTTGAATTGTGACACCACAGGTCATTCTCTTCCTGGAATATGGAGCCATGACAACCACAGAGGCTTCTAGAGGTTAATGTTTCACTGTGGACAAATAAAAATAATATAGATAAAAGTGGAATTCCTTCGACCGCATTTGATCTAAGTCTGTCTTGGTGTCCACTACAGGTCTGTAGTGTACGGCATCACTTTAATCTCTGACGTGACGGGCATCACATTGGCACATCACAGGTGGTTCTTGACAGATAACGAAGATAATGAAGATAAGTCCTAGGAAGGTTATGTGCAACATGCTGTGAGTTCACTGCAGCTGCGCCACCTTATGGCGGCATGAAAATATACCTTTAAAGCTTTTGTTTTATAGGGGTTAGTTCATTTCTAATGCTTTTTTTGACGGTTGTCCTGAGCTATTGTCTTCAGTGCTGCACAAAATATATATTTTAACAGAAAAAATAACAATAGGTAAATCATGTAATCAAAAAAAATAGTTAGTAATTAGCTTAATAGCTGACTTTCATATATATTATATATGTTTATATACCATATTGTCAGCTAACAAGCATAAATGCATGTCTATGCACTATTATATATATTTTTCACACAGCTAATGATTTCAAACAGCATTGTAGACATTTGGTCCTTTATGTAAAAATACCTCTGTGACCAGGAATGGAGGGAATCTGACCACGTCTCTCTCTGCCAAACAGATCTGTCCGTTCAGTGTTGGTGTCACACATGACAGACGTCGGTCTGTGTGGCAAGATGAGAGTCATGTTCTCAGAATGCTTGTAGGCTGTAAAAAGCTGGTGTGCCATTACTGTATCGACCACCGACGAAGCCCTGTGATATATATGTAGTATATGTGTTTAGTATTTACATCGTTTATGTTTTCATCCAGTGGTTGAACATGTTAGCAGAGCAAATATTTGCACTGCCATGGTGTAATCCCGAGCATTGGACACAGTTTCCGGCGGTCAAAACAACCTGACACCTTGTGTTGCTAACAGTCATTACCCACTCATACACCGTACAGACTTGGCTCCCTCCATTGTCCAATAAGTACTATCTTAGCGGTTCTGAACTGCTGGTCACAGGTGTTGTTCAAAAGAACATTATGTCAGTTAAGTAATTTATTTAGTTGGGGCCAAAAGACAGAGAGGGGACACATGCTGTTAGACGAATCAGCTGTCAACTTCACTCAGCCTCCCTGCACATGTGCTCCAGGCCCATCCCATTGTAAAGTCTCCTGCATTTGCCCGTGAAATGGAATCACATTCACAAACTGACAGCATGTTCTGTCAAAGTAACATGGGGTTATTTACATTTTCATTCCATTGATTTAACGTTAAAGGTGCAACAAGGGAAGGGAATTGAACCTGTAACCCTCATAGATGGTTCGGCCATATCAACTAATTGATTGTTGTATATGTAAACACCCACATAGACACCTGCACCTTGTTATATATCTCTTCTATAATTGCAGAGGATGGGTTTTAGTCTGTGTTATAAGCTCAGCATTCTGCAGTGTCACTTCATTGATAGTTGTCCAGTCTAACAAACTGGAACCATCTCTCAAAAAGATGGAACACCTAAAAATACTGTGTTTGAAAGATTATTCCAATGTGTTGTAGTAATTTCTGACTACTTTTTTTTCTCCGGGTTTTGGTTATGAGATGAAGCAGGAGGAACCAAGTATGGCCCAACATGCCCTTTGCCAAACAACACTGCTGATTCAGGAGTATTTCAGTTTTTGGCCACTTTGTCTTTTGGTTGTTTGGCAATTTGAGAAAAATATTTAACTGTTACATTATTCCTACTGATAATGTTACATCATGATTGATTTTTTTTCTTCTCTTTTTCACATCCCCTTTGGTAACGGGTGCCAAAGTATCAAAAAAGAAGAATAGACAAGACGGTCAGAGTCCAAATATCTGAGTCCAGACATTATCATGTTATAGTAAATGATAATGAAAATGTATTTCATCATCAGTCATTGATTACAAAACAACCCCAGTCAAACAAATGTGTTTACTGATCAACTGTGAGAAGGTCCTAATTCAGAGCCTACACACTCTTCCTGCCACTCCTCCCACAGCCGTCCAATGGGCTCGGCTCACATCTCTCCTGGTGTACATACATACGAGTCCACCAGTGGATGGAGCCACAGTGGTTAGATGATTGACCCCACTCCTCACATCAGTTAGTGATCTGACTGCTGACCCACTAGGTTCCTATGACAGCAATTTTTTTATTTATTTCTTCACCACATAATAAATATAATAAAAAGGTAAGATTCAGGGTTACTTTTTTTCTTTTGGTCATCCTGAAGCTTAGTGAGTGTTATGGATGTGCTGCGTGTTGTTATTGTCAGCTCCTGCGCACGTGTGTGTGTGAGAATGTGTGTAGCAATGAATGGTAGCTATATTTGGGCACTTACTCCTTCTTTTAGCTGATGGGCTATTACCTCACTCCACAGTATTGGTGGTGGAGCGATGGAGGGTTTGTGTAGTATGGGGTGTATTATTTATGTAATACAGTATGTATTTTAAAATATTTTGTCTGTTGCGGAATAAAAATGTGTTGCTGTTCCTGTAGTTTTGTTGTTTAGGAAGTTGAGCTTGAACCGTTGGTCTTAGAGTGAATATTTGGAGGCTGCAGCCTAGGGTTCATATACGCTATTAAATAATAAGAAAATTAGGGTTAGGGTTAGTAAAGAACAACTTTTTTATACTTTATACATATTGATGTGTATAGCTAAAATTTTAAGTGTTGCTCAAATAATTTTTTTTTTTTAAATAATAGGTTTGGATTACAGTATTTTGTCTGCCATGAAATAATAAGTCAAAGCCATAGACAAATCTGTCCTAAAACAAAGAAATGTTGCAAAAAAAAAGGCAAAAAGAAAGAGAAAATATCTAGAATTAGTTAAAAGTTGAGCTGCTTTCTGAGCTGCTTTCACAGAGAGTGAGATGAATATGGACAAAAAAGAATTCTGAAACCACTTTAATGTGCTTCAAGGTGTAAATAGGGTTCAACCTTACGACTCAGTGACCATGGTTTGACCCAAGCGACTGTCCACCTTGCACCTTGAACACGGCTGAAACCTGAGGCCTTGTTCACTCTCTGATGTGAACTGTAGAGATTTGAGAAAACTTTTGCCTCAGTCAAACACTTTTTCTTGCCAATTTTCTTTGATATCCATCGTTTCCCTCCTGCTCACCCCCTGCCCCCCATGCCCCATTGGCCCCCACTTGCTCTATTCCCAGTTTGGCTTTTTTACAAAAGTAGTCAATAGGCAAAGTCTAAACGTTCCCTTAACAGTTAATCTCTTTACACAAAAGGCCACTTTGTTATGGCAGCTGCTTTGCTCTAAAATGCAAATCTGTTACTACAACTTTTTTGTACATTGTCTCCTCATTCTGGTTGTTAACAGCACTGTGATCATTATGTTCTGAGCATTTGATAAAATTGAATTTCTGCTACACTGTCAGGCACAGGACCTGTTTTTGAAGGTGACAAAGAAACTAAAATGTGCTGCTTTCCCCCCTTTGCTCTCCCTAATACCCTCCCACCTCTCACCCCCCCTACACTCCACCCCTCTCTGCCTGTCACATGTTCTTTTTACAGCATAGAAAAGTTTCAGGATTAGAGGCAGAATTGACACAAAGCTCCAGCAACTTTGCTTCAGCTACACTGGCAAGAAGGAGAGAGACGAGAGCCGACGACTGGACGAAGACACTCGCCCCATTAGAGCCCAACAACTTCACCAGACTCTGATAACCTTCCCAGGGAGAGCGGGAGAGAGAGAAGAGGAGAGTGGGAGAGAGAGACGGCTGCAGCAGAGAGGCAGAGGATAGTTGTCCTGAAGGATGGAAGAAAAGCAGTTTTCAGGGATCCTGGTGAGTTTCACTCTTTTTAGTTCAACAACAAGACACGCTCCGTACGTGTTCTCTGTCCAGTCTCTGTTTTGTCCACTTCAAGAACACGAGGCCAGATTTGTCAACAAATCCCCGTCTTAGTTGGGTGGTGTGGTTCTTAGACACAAGCAGACACAACTAATCTGTGTTAGCAAGAGCTTGTCCTTGAAGAAATTTGACATTAAAACATGGACCTAAAGTTTGAAAAACTCCAGTAAACAATTAGAATATATATTTTGTTACTTTTTGTCAGACAAATTTATTGTTAAACTTTGTGTTGTAGTCCAGTACTTAGGTAAGCGATCAGTGCCCGACAGCAGGTGAGTGACTTAGAGCATCACATAGTATTAATAAATAAAGCTGTTTTAATAATTTCCCCAAAATCCAACAAGTTATTGTTCCGTTGAAAAGGTTTTTTCTGAAACATCCCTTAATCGTCACAATCAATTCATTAATCAAATGTATTATATTAACTTTTCTGATTATAAACAGTCCAGAATACAGAATACTGTTCTAGGCATCTGCCTGTAAACCATGTGAATAAATTTGAAGTGGTCATTGTGGACATGCACTTCTGTGACAAATATATGTTGAATGAAAGATAGATAAATAGATAGATGGATGGATAAATAGATAGGAGTGACTGATGTGAAAAAAATTAAGTCTCTCAACTTTTAACTTGAATCAGAAAATCTTAGAGAATTTTCTGCAGCTCTTGAACCTCACAGGGAGGAAGACATGATTGGCCCACGCCCCTACATTTCGTAACCTTGCTTAAATTTTCCCTGACCTGTCCCTGACCTAAATTTGGACACAGTGAAACTTTCCACTCATGTTGTCCAGTCACCTGGACCTGCAGCTCTGCTAACATTGAACAGGAGGGTGTGTGTGTGTGTGTGTGTGTGTGTGTGTGTGTCTTTTGGCAGCAGATAAGATGAAGCCAAGAGGAAAAGGTCTTAGTGTCAGACCTTGGCTTTGTCGTTGTCTCCTCTCTCTCTCTTTCACTCTGTTCCACCTCAAGACCGTGATAAACACAGACTCGGACCCGCTAACCATTTGTTGACATTCTGGCTTATTTGAAGTTTCACTTTTCTACCCAATGACATTTTTACAGCCGTGTCCTATCAGCCTGTACGCCTGCTCTCTCCCGTCACTCAGCATTTGAAGGTAGTCAGACTGGAACAAAAATTAGATTCTTCTTCACAGAAAGGTGTATCGTAGTGAAGTTATGGGGATTTTCTGCTTGGTGAGGGATTTGGCAGAGTTGAAAACAGTTAGTTTTGATGAACTGACCCAGTGATGTCTGGCTGCTCAAATTTATAGTGGCTGCACACAGCCCTGTTTGGAAAACGTGAATCCTTGCAAATCTCAACTGATTGTTGAGAGTTTATTGTTATATTTAGGTGGATTAGATAGATCTAATTTAAGGACTTTACTCAAAAGTCCATCTGTTTGATAGTGGAAATCCCTATTACTGTCAGCCATTGTAACTGCACAGTTAAGAAAATACAAATTTAAATGGTAGTTTAGTTTCAGGTTGTAAGAAAACTACACAGTTAAGTACAAAACAGTGACTGTTTGAAGGTTGTTTTCATAAACAGGAATCTCGTTTAATAAATCACTCTTCAGAACACCAGTCCATAGAGAGGACACGGCCACAGGTGTTGCTTTTGGATTTATCAAAGCAGGACAAGTGACCCATCAACTCAGTTTAATCTGAACCTTTTGATTCTGGTTCTGGTTTGTTACCAACAAGGTCAGAGCATTGAACCTTTTTCTGTAGTAAGTACACACTACCTGACACTGTGTTATTCTTTATTCATGGAAGGACACAATGTTAGTAATGGAGTGACCAACTCGATCAGTGCAGATTAACCATAATAGTGATTATATTTTAACTTATTTTGGGCTTTGACTCCATCATTGTTTGTTGGTCTTTGTACCATTAGTGGTGTATCTGACAATAGTGCGGATGTTTGAAAATTAAACAGTTGGATTTCCATAAATCCAAATTTACCTCCACCCTTTGTCTGAGTGTAGCAGTGGACAGACCTCAAACATCACTGAAGTTTGTGGTCAGCAGTTCCTCTTGGGTTGTTAATCTTGCCGATGGGGGTCAGTTAATCACCAGACCAATCAGTGGACCCCCAACAGTGTCCCCATGTTTATCTTCCTCCTTGCCTCCCTGCATCCTCTACACCTAAATAAGGCGGAGTGAATTTATCAAAAAGTTAAATCTGCTCCTTCCTGTGGTGTTTTCTTGGCCCTTTTCTTTACCGTCAGGTTAAATTTATTTATGCCGGGTCCAGATGGCTGGTGCATGGACGTGTCACTGTAAATCTCTCCACACACAAGGTGCCTGCTTCCTGCTACCGCTTGGCTGGTCTGGTAGCCTTCTGCCGGGACCCTTTTCTATCCAAACGTGTTTTCCTTTGCTTATTCAGAGCGTTCAAAGAGAGCCCCCTTCCCCTCAATCTTCTTGGGTCGTCTTTGACTGCCCCTGGAAGCAGCCACTTCCACCAAGCGGATGAGCAGATGGTGCCTCTGGCACAAGTTTTTTACTGTAGCCGTGCCTTTGTTCCTGTTTTCCAGTTACTTCTTTAGCACTTGTTGTCTTTAAAATGTCTGCTCCCTAAATGTATGGACCTGTATGTGAGGAGAAAAGGAGGAGTAGGACGGAGGTTTAGCTCATTTGTCCGCCAGGCTTTCCATTTAAACATTCAGTTGTGTAGACCTCTGCTGCCTGTCCGGTGATGTTAGGGCCAAGAAGAGCTGCATCAAAGCTCTACATGAACTAAAGTTGTTCATTTCATGTTGACTGAGATCTTCATAATTCAGATTTTTGATAAGGGTGGATGCTATGTAGGCTTCTATGACTCATGAACTTCAAGATTCTTGATACTTTTCACCAGTCTCTAATCAGCTTCAACCTTTAAAATAGCTTTTTTTTCTGCTTTGGAACTTTAGAACAAATGTTTTCACATGCGTTTGTTATGTGTGTTTCATCACAGTGTTCTTGAAAAGACCTTTACTATCGGTCCAAAGTATCTCTGCTTGCATTTTTTACTACCTGCTTGCTACCACACAGCTTTCTGTTTTATTTTATTATGTTTTATTTTCATATTTTACATTTATGTGATCGTCATCAAATGATTTTTGACTAATTTCTCAATATTTATTCAGGTATGAGGACTGATATTAACATTAACCTACACACTTACTTTGATTATAAAGTGAAGTTGTTAACTATGGTGCTCACTAACCATGTTTAGAGCCTCTGTAGTAAGGAGAATGTGACGAACACACGTGACTCAGAAAGCAGGGAGGTTGCTGTCAGTGCAGGTGATGGAGGAAAAGGGGTGAAGGGTCTCAACGTGATTCCTGTGTGTGTTTTCACCCTCTGACTTACTAGCTGAATGAAAAAGAAATAAAAGAGAGAAACAAAATACCAGTGGCCCTTGAAGGTCCAGAGGCAGTGACCAGCAGGGACTTCACAGCAGCCACTGTGGTGAAGGTATAATTGAGGGACCAGAGGCCACAATGCCAAACACGTCCACTGCTGGGCACTGTGTAAAAAGTAGCCCTCCTCTGACCAGACCCCCCCCCTCTGACCAGCCCCCCCCCCCCCGTGTACACAAACACACACAACCCCCCACACACAGCACGGGGGAAAAAAAAGGAGTCCATTGTGATTTGAACCTTTTTAGATTTCACTTTGAAAAACCACTCAGGCTGAAAAAGTTTTTTTTTTCTTTCTGAATTTTCTTCCTCTCCCCCCCCCCCCCCCTTGTGT
>JAFBJS010000688.1:0-38013 GCA_016785265.1 Paraplagusia blochii | reverse complement strand
AGCAGTCACTGTGGTGAAGGTATAATTGAGGGACCAGAGGCCACAATGCCAAACACGTCCACTGCTGGGCACTGTGTAAAAAGTAGCCCTCCTCTGACCAGACCCCCCACCCCCACCCCCCGTGTACACAAACACACACAACCCCCCACACACAGCACGGAGGAAAAAAAAGAGTCCATTGTGATTTGAACCTTTTTAGATTTCACTTTGAAAAACCACTCAGGCTGAAAAAGTTTTTTTTTTCTTTCTGAATTTTCTTCCTCTCCCCCACCCCTCCTCTGGTGTAATGGTCCCTCCCTCCCTCCCTCTCTGCCTCTCTCCTTCCATTCTCCCTTTCACCTTAATAAAAAGACAGACAAGTTAAAAAAAAGTGGAGGGGGGAGGTGTCACTCTCCCTCCTTTTCAGATGAAGTTGGTAAAATTATGGACATGGCTTTCAAATTGTGTTGGCACAACAGCGCCCCCTAAATCTTGCTCATTTTAGTGTTAATATAATTTTTAACGCTTCCCAAATGCCTCTTTTCAGTGGCCTTTTCACAACCATATTTTTGTCATTTGTTTCGCTCCAGACCAAACCTGCTCCCAGTCTGTGTTTCTGCACGTCAGTCCTGAATGGCAGCCCAAGGCCTGGGACCAAGGAGGGTGGGAGGGTCTGCCTGTCACAGGGACACCCACCTCCTCACTCTTATTTTTCTTCACTTTGTGTTTCCTTCCTCTTTAAAATCTTTCACACCTGCCAGTGTGATTATGTTTTTAAGAAAGTTGTGAAAGAGATTCTTATCTGGCTTTGGTCAAGCATGACAGTGTGTGTTTGGGAATTTATGTCAAAACTGGGACACGCAGCTACTCTCCGTGTGAAAATGATTAACATCTACACTTTGTTTTTGTCCTGGCTGATTGATAATCATCTACAGTAACAAACAGATGGTGGTAAAAAATATTAGTTTATGATTTATACGGATTAAACATAAACCGTCGGTTACGGAAACCTTGTTTCGAGCAGCTGTTCTGAAAACAATTTGAATTTGTTGACAGGGAAAAGGATGGTAGGGTCAGAGGTCTCTTTAGTCACAGTAACAGTGATGGATGCAGAAGCCAAGAAAGGAATTTCATTCAGTTTTTGTCTCAGAAACTCCCGCCGGTGCGTTCATTAAATCTACCAGTTACATTTAGGAAGTAAGATACAGTGAGGAGCGGGGTGAAATCAGTACCATGGCCAGCTCATCCTCCAGTGAGCTTCAGAACCACAGTGTAAAGATGTGGCTGGTACAGTAGTGGCCTGGTGTGACTCAGCCATTGATGTCTACTGAAGTAAACATGATGTTGTGATGGAATCCTCAGTTTTTGGAGTTGTACTTTACTCCATCTGAGGGGTTTGGGCCTATCAACCAGACTCCAGGAAACAGGGGATGATGGAACAGAATTAGACATTTTATAAACTCGTAATGAAGACCTTTTTCATCTCTCTTCCCCCTTCAACTCTTCTGTCAGCAGTGACATCTGCCACGTGAGGCTGGCTTCAGTCACATGTTCCTCACTTTCATCCTCAGCAATGGTCCCATATGTTTGTCAAAATGTGTATGTTGTGTGCTTTTTCCAGCCCGATTTGTTCCCATCTCTTTTTCTCCAATGAGCCCCGATCTCCTCGGGGGGTCCAAGCCGAAGCCGCACGCTATTTATACAGGCCGAACAGCTGGGGCCCTCCCAGCCAAAGAGAGAGGGGGACAGTCCGAGGGAGGGGGAGAGAGATTATCATGGAAACTTCAGGTTAAGCCAAGCGTTGCCATTCTTTCTCTGTCCTCCCTTTTCTGTCTCCGCGTCTTCCACTACGTCGTTTGTCTTCCTGTCCTGGTGTCCGGTGTGTCCTGGTCAATTCTTGGTCACATCAGGTCATCCCAGCTGCCCGGACAAACATCACTCAACAGCTTGAATCCCATTTCCTCTTCAATTCCTCTTTTTATCTCTTTGTCTATTTCTGTGTCTTTTCATTCTCACTGCTGCCGATGTTTTCGCTCTCTGAAACACACTTTCTTTCCCCGCTCTCAATGAAAGAGCTGAACTGTTTTGGACAGAGTGAGAAAAAGGCCATTTTCCCTCCAACTGCACTTGAGCACATTTTGCTCCTTTGTTATGGCGGACAAAGCCGACCTGCTGTTGCAAAACTGAGCTTTTTGTGCTCTTCTCCCTGTTTTTCTCCCCAGCTCTGTCTCTCCTGTAGGGCTTGTCCTGTTGTGAACCATCAAGTTTCTTCTCTGTCTGTCTCTCCTGTCCTCATTGCTTATTGCTTCTCTCTGGACTTTCCTGCCATCTCTCCTCACCTTCACCTTGCACCAGCTTCTCAGCAGGGGAGAAATAGTTGTGTTCCCTTTGGTTCGTTTACAGTCGGACATCTTTTATTTTGCCTGCCGAGCTAATGAGAGGTGAATAGAAATTAACCCTAATTGCCCCAGGGTACAGATAAATAGATTGGGAGGGATGTTGTTAGCTCAGACATGACCGTGGGCCCCCCGAGAGTTCAGCCTTTCCTTTTAGGAGCAGGATAAAAATTGGATATTTAAAGACTAGGAGCCACAGGGTGGCTGACAGCTTTATACGTCAATTAACCATTCTATAGCTTTATTAGTTCATTTAAATACAAATAGTAATGTCAGTGACTTCAGACGCATTAGTGCCCAGTAGAGCAGAACACTACCATGGGCAATGGCCTGGAAAATAGAATCGTGTCAGCAACTTTTTACAGTTTAGTTGGCAAACAGAATCACTTGTCACTTTATTATTATAAAGTCTGTTAGTTCTAACATTTATTTTATGATTTACTCTTGATATCCAACTAAAAAATACAGAATATTTGAACATTAA
The DNA here is from genome assembly GCA_016785265.1 of Paraplagusia blochii. NCBI lineage: Eukaryota > Metazoa > Chordata > Actinopteri > Pleuronectiformes > Cynoglossidae > Paraplagusia > Paraplagusia blochii. The sequence continues at coordinate 35,154 of JAFBJS010000688.1, read as the reverse complement.
CAAATACCAAAGGATAAAAATATCCAAAATCCAATTTGTTCAAATCCAATTGTCCTTCAAGGACAACCTTTATGGTGGAAGAAAAGAAAATTTCAGCGTTTTGGGGGTTGATGTTGAATTGGTTCACACAGACATCAGTGTTATTACACACTCAGTCTTTATTTCTACTCATGTTTGTCCCCCAGTATTTTCCATTTCTACTGTTCTTGAATTTGCTCTTTGCTCTGTGTTTTTTTGTGTCAAAGTGGAAGAGCTTAGGCTGGAAGTTTGGGAATTAGACCGCACAGATTGGACTTCTCTGAAAGAACCAGCAGAAACCAGAAAAATCTCTTTTTCTCTTATTGATCTTTAAGCTTTACCTTTTGGATTGGAGGTCACACACGCACACGCACGCACACGCACCCACACACACACACACACACACACACACACATAACAAACAGCAGCTATCAACAGAGTGTGCAAATATTGGACAGCTCCTGTCTTTTGTGACATTGCCCTGAATATTAATTGCCTTTCATTGACCTTTTGGATCAGAAGCTGTCTCTATCAACAGAAGAGTGGCAGTGGTGATATTTATTCACTAAGATAAGAGGACTTTTCGATAGAAAAAAAAAATAGACAGAAGCTGGAAGATGGAATTAAAAGAATTAAATCAAAATCAGATTAGGTTTTTGTTTGTTTGTTTTTTCTGCTTTCTGTCTTCAGGTCTGTTTTCCACATTTGTCTCACTTTAACCTTTAAAATGTTCCCAATAATTGAACATTTACAATCATTGTCTTAAATATGTCTACCCTAAAAAATGTCCATATAAATATAGTCATATATATATATATATATATATATATATATATATTGTAGGTATGCAATTATAGTTATCTTGAGGAGGGTAGATCTGTTCTCACCCTATCAGTGTCCTGTATCCTGACCTCCCCTTACTGTTTATCTCTTTGGCTACTGTTTGTCTTACCAACTTTGCTCAATGCTGGTTTGTCCCGGCTTCCAAGTAAAGACAAATAGTGTCACCCACACACGGCACAGACAAAAACTGTCATTTCTGCATGCAGATATAAAGAAATTGACACAAACAAACTTGTTTTTATTGTGAACGGGACGTTGTTTGACTCAGGGACAATATAACATGGTCTTTCCCTGGAACTGAATATTGAAGAGTTTAGACTTTTCTGTGTGTCATTTACACACTGACATGTCTCCCATATAAAGTCATATCATGGTATTCCTCATATTAAATGACAGCGGTCGCCAGTTCAGTTTTTCGTAACTTGATTGGCCTCTCCTGATAAAACAGAGCAGCGGTTAAAGGAATAGAAGGATGAAGTGCGTGCACAGCAGCAGCCAGAAACAAACAAAAAAAAAATCCAACATTGCAGATTGTGCTGCCTCCCCCATTTTGAAGGATTCTAAGAATCTGATCTTCTGCGAAATCTTTTTTAGGAGACTTGTGGTCTTTCTTGTGTTAATTGACACATAATCAACTTCTGTTCAAGGTAAAATGTTGTTTTTGTAGTTTGCCAAGCAAAGTATAAACAAAACTACTTTTTAAAAAGTTGTTGTTATGGTGACTAGCAGCATCTGTGCTCCACTAATAGGTTCTTAATGACCTACATAATAGGGAAGTTGGTCAAAAAAAAAAAACATACAGATCCATTAACTCAGCGCTAACAACCAGCTGCAGCCACATCGACATGTTACTGCGTTGCTACTGAGTAGTTCTAGTAAGAAGTCCATGTGGAGCAGTCCAAGAAAGACACCTTAGTTTTTAAACCTAATAAAAACAAAAGGATATATATATATATATATATATATAATGAATAAAAGGAGAAGTGTATTGGCATCCCAATGTGTTTTGCAGAGTACCTCTAGTTTTCCCCAACAGTGTGGAATTTTACCAACGTTGATGTTGTTGTTTGTTTGTAACGATAATCAATGGCTATTAAAGCCAACGCTCCGTGGCCCCTCAAACAATAATTTGTCTGTTCTCACCGTGTCAACTTGTGCAGCTATTTGTCAAGAGCACTTGTTTTCATTGCCCTCAGCACTTCCTGTGGACACAGTCAATAGGGCGGGTCTATGGTAATGTTGTCTTTATTGGATCCCCTGTGAGATTCTAATCCTCTGAATTGATAGACAAATGAATGGCATCCTCTCCGTGTCGCTCATCGTGTGTTGAACATAACTGAAGGGCCTCCACTCAGGCGGCAGCGCTCATTGTTCCAAGCTATCAAACAGCCATTAGGCTCAGCGCCAGTTGTCTGTCAACTTTTGACACAACCCGCACCACATCCTGTCAGGGTGTCAACGCTGAGTGACACCTTGAAAGACGGTGTCTCATTCTGCTGCATGAGTGCTTGATTTTTTTTGTGTGTATTATTGATCTCTCAATTGCACTTCTTTGGTGGAGAGTGGGCGCTACCTTCTCCTTATTGTACACTCACTTCCTCACTTTCACAGTGGTCCTTTTGTGGTGGATAAACATCAGCCATATGGTGGCAAACACCAACAATGTGTGCAGCACCACAGAGGCGCGGGATGGAAGCGCTTGAGTTTGAAAAGGACGCAACTTTGTGAACATGTCGCAAACTAGGCGTAGGAGGAGGGCCTTGGCTCGGTGGGCCTCTCGTGTGTGACATGGAGAGAGGGGTTAGCGTGTGTGTGCGGTGGTAGGTGGATGGAGGGGGTTCGTTGTTGGGGTGTTATTGGCAACGTCAGTGAGTAGAGACGTACGAGGATTTGGAAGAGTCAAGTGTCGCTGAAAGGGAAGTTGTTGGTGGTCTGCAGAGTTGCGGCAGCTGCCTCCGAAAACAAACGGAGGAAATAAGAGAGACAGAGAGGTGTTTGGGAGTGGGGGGCTGCAGGGATGGAGGTCCAAGGGAGTCCAGTGGAAGGCACACGGGCTCCTAACTCACAGTTTCCCACTTTTTTTGTTTCTGAACTTTAATCTGTTGGGAGAATGAGTTTGGGAGAGAGGGAGAGAGAAACACTTGGCTGTGGCCCACGGGTGCTTCAGACCTCACCCCTTTTTTACGAGGGCCAGCTAAAGTAGATTGTTCAACACTTCCCTCACCCACCTCCCAATCATTCCACCGCCATCGGCAGTCCTCTTCTATCCCCTTCCCTAACTTGCTCTGTATTCAGCCTAGGTGCTGGAGTGACAACGAGCCATTCATTGTGGAGGTGGAGGGAAAAGACCGTGCATCTCCCCTGAGTCTGTTTTGGTTGTGAGTTGGGAAAAAGCTTGAAGGTGAACGACAGAAAACTGGGAGGAAGGAGAGATGAAGAAGGGAGATGGAGAACCGAATGAATGATGGGATAGGAAGATTTTTTTTTTCTGGAGTAAGATGAAGCAAAAAAGGGAGGGGGTGAGTAAAAAGTAGCAGCGCAGAATAGGAGGCAGGGATGGAGGGGAGTCAGAGCTGGAATCAGAAAGAGGGGAGGGGGAGAGAGAGAGTGAGTGAGTGAGTGAGTGAGGGGAGAGAGAGTGGGCTACCATGCCGAATGAGCAAGAGAGGCGGAGAGGAAGCAGAACTCCATCAGATGAAATGAGGTGAAAGTAATTCAGGCATTAATCAAGCCAGGGCAAAAGGGAGGGCATACTGTGTGTTTCTGCCCCGGTCCCTCTCTCTCGCTGCGGAACTGAAAGGCAAGGTGTGAATGAAGGAGCCCACAGTGGCCAGCAGAGAAGCACCACTGGGTCACAGCATCAAACCATGTCAGAGTCCAACACCGCTGCCACCGCTTCCTCGGCAGACCAGGTCAGTCGCAACTGTCATGTTTCTGTCTGTCCTTGGTGATTTGTTTTGTCGTTTTCTTGATCTTGATTTGAAGTGAGGCTGCAGAGACAATTCCTGAATGTTGCCACTGCAGTCGGTTCTTGTTAGATGTCCGTGGAGAAAGCCGAAACATGCCCCAAGTTCCGGTGCAACGTATATCATCTTTAGATCCAAATTCGGAAGTAGTTAGAGGGAGTTTCTAAGAGCAACTGGGTGAGTGTGTGTTTCTTGGACTATCAAAGCAACGATTGTTTGGCCCGGAGCTGCCTGGACAACGGTACAGGGTCCTGAAAGAATTGAATTCATCAAGACGAGCTATTGTCTGCGCCGCCTTATTTTTCAGTGATCATTCAAGGGGGTCTGTGACGACTCAATACCCCCCACACCACGTGAGGAGGGGGACACAACTCTTTAAAAACCCAACCACGTGTAGTGGCCCTGAAAAGTTTTATAAGTAATTGCAGTGGGAAGTCTGGGCAGTGCTGTGGGAGATGAGGTTGGTAAGGAAGTGGGCCGGTCTGCCATGTGTGTGAAAGAGAGTGACAGAGTGGAACAGCAGCAGAGCTCAGAAAGGACTGCGGAAATTTATGCTCTATCCTAACACACAATCACTTCCGTCTACTTTAATTACTTTAATTACACACTAAGCACAGGCATTTCACTTTAACGGCTTTTCTTAATGGTTAAATGATTTTGTTGTCTTTACACGGTCCAGTCTGGCAGATCATTTGATTGTATTGTTTGTTGTGTTTATATATGTGTGTGTGTGTGTGTGTGTATATATAGATAAATAGATAGTCCCACACTCTCACAAAACGTAAACGTTATTTATTGTCACATAAACTGAATATACCATTGTGATATTCATTATATGTTTGGATAAATACTTATAGATAAAAATATGACGCTATATTACTGCTACCCTATTTTAACAGATCCATTACTAAAATATTAATAATAATATATTTGCTTATGATTAACCAGTCTATAGAGCGTGATCTTCTTATTGAACTGTGGGTTTGTCACCTGTTCATCACTGGGGAGATGAAGATGTTGATTTGTTTGGTAACTGAGCTTCTTTCTTGACAGGGTGAATTTGACAGAGTACCAGAATCAGAGACAAAGTCACAAAAACTTGAAAAGTAAAAATGGTAGAACAGAACAGAGTTCCATCAGATCTGACAGAATCTCATTTCTAATGTCAGTCAGTAAATCTATCTCCTGTTCAGACCCTGCTGTGATCAGGTGACTTGAATCAAGTGAACTGTTAGTGTGCGACCCAGATGGACTGCACAGCATTGACACAACACAGTCCACTTTCTAACGCCACACACACACACACACACACACACACACACACACACACACACACACACACATCCAGAGCTGTGATTGACAGAGCTGCTCATATTTACAGCATAATCATGTTGTTACCAGACTCTGTTTGTTTTTGATCTACTATTTGTGTGTGTCTGTGTGTGTGTATTTTCTCCCATCATCAACCGCTTCTTAAAGTGCTGCCTTTTTGGAGCGCACACTGAATTGAAATTGAACGTTCACCCCAGCAGAGTGCTCCTCCATCACTCTGTTTGACTGACACCACGTTACCTACATTAAAACATATTCTGTGTACTCTGGTTTAATGGCTGTGCAGACCCTCTCCTCTCTCCCGGGGAGAAGGAATTTTAACATCTCTTTCCCTGCAATTAACTCTGGTGAAATCCAGTCATTATCAAAACAATAGAATAAAAGTAGCACAGACGTATATAGAAACAGATGCTGGAGCTGAAAGGTTGTTTAAGTTTCACCAAAAAGAGTGTCCTGAGGACAGTGTTTAGCAACCATGGCAACAACATCAGTGCTTTGCTGTGTAGAACTTTTTTTAATAACAGTGTTGAAATAACCTTGTGGTGGCAGTTGACATGTGTGTGTGTGTGTGTGTGTGTGTGTATATATATATATATATATTTATTTTTTTTGCTGAACTAACTTCTTTGAAGCTATATTGTCAAGTTTGTTCTTATTTAGAGTCACCAGCCCTTCTTTCTAACTTCCCCTTATAAACAGAAAAACAGAGCTATACATTGGTGTCAACCATCAAAAGTTCAGTCAAACTAATACATATATACAGCAAAATCACTTTAAATGATCCAAAAGAAACTTTTAGTTTTAGTTGCTAATAAACTTTTGAAAAGAACTGTTTGAAGGGAATAAGGACAGTCAGTTTTAGACGATCAAAAGCCCAATGTTTTTACCAAAATGTTATGTTTTTATATATTTGGATTTTTGCTGTATGGACAGGTCCAGATTACAGGACCTTCAGGGTGATTGCTGTAGGTTTACTCAGGTGTGAACCTGGCCGATAACGACTTTGTACCACGTATTAACCCATTCAGCCCACATGGACTGTGTAACCATCAATGCTGACCGCCCTGGGACAGAGACTAAATATTTGTCCTTCAGTTACAAGTAGCTCAGATTAGAAGGTATGGTGGAATACGTCCTCAAAGTTTGACCCAGTGTCTCACACTAAAACCAGACTGAAGCATTCATTTAATAAGGGTTTGGCATCTTCTCAGGTTGGGTCTGGGTCAGGTTACAGTTTGGCACCTGGACCATAGACGTGAACTACAAGGCAGGAACAAGATTAGATCCTTTCATCGTAAGGCAGGGACGTCATGTGGGTGGATAATGAAACACCTTCGGCATGTTCTCAAAGTTTTCAAAATTCCTAATCCAAAGTGAATCTCAGGAGGAAGCGATCAAAGACCCGTTCATTACCGGGGTCACATCCTTCCTCCCAGCAGCAGCAGACTCACCCCTGCGTCCCAGTACAACAGTCCAAGGTCATGCTTGACTAATAATCGCCGTAACAAGGAGCTCACATGGATCTGATATTTGTTAAATGAGGGACTGGTGATTAGCTCCGACGTCCTCCCACTGAAAGGAACTATTAGACGAGATAACACAATAGCTGTGACTGGACTGTAATTACTTTGATTTCATGCAGTTTTTGGACATCAGCCAGTATATTCCAGTATGTTCTGGCATCAGCGGGGGCGTGGGTTTGAAAACTTGAGAGAAGTTTTAGTACCACGTGATTGTTATTTGTCCTTGAAATAATCTAAGAATCGTCTCGGATAGACCTTAAGACGGACAGTAGCCAAGGAACCTGGTACAGGACCAGAGGCTTGTTTTGATGTAGTTTGATTCTCAAATTGCCTGTCGATAGTAGCCTTATCAGATAGTACTAGTACTGACCAGAGAAGAAGCCCAGAGCATTTTGTTCAACTCACATCAGCTAATAGTGACAGCAAAGGTGGAGATTTTTTCAACTAAAAGTGGATGAACAAGCTAAAGGAAATGACTTTATTAAAGTTTCCTGTTAGCGAGACGACCTGCTGTTCTATCAGGAGAATGCAGCTTCTCTATGCTGTGCCAACCAGCTAATGAGTCCTGGTTTGCAGAAAATTGGATCTTCATCCCGTCCACAGGCATTTACTCAGAGAGTTATTGCATTTCATCACATACTTTTTCCCCCTCGCTGTACAGTACAGAGTGTTGTTCCTTATACAGACAGCAGATGTTGGGGAATGATGATATTATTTTAGAATGCTAAGTGGATAGTGTGTATTAATTAGTCATGTCCAATATTAACGTTTGCCAATATCTAATTTTTGATTTTGATATCAACCATAACTGATATGTGCAGCCATTTGCGCCCGTTTGCATGTAGCTAATGCTTTATCAATGTTGGAGGAAAAGCAGGTAACAATCTGAACGATCCTTATTTTTCCTAACATCAGCTGATTGTTATTATCAGACGCCTCTTAAATTAATCTATGGCTTCTGCATATTGTGCACAGTAGGTTTGCACACAGACTGTGCTCATCTGGGGGCAGGTGTTGCAGTTTCTGGAGCAGAAGTTTCAAAGTTTGCACATTTATTCACTGCTGCAAGGTTCAGCAGTCCTGGGAACACTCACATGTGGACAAGTGTGTGTGTGTGCGCACGTTTGTGTGTGTGTGTGTCCCCTGTTCTGTCTGCCTGTGGTGGCTTTAACCTTCAGTCTCCCTCTGACTTCACTAAGTTTGCTCGCGGGCTCACAGCTGCCTTACAGAGGCAGAGAGTTGGACTGCACTCAGTTCAGAAAGGCAGCCATGCATTTAACATCATTGTCATTGTGTCTCAACATAAGGTACAGGGGTGGAGATGGAAGAAGGAGCGTTAAGGCCGGTGCATGGATTGAGTTAAAATTAGCTTCAGTTCAGTAAAATTGTCAAGTTTATCAGCCAAACATGTAACAAGGCAACAACAGATGATTGAATGTCTTTGACAAGACCAACATTTAGATTTGTAGCCAACCTTAGACTTTTCTGGGCTGTTGTTAAGATATCTTCTGTTAATATTTAACTGTCTTTATTGTTTTTGTTTTTTTTATCTTTTAAGTCATTGCTGTTCTTGTGACTTCAACATTAGAGCTTTGGTTGCAGTGAAACCAAATGCAACTCTTTAACTCTGTTTGTTTCTTTAGCTTTACCACAGAAACAATCTGATTAAAAAGAGCTGAGCTTTTAAGCAGCGGCAGCAGAAACAACTGAACAGCAACAGAAATGTGAAACGGCAGGGTCAGTGTTAGAGTGCCTTTCACACCAAGGGGGCGCTAAAAACGAATGACTCCTCAGACAAGTGCTGAAAGTAGGCCAAAGAGTAAAGACTGTTTCTGACTGGGGTTAAAAGGGTTCGGACCTCAAGTCTTCTGGACACCAGAGACAACTCTGTCGGTATTATTTTATTAATATCTAAAGATAAAAAGAGATCGATTTGATCTTTGTTTCCACAGAAGGACTTGACAGTTTTGTGATTTATCCTGTGACTCTGACTGAGTCTAGATAACATGAATAATCTTGAATTCTTCAAATAGGAAGGCGGGGAAACAACAAAGAAGCTCCTTAGACAATTGTCATAATGGATGGTTCCTAGTAGAGAGAAAAAAGTTTTCATTTTACTATTCAACTGATAGTCTGAAAATAGAATACAACAGTCTTTTTCTCTGGACTGACATCAGGATCCTCGCCCTGTGGGGCAATAAAATGGTCCGAGTCCTTACTGTTTTCAAATCTCTGTAAAGATGTAAACATCCACGGCCTTAGTAGAAATGAAGACTAACAACCTCTTTGTAGATGAAGGGAGCAGCAGCCATGACTCTATCAAAACAGAGTGAAAATAATCAAACATTTGTCAATTGTAAGATGTAAAATGTAATTGTAATTATGAAATGTAAATGTAATTATAAGAATTCATCGTCCTTTTCCTTGGAAACCAGTGCAGTACATCTTACTAAACACATACACTTCAATGACACATCACCAAAGTTTGAAGTCATGCATTATTTTACCACAGTGCCTGATTGCACTGCATTAGGAAGAGCAGCTGCTCTGTCATTCTGACTCTACGGCTATTTAAAGGTTTAAGAAGGGGGACAGAGGTCAGCGTCCCAGCTAGAGTTTCTCTCTCCAGGCAAAAACACCATCTGAAGAATGTGAGGGTCGAGGCAAAGGGTGACTTGTCCGAGACTTTTACTGACATTTTTTAAGTCTTTTAAAGGCTGAGTTTCTCCCATTATCTCCCCTGTTCAACCTCTGGGGGTGGTGTGTGGAGGTGGAGACAGTTCCGGCTGACATCGGGCTGTGGGCGGGGCCGCACGCTGGCTGGATGATCTCTGAGGAAGCCCAGAGAGACAGGACTAACAGTCATACCTGTAGGGAGCCTCAAACTGTTAGCGCCACTTAATCTAAAATCACTTTGATTAGCTATGAATTAAATCCAATTAATCATATTTAATTGTTATAGTGAATATCATCAACAGAATTAACAGACAGAGCAGGCAGATGTCAGTGGACCATGATTATTCAGGTGCTTGATTTCCTGGTTGGCAGCACTGATCCTTCAAAGCAGCAGAACATGGACTCTGTTTGTTGTTGACCTGATTTTTTTTCTTCTTTTCATTCCCAGTGAATACAACTCTGATCCAGAGTCTTGTGTGAGAAATGATGAGTCCGTGTAACGTTGTGCTCCGTCGACAGGTTTATGTTTATTCTCTGTTTAGTTCCTGTCTTCCTGCCGTCTTTCTTGGCCCAACTCTCTGTGCTGTGCTGAGATCTGTCATATGTGATGTAATCTGACAACACGTTGACATTATTTCCCTGCGTGCGATGCAGTGGATTTACTTGCGTTCTGCCCGTTTTTGTTGTCGTTGTTGATAGACGTGATTGAGCGTTGGCTGTGAGAACTTTACAGCAGGAGAGTGGAAAACCATCACCTTTGTCTTTTCTCTGTCTATTTTCAATAATAAATTACTTTATTCAGATGAACCAGCAGTAAAATAGATAACAATTAATCACATCTTTCTCCAGGTTGACCATATACCTTATTCAACCCTAATGTTATTTAACGTTGTTTCATTTGAGCGTCTGGTCCAGAAAGATTTTAGTTGTTCCAATTAATGAAGTCGGTGACTACTGGTCATCCGTGAGCAGTGTTGGGCAAGTAACTTTAAAAAGTAACTTATTACTTTACTAGTTACTGCTACAAAAAGTAAGTAGTTATGTTACTTGTTACTAAATTATTAAAGTAACTAATAACTAGTTACTTTACTTTAAAAATACATAAAAAAAGTTTAGTGTCGTGTTCTGTATCAACTATCATTTTCACAGACATCTTTATTGTAACCTCAACTTGTTACTGTGTGAGAGACTGTTTATTTCCCAATAAATCAAGAAGACCCGCCCAGGTCTCTTTCTGATTGGCTTAGCCTGAAATGTTAACCTACGTCAACCACACAGTCCTCTCTCCGTGGACGGGACAAACCATCCATTTGGACCACAGATAGTAACGTTACATTATTGGTTACAGATAAAAGTAGTTTGTTACGTAACAACGTTACAAGTAACGCAATAGTCCCAACGGCTGATCCACAGCACATTAAACCACCAGAACCCACATTAATCAGACCAGAGGTTACATCAACATCAGGATCACCAACCTGAGACATTTCTGTGTTCAAAGTTTTACACCAGACTAAATAGAAGGACATTATAGAGTAAACGGTGACAGTTATTTTCTGAGCTCCAGGATTAAAGGGGAAAATAAGAACTGCTGAAGCTGCATCATCACAGACTGTGGTGAAAGAAAGAAGCAGCAGAGAAGAAGGAAAATACGTTTCTGCAGGGAAAATAAATAAGGCTGTTAATATTTTGTGTGTGTTGGTTTGAATCTGTGTGTTTGCATTTTCCTCTCAGAGCTGCAGCAGCAGAGATAGAGGACGACAGTAAAACAATGAGTGCTGTCAATTCTGACTGACTTGAACAAAGCGCAGAAAAAAATATATAAAAAAGGAAGTTAGAGGCCTTGGATCCACAGTTCCATACTGGAGTGGTTTCCATGTCTGCCTCTGAGGCACAGGGTCCTGGGTTTGATTCCAAGGACTATATACTTTATGATGATAATCCTCTTGTTAGTTGACTTGGATTAAAAGCGTCCACTGAATATAAATCTATGTAGTTGTTGCAGAAGTCAGTTATTAACAAATAATGGAAAATCAGTCATCTCATCTTATTGGATTTTACTTAGGAATCTTTTTTAATTTATTCTGTGGTTTTCTGCTAAAAAACCAGCCGAAAATAATAATTCAAATATTTATTAAATGTGAATATATCTTTCATCTTAAAGTGTCAAAGTACTCTGGGATTAACCAAGTGTTACGTGACCGTTACATGTGTTACATAAACAGCATTATCCGCTGTGGTTTTTACAGGGTGACGTTGTTTTCTGAACTTTTTCTGCCACAGAACTTTGAGTCAGGACTTTGTTGGTTCATGATGTCATCTTCAGAACCAGCAGAACAACATCACAGTGTTTCATCATGGAAATACTGTGGCGTTGAGACGTTGTTCACAAATACATTTACTCAAATCACTGGCCTCATTGGATCAGAGCTGTGTGTGTGTGTCTGTGTGTGTGTAGTGGTGAGGTGGATGTTAGTGGGGGATGGTGTGTGTGTGTGTGTTTGTGTGTGTGTGCAGGTGAACAGCTTGCGAGGCCTCCCAGTTCCGCGGGCCAGTCTCGCGCATCACTTGACAGCCATAGCCCATGAGGGCCTACGCACAAATGGACATGTTAAGCAAATGAGTGAACAAGCGGAGGCACAGTGTGCAGCTGGGTGGGTGCACATGGCTGCAGCAGCAGCAGCAGCTCCGTTTGGACCTGATGGCTTTGCATCCATTGACACCAGAAGAACTATGTAGCCCAGACGTGGGCTACTCTCTCACTCGTGGGCTCCTAAACTTGACCAGGTCGGAGGAACAGGAAGATGGAGGATTAATGTGAACTAACAGAAATGATGATGTTCAAAGTCACCAAGGCTTAAATGTTTTTAGCTCTTTCTGTGCAGAGTTTGGTGGTCCATATTTAAAGGTCAAATGGACTCCATTTGGCCCTCAGGCCGTAGTTTGTCCACATCTACTAAAAAAGAGCATAGAATAGATTTCCACGAATTTCAAATATGAGGCAGAAAAGTGTTTTATTTAATGTTTATTTATTTGTTTTTTTTAAAGAAATAAAGGTAAAGACATGAGGAGGACATAAAGGAACAGGAACTGTCAGGACAGAAACCTTCTGTCTCATGAGACGATGACAAGTTCTGTCAAAAAAACTCTTCAGGAAAACATTAGAATATTTTTACCATTTCAACAGAGTGGTCTCTGCTGATGTCTCTGTCCTTTCAGTCCTTACTGTTTGTGACCCACACCTTCCTGCCTGCCCGTCGTCCTGCACACATCAGGCATCACTGTCCTGTTCCTCTCCTGGCCGGCTGTCTCCTGCTGTCTCCTCCTGTCTCCGTCCTCCTCCCTCTCTGTGAAACAGCTCTCACTAGTTCAGCTTCTCTCTTTCTGTAGTTTTTTCCCTCTCAGGCTTAAAATCCAAAGTCTTTTGTCTAAAATCAGTCCAGTCCTGAATATGATCTGGAGCTTATGGTGTTTTACAATGGATCCCTCAGAGCCACAGATCAGTCAAGGCTTCATTTATTATTGGGTTTGAAAACGGAGAAGCCTGGAAATCCCACTGACAATTGTGTTCAATGAAACATGCAGATAATCTGAGGAAATCTTTCCCTAAATATAAACATCTGTGTGTATGTGTGTGTGTGTGTGTGTGTTGAGGAGTGTGTGTTACACCCACAGATATAAATAGGTCCATTTTTACTGTAGAAATAAAGACGGAGCAGCAGCAGCAGCATCCCTGTAATATTCCACCTCCTCTATGGAGGAGCAGGAAAGTTTTGGAGTCTCTGATTCATCGTATCATATGTGCCCCCCACTGCCCCCTGACTATATTCTCTCACATGCCCCGCCCCCTCTGCACCTTTATGGCTGACAAAGACCTTCACACAGACACCCCATCATTTTCACCCTTCCCCTAGTGGAAATTTCCAGGCTTCTTAGGGTCTTTGGAGCTTTAAATATGAGGGGAGTTGAGGAGGAGGTGAAGTCCAGACTGTCTGAGATGCTGCCTTGGCATCACCTGCCCAACCATGGTCTATTACTTCAAGGTAAGAAGGAGATAAATCCTCCTGTAGCCTTGTGACCTTCCTCAGATCCTCCTCTGTGATGATGGACAGATATAAGAACCAAAGATGTCGTGTGTGTGTTTTTTTTTCCTTCCTAAATGTAAATGCTGCTCCAGAAAACTCCTTCTTCCACAGAATGATGACATGATGTATGTTTTGAAACATAGTGAGTCTGTTGTTGAGCCGCTGTTCAAGTGTCTTGAATGGATTTTAACCACAGCTCTGGTGTCAGAACTCATCTCAGTCACCACTTCACTGACTGCACTCAGGTTGCACTCACTCCAAGACTCTCATGTCGTGGACAGAGAGGCTGAAATGGACCTGAGACCTGAGCCAAGAGCACTTGGGTGGTTGAAGGAAGTGGGAGAAAACATCTCAGCTAATTCCTGAGGTGTTTCAGGAGGTCAGGTCTCTGTTTGAATGTTGGAGAAAACCAGGAGAATCCTTGTTCTTTATCCTCAGGATTTACTTCCTTCTGAGAGAGTTACAGATGCAAAACCTTTGAATTCCTTTCCTGTCAGTGGTCAGTGGTCAGTGGTCAGTGGCTGCAGCAGTTCAGGCTGATAAATAGCAGCAGAGAGAAGCTGTTCAACCGTCCACAGCTGGAGGTAATGACTTATTGATTGAGTGGTGGCAGCAGTTTCTCACTTTTCTATTAGTTCCTTGTTAAATATTGTCCTGATGTATGAACCTCCAGGTTCCAAGAGCTGAAAGGACTGAAAGGACAGTAAGGAAATCAATTGCACACGAACAAATGTCACCTCTGTATTTAACACATCACCAGAGTCAACAGTGGGCAGCTTTAAGCGTGGGGACGGTGCCATGCTCAGTGGTAACCTGGCAGCTGGTGGATTCGAACCTAGAGCCCTCCGGACCTCAGTCCGGTTCCTTAAGGCCACCACTGCCCCAAACACAGCCAGTGACCAAAGGGAAGGTGTAATTTCAGCCTACAGCCTGTAGTGGAACGTGTACATTGGCTCTAGTCAAAGGGAAGAAGACCATCAATCAAGAGAGTTTGTCGTTTCCCAGTTTGACCTGAAGATTCCTGTCATAACAGATATTAGTTTACCACGTTATTGCCCCGCCCCTCAATATGGACGCCAATCTGTCCTGACTTAAACACTCTGAATTTCATTCCATTCTTCATCTGATGAGTCCAACACTCCTCTCATCTCCTCCCTTCTTCTCACCCATTAGTTTGAGTTAATCAGCTGTCGGTGATTTATTCGGTCAAAGCCACGGTGTCTTTAGGTCCATTACTCTCTCCTCCTTTAGGGGGGATTGAGGTGGTGCAGACAGACATCTTTAGTGTGTAGGTGGAGTCGGGTCGTTTGTTGGACTTTAAGGCTGTTACATTTCTCAGGTCTGTTTGTTGGTCACTTGTAAAAACTGAAGGTCACACTGCTGATGTTCACAAACATCTCATTTGTAGAAGAATACTGTGCTGATCATGAGATGGAGATGGATTGTTACTGTGGTCTTGGTTGGTGTCTCTGTCTTTGACTGAAAAGATGAACAGGTTCAGTCCATAGAATAAATACAGTAGCAGGAACCGGGCCAGTACTGAAGCGTCTTTGACAGTTGAAGGATCTTTAACCTTGTCCTGTGTTTTTGTGTTTGTTTTTATTTGTGAGTCAGCGTGACTGGATGAAAGTGAGAAGGTTTTTTTTTTTTTCTTCACACCAGTGAAGACAGTATCAGTTACAGAGGTGGAGGCAGCTGTCAGTGGAGTCTTTGAACTGTGAGAGAGTGTGTTTACCAGAAGTTCATGTTAATGTTTAGACATTTAATCACTATTATTTCATTTTATTTTTGTCCAAACTGAACTTATTCTTCAACTATTCTTTACATTTTCAGTCAAAATCTTGGCCTGACCAAACCCTTGCGACCCACGTCCAGTGTCCTGACCTCTAAGCCTTCTATTTTTGTTATTTTGAACAGTTAAATTGTCGTCCACGTGTCCTCACAGTGAAGACTCTGATGTTGACCGAGCTGAAATTGCCTTTGTGTCAATATTTCTTACACCTGAACTGATGGAATAATGTACTTTACTCACCCGTTACCTGCTTCCCATGCAGTAGAGAAAATATGTCCTTCAGATCCGTCCAAACCTCACAGAGGTTGTCCCTATGTCCCTCTGTCGTCAGCAGCATCTTCATCAGAGCAGAGAGAAGGCGCAGCAATAAATTCAGCTCTAGTTTCCCAAGGCCAGAGAGGAGGTTGTTTTGGGTCTGGCTCGGCGGAGAAAAGAGTTGATGACTTGTTTGTGTGTTTTGTTGACAGTCTTTTGAGTTTATGATTAGTCATTGATTTAACGCTGCTGCTGCTGCTGCTGCTGCTGACGACAGCACTTTGTGGTGTTTGTGGAGGATGGAGCAGCTGGTCCAAAAGATAGGAGACTCTCACAGACCAATACAGCACCAGAATACGGACAGTTGTATGGAGTAATCATCACTTTTCATTGATCATGACGTCCTTCAGAGAACCATCAGTGGACACAGTTGGACTTTGATAGAATTCCAGTATAAAAACACAAGGTGATTTTTAAGCAGATATTTGTAAAAAAAAAATGTATGTTTGTATTTATTTGTTTATAAAATTAATAGTAAGTTTATCGCATTTAACATATCATGTCAACATCAGTCACCAAAGAACCGACTGATGATTCAACTTGGACGATTTTATTCTTTTCATCCAAAGATACTTTCACATCAAACAGCAACAACATCAGTTTCTACTAAGTTGATAAATATCAGGACCTTTAGAGAGAAATACAAAAAGATTATTTCCTAAAAGTCTCTGTTAAAATTCGTGGAATGTTCTTCAATCTCTTTGTGGCTCAGAATGTGGTTTTTAAATATTAGCTTTTTGATGATAAATTAAAAATGAAATGTTTCCTGTTCCTGGTCCATCTCATCAACCACCTCCTCTGAGGCGTCTGCAGCAAAGAGACACATGTTTCAGCTCAGCTGGAGCTCTGGCCTGAAAGAGACCTCAAAAAAGAGAGCAAAGTGACAAAGAAGATGTTGGCGGGAGTGTAGGGGGGCGGAGGGGGTGTTGGGGTGAGGAGTGGGGAGGTCTTATGTAAAGTCCAGATGGTCCCAGAGAAGCACGTGACAGAAGCATGAAGGGAGAAGAAGAAACAAGTGTCTGCATAAGTGACAGACGACAGGGTTCATGGTAGTTGATAGTCCAGGTCAGAGCTCTGGTCCAGGAAAAGGTGGAGAGATGGAGGTGATGAGGAACAAAGACCTCCTCAAACATCTGCATCTTCTCCCAGAAAAATATTGAAATATGTTTTACTGGACATCGTAGTCTGGTTTAAGAGACTTTGTTGGTCTGGTCCGTCTAACTGGACGTCCTATTCCTCTCATTGAACTTATGTATTTACTGAGTCTGAGCTGATGTTCACTGTAAAACCCTGAGTTCCACCTTCGTCCCACAGCTGAACCCTGTCTGCTCCTCGAACCTTCTAACCTTTTCCAAAGTCAACTGTGAGCTTGGATGTCGTAACGACTCCACCTGCCGTGATGGCGGGCCCTGCTGGGGGGTTTGTGCTGCGACACTGCTGCGGCTCTGAGCTCAGACTCCTTCTTTCTTTCTTTTTTTCTTTTTTTTTGTAGAACACACTCGTGTTTGTTGTCCTCGTAGTCGGTCACAGCTGCAGCCGCGGTCAACAATGCTGCAGAGACACTCTGTGTTTTTACCCCGTAACACGAGGGCACGACCGGACTCTGGACCAACTGCAGAGTTCTGAGAGGAAATGTTGCCGCAGAAGGTTTTTTATTTTTGGTCTTTTTTTTTCTCACTGTACTTTGGTTTCAACGAGCAAAACTGGACCAAGTACTGCTGCTTACTTCTTATGAATATAAAGCTAAAAGGACAGAATAACTTTTTTATTACGTTGTCTGTGAAAGAAATATTTTTATATCAGGGAAAAAAATTGAAGGTTATATATATCTTCTATACACAAAAGGTGTAAAACTGCCCTTTTCCCATGATCTAATTTACTCTTTTGGTCGACTTTGTCCATGTAGATCATCATAAAATCACAAAAGTTAACAAGTAAAATTTGCAAACGTCCTTAAATATATTATTTTTATATGTGAAAACCGTCCAAAGCAGAGTTTTGTGGGAGGTCATGAGAGAAACAGAACATCTGATGCCAGCAGATGGACTGATGGAGGGAAGAGGAAAGAAGAAAAGTGACCAATCAGAACAACAGGAGCCAACGCTCATGGGTTTCTCTTAAGGCACAGATTTCATTTTCCACTGCATCTGCTCCAGTGTTTCCACCTTATGCCCAGACTGTGGGGCAACGCAGTGAGCACAGCTCATGGAGCAGGAGATCCAGACCCAGGCTTCATGAATAATTCAGCTCCATGTGGTGAATAGTTGTTTTATTTCCCCTTTATTAAAACACTGTGGTAGAACACGACAGCTCATCAGGACAAACTCTGACATCACAGCCTGGAAATCAGCGGCGCTTTGACTCTGCTGCTGCAGTGGCCTGACCTCCTTGGTATCTCAGACACACACTTCCTAAAGTCACTCTCTCTTTCTCTGCCTCCTTTTGTGTCCTGTAGAATGGAGCGGTTCCAGGAGAGCCAGTGAAGAGCGATGAAAACTCCCGGAGAGGAAATTGGGGAAACCAGATTGAGTTCGTCCTCACCAGTGTGGGCTACGCTGTGGGTCTGGGCAACGTCTGGAGGTTTCCCTATCTCTGCTACAGAAATGGAGGCGGTACGTGTAGTGTTACACATGAACATCTGAAGACTGAATAACATCCTTATGAAGACACCTATGACACTTCAGAAGGAACAGAAACTGACTGCAGAAAGACAGAAGACAGATCTATAATTATTTGGGAGGAAAGAAACCTTTGTTTCCAAATCTGCTCCCGTAAAAACAAATAGTAAAAATATCATTTTTATTAGGATTTAAATTGCACATAATTATTAAATGTAATTAATAGGAAGGAAGGAAAACAAACTCCTTGTCACAGTGGGCAGCTTTAAGCGCCTGTGGAGCAGTGGGTGGGGACGGTGCCTTGCTCACTGGTAACTTGGCAGCTGGTGGATTCGAACCTGAAACCTTCTAGACCTCAGTTTGGTTCCATAACCACTGGGCCACCACTGTCCCATAATAATTGTGATAACAGGAGCAATTATTTTCACCACAGTTAACAGCCTCTCACAAGCGACAATCTCGTAGTTCCTCTGGGAATCACACCAAATGTTATACTATAAGCCACTCATGACGGTGAAAATGTGCCCTCTTGTGGAGTACTGAGGTATTTTCCTTCCAACTCAGACACAGACCGCGGTTTTCCCTCTGTTCACGAGTGAGGTACGAAATGAAGAAGCCCTGAAATCGCAGTAGATGAAAACAGGATAGTGGATCATGAATCCAATTCCAAATGGTTGCAGGGAAAATTTAATTAAAGCTTTTTTGACTCTGCAGCGTCAGAGTCTTCTGGTCCAGAACTTTTTGGTTCTCATTTCTATCTTTAATCTCATATTAAATGAACTTTGTAGAAAGAATGGAGTTTATGTTGGAGCTTTTGGAGTTTTTGCTTCAGATCTCATAGAACCAGACAGAACACAGCTGGGGCTAGGGGGCGCTAGGGAGGAAAGGTAAGAAAATAAAGGGATAAAGTATGAAGGTCTTTGGCCTCCTTAACCCTCAGTGTTACACAGTGTTTTTGTGGCTGAAACTTGGAGTCAGTAAATGACTCATTCTGGAACTCCAACCTCTTTAGATAAAAGTTCTAAAGCGTGTGAGATCTTCTGGGTCTGACACTGTGTGTGAAGTATCTGTGTCACAGTAAGAGCCCAGAGACCTCTCTCTATTTTGTTTGTGACTAGTTCTGCCCCGATCTTCTCCAGGAGCTTCATAAAGTCGTTTTTATCTTTCACCCTGAGAATTCTCTCAGACCGTGTGGAGAAGCTGAAGTGCAGTCAGTTCTGTCCGTTGTCTTCCTGCTGAAGTGTCGCCTTCACTTTGCATTCAAGGCCAAAGAACAGGATGAAAAGAGAGTTCACGCTCGGCTGCTGTCAGTCTGTTTTAGAGCCTTTCTGTCCTCAAGTCAACTGCTCCCTACAAAGGGTCTGGGTGACACGTGACCCAACTTCCCCAGCAGCTCCAACAGGACATGGACATTGCAGTCCATAAGTCAGACTTTTCCTGTCTGTCCACGTTCGTTGCAGCTGCTGTCTCCATTATTTAATGATTTTTATATTCTTAAAAGTTTGTCTCCAATTTGTTTTGAAGGTACTTTTCTGTTTTCATCTCCAGACTTTATCAAGTCGTCTCTAAATTTCAGTTTTCACTCGACCAATCTATTACGTCTGAGGGGTTTTCACCGTGTATCACCAGGGTTGGAGCGATGAACATTAAACTGGTGAACACAGAGCTGGTATTGATTATGGTGTAGACTTAAAGAAGTGTTGCTGAAGGTAGAGGGTTGTTACAGGCTGCCGTTTTAATAAATCTACAATTAATTATAAGGAAAGGGATGAAAAATATTTTTTTCTCTTTGCAATTTGCAAAATATGTGTTTGAAATTATGTGTTAAGGTTAGAAAAATGCACATAATTCTTCTGGTTTGGAGAAATTTTCATTTATTCATCAGCTGGCGCCACCCAATTCACACTGCTGGCAACCTGGCAGCTGGGGGATTCAAACCTGAAGCCTTGTGGACCCAAGTCTGCTTCTTTAACCACTGGGCCACCACTGCTGAATTTAAAATGTCTCTGTAGACAGATTTTACCACTTCCTCTGTTCATTAGAAAAAGAAATGGAGGAGTTTCTCTAGCTGAACTTTTGTTTTATAGTGAGTTAATTTAACCAAATAATTTACTTTCTCCTCTATGTTAGTCGCACAATATATTTATAGAACAGTATTATCTTAATTGCATTTAACGTTTCACTGCACTTAGAGGGCCCTCTGCTGGAAATGGAGAAAACAAAGTTTTGAGACGTGTTTTACTTGGTTGAAATCTTTAAATTGGACTGTTCTACCTTTACCTTCCTGGTCTTTCAGACTTTATCTTGAGTTTTTACATCCTTTGGCAAAAAGACTGTAATTTCCCTATGAATTAAGCTCAAGCTAACAAACATGAACAGCCCATAATATGTCTGTTTCTGAAGCAACGTCTGTGGATTTTTTTTGCAGCTCACTTTGCTTCCATATTTCTGGACTGTGCACTCATCCAGTTGTAATTATTATCTTTGTCAGAGAAGACAGGGTGGGAGGAAGATGTCACTGCACACGTCTCCATCAGGACTGACAGGAACATTTCCAACAAAACACTGACATTATGCAAATTTGGCCTGACAGTATAATTTCTCTGTGTTTCTTCTCCTCACCAGGTGCTTGTGCAGCAGAGTTTGACTGTTTGTCTGTTTGGTTCCTCCAGGTGCCTTCATGCTGCCCTACTTCATCATGTTGGTCTTCTGTGGGATTCCTCTCTTCTTCCTGGAGCTTTCTTTTGGTCAGTTTGCCAGCCTGGGATGTTTGGGAGTCTGGAAGATTAGCCCTATGTTCAAAGGTAAGTTGGTTTGTTACACAACCTGAGGTTGTTATTAATGTCCTAAATATGTTTGGCGCCCCCTGTGATATAGTTTAATGTCTCCCAAAAATCACCAGCGTGGACTGAAACATTGTCTATCATCTTTGTCTCCGTCCTAGGTGTGGGTTACGGCATGATGGTGGTGTCCACCTATATCGGTATCTACTACAACGTGGTCATCTGCCTGGCCTTCTACTACTTCTTCATGTCCATGACCAACCTGCTGCCTTGGACATATTGCAACAACCCGTGGAACACGCCGGACTGCAGCGGCGTGGTTAGCAGCGGGCAATACCTCAACAGCAGCCTGGCCAACAGCACCAGCAGCCTGATGTCTGGAGTGACAGAGATGGTGAACCGCACCAAGAGGACCAGCCCCAGTGAAGAGTACTGGAAGTAAGTCCTGGACTTTGGTCCATCACAGGGAGTAGATGAGACAATGTGAGGGAAACACCAGCAGCAGTTCAATAAGAAACACAGATCAGTTTTATTAGATTCATTTATTTTTAGTTTTTACCCATATTTGTCTCTTCTTCTCCTTTCGGCCTGTCCCCTTTTCATCTGTCCATCACTAAATCAAACAAGAAGGGACTCAAGGCTGATCCTTGATGAAGTCCCACCTCCACCTTAAAGTCTTCTGTTCTTCCAACAGCACACCTCACTGCTGTTGTACTGTTCTCATACATGTCCTGCACCAATCTAACATACTTCTCTGCCACTCCTGACTTCCCCATACAAAACCACAATTCCTCTCTTGTCTCCGTCTTAGACCTTTTCTTAATCTACATAAACACAATGAAGCTCCTTCTGACCCTCATCATGGAACTCAGCTAAAGCTAAAAACCATACTGTTGTTCCCATATTTCTACCTCTTTCCTCAACTGCTCCTTTTCAAATCTCCATGGTTTGACTCATCAACTTCATCCCTCTGTAGCATGTGTAACATATCCCTCATGACATATGCAAATTAAATATTAAAATTAATTATTTTTAAACAAAATAAGTGTACAGGGTACATGATCTTCTGTGTATGGAGGCATCAACCCATGTGATGGTGTATTTTCCAGACCTTCCTGGTGATGTAACTGACTTCTTTGGTGGTTTGGTCTGACCTTCTTAGATAAGATGATGTCAAACACAGCCCGTGTTTGCAGAAAGCGTGCAAATATTTGATCTAGAGTGAATGCGTAACAGATGTTGAGCAACGTGCATCCACGAGCAGGAGGTTCCCCCGTATCATGGAAAACTGGGCCTCCCTGAGAAGAAGGTGCATTTCAGCAAAAAACATCACAGTGGCTGAAATGTTCTGATGGTGAGAAGAGGAAGAGCGGACGCAGCTGTTGGTCTCAGTGTGGTTGACCCACATCTGTGTCCATTTTATTACCCACTGGTCTGAAATGAATTGACCAAAAAGGTTGAAACTAAGATTTCTTGTATTTATTCATTCCCTCTTTTTAAGTCTAGTGGTGTTCAACTGGTGGGTCACAAGCCACCAGAGATCTGATCAATAGAGATTGATTAGAATTTTTATGCCAGAAAAAGTTAGTTATTGAAATGTAACTTAAAGTTATATATTAAATACATTTTAAAAAAATGAATCTTCAGTTGCTTCAGGTTCTCTGACCAATTACCAAATGTTGGACCTGAAGACCTTCTCTGTGTATCTGTAGCATTAGTTTAAGCCCTGATTCTTTTCTTCGTGTCTTCTCCGTGTCACAGACATTATGTCCTGAACATCTCTGATGACATCGGAAACTTTGGGGAAGTCCGTCTCCCCATCCTGGGATGCCTGGCCATAGCCTGGGTGGTTGTTTTCCTCTGTCTCATCAGGGGAGTCAAGTCGTCTGGAAAGGTCAGATCTTTCTCTCTTTCACACACTTGTCGACTGGTGCGTTCACACACTGGTCAGCAGACACTGACTCCTCTCACCTGTAGGTGGTGTACTTCACGGCCACCTTCCCATATCTGGTCCTGACCATCCTGTTCATCCGTGGCATCACACTGGATGGTGCCATCAACGGCATCAAGTACTACCTGACTCCACAGTGGCACAAAGTTCTGGATGCAAAGGTGCAGTTACCTCCACTAGACAACAGGAGGCGAAGCAGCTGAAAAGTTCTCCTCACGTCCGTCTTCTGTCCTCTGTCGCTCCTGCAGGTGTGGGGAGACGCTGCCTCCCAGATCTTCTACTCTCTGGGCTGTGCCTGGGGCGGCCTCATCACCATGGCTTCCTACAACAAGTTCCACAACAACTGCTTCAGGTGAGTGAATAATTCAACAACCACCTTCACTACTGATGAATTCATACACGTTTCTGCACTACATTATTATTTAACAAAGTTTTATTGTTGTGTAATAAGAAAAATAATTATTTCATCAGGTTAAATGATGAATGAATTGATGATCTTATCCTTTACAAAGTCAAAGGTTCTGGGGTTTTCAGGAGTTGAATTTCTCCAGTAGGTGAAGGTTGAAGGAACGATGGCCGTGAATAGATCTTTAAGGCAACAGGGCTGAAAAGAGATGAGAAAAAAATGTGGGATAATGTGAGATAAGGTTCCACGCTGGGAGGTGGTGAGATAAGTGTTGGCTTATTTTTCCTTGTGTGTTAAGAGGCTGGTTTAAAGCCAGGAGAAGAGAAGAGAAACCAGGGAGAAGGTTAAGACCGCGTAAAGGGCACAGGCGAGGAGATAAGGAGAGGAAACGTTGTCATTTACTCCCCTGAGCTCCTCCTCACATCAGGCTGACAGGACGTGGATGTTGTTGGTGTCGCCGCTTTGAGGGATTGAAGATATAATTTCCTTGTCTGCCAGAAGCTTGAGGTTGGTGCTATCTGTGCAGACAGCTGTCTGAGCGCACTAATCAGCTCAGTGACTGCTGCTCCACAGTCCATGGAGAAGCTGCTGATGGACCGTCAGGTGCATGTGTGCAGACCCTGGGGAGGGTGAGGAGGTGGGAGAACGTCAGATTACAGCTACCACAATTCCCTGTGATCAGTTTACCGTAAATGTTAAAAAGGGAAACAAACAGCACTCACGTCTATAGGACCTGTGTAGGAAAGTGGAACTGAGTGCAGAACCAATCAGGTCCAAGAACCACACAGTTCACTGAAGCTCAGGTTTCTGATTCTGTTTCTGACTGACAACAGTCAAGGGAAGAGTTCTGCCCCCTTGTGGTAACTGTGGTATCACCACCTTCCATTTGGGCTGCAGTTCCAGGTTTCATCCCTCACTTTGAGTTTGTGGACCTGATGGTGATGTGAACTGTAGCTAATGTAATGACTCTGTTCCCAACCGGTTTATTCTGAGGAAGTTGAAGTGAGGAGGAGGAGGAAGATTGTGGGGTAATATGTTCTCTAACAATAAAAAAAAACCTGCTGAGTTTGTTGGATGGTTTTGGTTTGTTTGGTCGAATCAAATATCTGTTCTTGTTTTGGTAAAACATGATGAAATAAGAGCGACCACAGAGTCACTGCTGCAAGACAGGGAACTTGATCATGTATTTTTATTTATGGTCAGTGTTCAATTATTGATGGTTCAACTTTTCTTAGACATTTGTTCCATTTTCCAAGTCCAGTCTCTTAACGTTGACGTCGTCTTTGTGCTTCATCGTCCACAGAGACAGCATCATCATCAGTATAACCAACTGTGCCACCAGCGTTTACGCCGGTTTCGTTATTTTCTCCATCCTGGGCTTCATGGCCAACCACCTGAACGTCCCCGTGTCAGAGGTGGCTGACCACGGCCCAGGGTTGGCTTTTGTGGCTTACCCAGAAGCCCTCACTCTGCTGCCCATCTCACCGCTGTGGTCACTGCTCTTCTTCTTCATGCTCATCCTTCTGGGCCTGGGAACTCAGGTGAGGTCGGAGGATTGAAGAATCTATGAATACGCTCATAGTTTGTTTGTCTATGAGCGTATGCTAATGTCCTCCTTTTTCAGTTCTGTCTTCTGGAGACCTTGGTGACGGCCATCGTTGATGAGATCGGCACAGACTGGATCATCAGACACAAGACGGTGGTCACTCTGTCTGTGGCCATCATTGGATTCCTCCTGGGAGTCCCTCTGACCACACAGGTGAGTGACCTCCAAACATGTAGATGTTTTCACATCGTCTCCAGAATGAGCTCAGATTTCTGACTCTCTGCTGTGTTTTTCTCTGAACAGGCAGGAATCTACTGGCTCCTGCTGATGGACAACTATGCTGCCAGCTTCTCCCTGGTCATCATCTCCTGCATCATGTGTGTCTGCGTCATGTACATTTATGGTAAAGACAGCGACTCACTCACGATAACACACTTAAAGCCAACCACTTTGTCCCTCCTTAGTGTTGAGGCAGCAGACTTTGTTCTCTGCTCTGAACCTGGAAGATGCTGCAACAAACCATCACTGTTGTGATGTTGAACTGACTGGCAGTGGGTGTTAGTGTTTCTTCACTTCTCTTTTCACCCAAGACTCATCTTTTCATATTTTCATTAATCCTGAAACAAAAAAGGAGAAGTAAAAATTGTTATTACTGTCTGTTCCAAAAGACACACCTAGAAGTTGAGCAACGTTTAACCAGTGGTTCCCCTTCTGAGTTCCAGTTAGACCTGATTACTAATAACATAAAGTTCCATGAATTGTTTTTTTAAACCATCGACTGTATGTTCTTGTTTCTTGTTGCAGGTCACACCAAGTACTTCAAGGATGTTGAGATGATGCTGGGCTTCCCTCCTCCTCTCTTCTTCAAAGTCTGCTGGAGATTCATCTCCCCTGTCATCATATTTGTGAGTTCATATCAATTCCCACAAAAACTGAAATGTTGAAAAACATTTGTATTTTTATATACTACATAAACATGCAGAGCAGATCTAGGCAAACTATGGCATGTGGACTTAATTTGGCCCTCCAAGGACTGGCCTGAGTGGCCTTTTGTAGGAGTCAACTGGAATATATATATTGGTGCCACTAGATGGCAGCAGAGATCAGATAAGAAAGTTCTATTTCATCCAGCGTGTGCAGTGCTGTATGTGAATGACCTGTTGGTGCCACTATCTGCTCCTTTCAGTGCATCCTGGTCTTCACTGTGATCCAGTACAAGCCCATCACCTACAATGACTACGTTTATCCTGACTGGTCCCTGGGCATTGGGTTTTGCATGGCTCTGTCGTCTGTGATCTGCATACCTGTCTACGCCCTGTACAAGATCTCCAGGTCCCCAGGAGCCACCTTCAGAGAGGTCTGTCCACAGACCAAACTCCCCAAACCTAAATAAGAGTGAAGATCATCATTGTTTTATTTTTGGGTAGACAGAGAGATAGATTCAGAATGTAGGTAGATAGTTAGGTAGACCAACCATCTACTTATTCTATCTACATAACTATCTGTCTACCTAACCAATGGCCTATCAACATATTTATTTACATACCTAAATACTGTATTCCTATGTACTTGCCTACACACCTGTCTACCCATCCATCCACCTGTCTGTCTCTACTTGACCCACTGTGTCTTTTTCCATTTTCTTCCAGCGGTTGAAGTACGCCTGTCGCAGTGACCCAAGTTGGGGCCCCGCCCTGCGGGAACACAGGACGGGCCGCTACGCCCCCATGGCCTGTGAAGAGGTGGTGGAGTCCCGTCCCCTGAAGGAGAAGGAGGATCTGAAAGAGGAGGAGAAAGGGAGAAGAGAGGAGATCAACCTGACCACCCAGGGAAGCAACGGTTCCACCAACACACACAACAACCCCAGCGCATAGACCACACTCACCACCCTGTCTCCACCATCTGCCCCTCTCTGCTCCTCCGTCCTCAGCCCACTTTCCTGCAGTCCTCTGTGGGGGAGATCCCAGTCACTGGAGACCTTTACATATTGTAAGGGCTTATTATATGGACCCTAACTCTCTGCTCTGTGTCCGTGTCGTCTCTGTAGAAGAATCAGAAAAAAAAACAATTAAAGGAAGAAAACAAACTGTAGTTCATGGTTAGGTGTGTTCGCTGGTCTGGAGTCAGAAACTGTGAGTGACTTCCTCATTTGTTGTTGTTTTTTTCCAAACATAATTTAATAATGCAGTTTTAATTTGTTTGTCAAACAGGTGTGTGTGTGTGTGTGTGTGTGTGTGTGTCCTGCATATACAGTTGAAGGTCTGTGGACTGTGAAGCTGCATGCCTTTGTTTGGTGCATGTGGTCATGTTAAGGACACACTGTTCTTGGCTCTGTTAGTCGGGTCTGTTTGGGATTTATTGACACTGGAGCAGCAGTGACTTGAACGGCTGTTGTGAATCATGTAGCAGTGCTGTGATGTAATAGGTGTTCCCAGACTGACCTCCGAGGTGACACAACTACCCCGGGGGTGAGGAGGGGAGGCAGAAGAAGTGGTTCACCCCCCGTATACTCACACTTTTGTACATTCTACAGCACACAGTGACCTCAACTGTAGTTGAACTCAGCCTCAGACTAAAGCCTGCTGTTTTCTTCTGCTGCTTTTGTCCTTTAAAAAACATAAACATGTTCTTCAAAGCACAAACATTTAACCACCAGGAAGGCGACTGGTGTCTGTGAAAGAAAAAAAAATTTATTATATCGTTTTAACTTTTCTTCACTAAAGCTGCTTAAAGTGTGAGAACAGGACAGAGAGGCATCAGTCCACCTTAACTGTACTGTAGCTCTCTGGCTGACCTATATATATATTTACATATATATATGTGAAGGGATCCCATCGTCATTTCTCAGGGTCCAGAACTAAAAGTGTTTGTTATTTTCATCAATCTTTCTCATCATTGTCTGGTTGTAGAGAGTGAAAATAAACATTAATAAAAGCACATGGATGGAATTCTAAACACAGAAGAGCCATCTCACCTTAAGTCTTCCAGACATTCCTTTTTCTGGGTGAAATGCATCACGGTACAAAGTCTGTCCTCAGACATATTGGGCTACGGCTGTGAGCATTACTGCCACAGTGGACTGATCTGGTGTCAGTCTTCTCCAACACTGAATCTATTCATGCTTTTTTTGGTTCTGAGTGGAGCTCATAGATTGGATATAAGAAATTGACACAGTAACAGGACTAATATCCTGATATTTTTCTTTCAATATAGAATCTAGAAAATTTAAACTGTTGATTAACTTTACTCACCGAGCTGCAGGCAGCACCAACTGAGCCTGAACGCCTCACAGCTTTGGAAACATCTTTGTTAATGTCTGGGTTTTTTGACGTGTACTCAAAGTTTTATCAATCTTCCCTCTAAGTACTTCTGTTACCACCTTAGCAGAGTGGTTCTGTAGTACTTTCATTTACTGCCCCCGCGTTCATTTAGATTTCAGGGGGTTTTAGGGCTGCAATTATTCAAGTTCTCCTGTAGAGGGCGTTTAAACTGTACTGTTTGAGGGAGAAATAAAAAAGACTGGAATTCAGACACTTAAAATGATGGGTTTTGTTTTTATGCAGAGTATACCTTTTATTTTTGTGTATATAAACCCCCTGATTATTTGTTCACATTTTGGCTTAAAATTAAATGTGTGCTATTATCAGCATTAAACAGTAGTGTTTTGGTCCATTTCTTATATAAAATCTATGACGGAGGTGAGTTTTGAAGTAAGAAAAGACAAGAGCAGAGAGAGAGCGAGATGCAGCTTTTCACCTGAGGAATAAATCTAATCTAAACTGGTCGTAGGACTGAGGTTTATATGTAGACGTGTAGAAACAATCCCTCCATAGAATTCTCCCCTCTTCACTCATTAGTGTGAAGTAGCTTAGTAAATAAACACCCTTTAGTCAATAAACACATGTTAGTTAATATACACATGTACTCTGATGGTGGGGAAAATACTTCTCCCTTCAACTGTGTATTCTTACCTGGTGAAATGATGTTTATTTTGTACAAGAACCTAACGAACCCCATTAAGACTCCCGACTAACCGTGTTTACCATTCCTCACCTCTGTGTTGGAGGCAGCGTTGTTGTTGTTGTTGGGATGCAGAGATGATGCAGAGATGATGCTCAGGGCGGTAGCACAAAGCTAGGACACTCTGGTCAATGGAAGACATTTCTCTGGTCACAGCAGCAGGTTGACAAGTCCTGCAGCACCGAAGGGTGGTTGGACATCGGTCTGGGTGGAGTCACAGCATGTGTTGGGGATTAGAGCATCATCAACACAAAGCACAGTGAATAGGAAGCACAAACTGTAACCCAGAGGTGTTGCCCAACTGCTGTTTCTATGTACACACAGACATATATATATATATATATATATGTTTGTGTTTATCTATAGGTAGTGTAGTACCTTAACAACCATCTACCACTTGCTGCTGTCCCTCTGTGAGACACCAACTCTGTCCATCTCTGCAGGCCCTGCTATGCTTCCTTCCTCTGTACAGTAATGTAAAAAAATGTAATCAGAATGTGTGTGTTTGTGCGTGTGTGTCTGCCTGTGTGTGTGTGTATCTATCTTGGGAGTGGGGGCAACTGTGCGTTTGAGAAGGGTTGGGGGTGTTTTCATTTTATTATGAAGTTGTAATTTTTTTTCTCACTTCTGTCATTGTAACATAGTAGTGGGGGTCAGTGTACTGTGTATTCTGTGTGTAGTGGATTAGCTCTAACTGTGTGTAGCCAGTGTTCCTCTAATCTATCAGAACTAGCCTGCTCTGCTAACCGTGGTCTGTCTTCTAAGAAAAAAAAAAAATTTTGTACTAAAAGAAGAAAAAGGAAAAATGATTTTAATCATCTCTGATCACAGTATGGTACCGTTTGTTTGGTTTTGGGCCTTGTGTTCTGAAGTCAACTGATTATGAAACTTTTATCAAACACAATAAAAAGAAAATATTGCGACTAAATCTTGAACGACAAGAACGAGTCATTTCAGTCTGAACTCTGCTGCGACAAACATATTTCAACACAGACATAAATACATACAAAGAACCCTGCGTGGAAAGTATACGCAATACTCGTAAAGCAGTAACAAAGGTACTTCCACAGCTTATATTTCTATCTATATGTATGCCTTGGTTCTGTTGCATATTAAGGCCAACTTTAATAGAAAGACCAACGAGTGCCAGCGGTAATTTTCTTTACTGCTGGTCCTAGTTGGTCTACTTTAAGTCTTTTTAACAGTTTCATTTGTCATTGTTTTGTTTGTTTGTTTTTCAATCCTTAAAATCAAATATTGTCAAAGGGGGTTATAATACCAGTTATAAAATAACGTATTGATTTGGTTGATGTAAAGAATGATGTCTGCACGCTTGTTTCTGCTAAATATCATTTAGTGCACAGGAAGACTGACTGGGACGATAAAGTACATGTAGTCCTGGAGCTCAGTCCATATAAGAACATTGTAAAGTACCAGAGTTTCAGTGTCTTTACTACAGAACCCGCTCCACGTTGTCAAACCCTCAGTACTGTGGTTTTAAAGTCCGAGCAACAGTTGGCAAAAATCACTGTGTTGTAACTCTGCCTTTGTGGAATGTTTCATGGGACCAGAACAGATGATGGGCTCAGATCATCTGGTACCTTCTACCATATCCATCTACTGTCTTTCTCTCATTCTAACCAGTCTGTTCTTCCAGCAGTTTGTCTTACTCCTGTGTACAATAAAACTGTGACAAATTACAAAAAATGGTAAATAAATAAAATCTATTTTAAAGATCAGTGAGCTGCAGCCTCCCTGTTGTGTAACCAAATAACTGTGGCCTAATATGGTACATACATATTAGACGCCTATACTTCCAATACTATCTTTAGCACCATCTTGTGGAGATGCACAAAATTACTGCTGCAGATCTTGCGCCTTTTACTTTGCCATTTCTAACATTATTTATTTGCATGTATCCATGCATGTACTTTACGCAGGTATTTTGTACACCTCCACAAGATGTAAAGTGTAAGAATCAGGATTTGCTGCTACATCGAAATATAAATATAATGTACATTTTTAAGTAGTGTTCAAAATCTTTATATTTATTCAAATGTTTTCCAGATTTGAAAATGTCTTATTTTTCCAATTTGATAGAAACTTATATTTATTTCAGACATTATTTATCCTCTTTTGGAATAAATTACTTTTTTTACTTTGAAAAGTTAATATTGTGGCCTTTCAGAATTAGTTTCCCGTGAGGAAAAATATAAAATACCAGCAGAGGGCAGTAGAGTGCCCTGTGCAGTAAATTAATTTTTTTATCGTTATACACTCTTGTACCATTTGCAAATGTCATTACATACTGTTTTGCCAGGTTAGTTTTTGAGATTTTCTTTTCAAGAAAAGAAATTATGGTTTCTTCTAATATTTAGAAAAAAATCTATAAATAAACTAAAATATATTCCAACATAAAAAAACACTTCTTTGCTAATTCATTGGATTTTAAGCAGTTTTTAAAGAATGTGGTTAGAATGTTGTACACTTTAAATTAATGAAAAATATTTTTCACAAAATCTAACAGAACACAACAATAAGTGAGTTCACCACCTACAGGAAGGAGAGTCTGAGCAGCCAGGGATTTAATTGACGATCCTGGAAACTGTCTCCCCCACAACACTGTAATATATGTGGACAAAGAAGGATGAATGGAATCTCTTGAAAAAGTTTGTGATACGTCAACAACTTTTAATTCAAAACAATTTGAAAACATATTTCCAGAAATCAGACCAAATCGTCTGCTAACAGTTTTGTCTTGTTAGTAGTTGTTGAAATTCATAAAGAAAATACATTTTTAGAATATTGACATCATTATTACTCTATACTAATAAACACACGACAAGGTTCTCAGAATTCAGACGGGATGATGATGATTTTTGACTATCAATCAAAGTCAATCGAACAGTACACCAATAATTTCATGATGAGTCTTTAAAATTAAACTATTAATTAGTTTTTGTATTGGAGCCTTTTAATAGGACATAGCTTAAGTGTCTCTATGTGTCAAAACATACAGTATTTCCTGACGCAACCCTCAGCATTTCCGGGGTTGAGACCCGCACTAAAAAACACTGGCGTGTGCCCCCTAGTGGCTGATTTGTCAAAACATATTTTGATATTAGTATAAATGTCAAAACCTCTAATCTGTCTATGTTTAAGTAGTTACTTCATGTAGTTGAGTATTAGAGTGACAGCCTCTTTATACAGCATACTGTGCACACGGATAGAGACTCACACCGTCTACTCACCGTCTAACACAGTGGACGGACCTCAGTGGTCAGCAGGAGTGACGTCAGCAGGGTTGAGTCGACGAGTAACTTGAAAATGTCCCATTTTTCTTCGATTTCGATCGTAAACCTCCTACAAACCCCCAGCCTCGTCAACCCGAGTCTGTCCAACCATCTCCAGTCGTTGTCTTTCTATCAAATTGTCCAAGACGAGTCAACCGGGTCGGTTGTTTAGTCTGTGGCCGCGAAAACAGCCGCTGACGTTAGCGCTAGCAGCTAGCTTCGCCGACGTTATTATCTTCGTTAAACCTTGAATATTTTTCTTCTTCTCAGCCCAGTAGTAAACGTTTGGTGTTAGTCCGTCGAGTTAATGCAGTAAAAACCCTGCAATAGAATTGTTTATTAAAGACTCGTAATGTCTATAATCGCACTTGAACGACGTCAACCCTCATCAAACAAATCAAGTCGACCGTTATAATTCCATGACGTCAGAACGTTCTGTGTGTTCGTTGGCGCAATTCCAACCAGTGACGCAACTTCCGCTGATCCTGTATTTTTGATTATTTAAAACTTTATTAAAAGCGTATCTGAACAATATATCAAACAAAATAAATACAATTAACAAAAAGAGTGTCTTTTGTCGTAATAATAGCTTTATCGCCGCAAGAGGGCACCACCGGTTAAGAATTTTTGAGACTTGTTGCACAAGGAAGTGAAGAAAGTCAATGTTTTATAATCTCCTTTCGGCTTATCCCTTTTCTCAGGGATTGATGTTGAGAATGTTGTTTTTGTCGTTGTGAAGAAACTTGGTCTGTGTTAAACAAACAAAGAATCGTCTATCTTTGTAGGTTTTACCAACTTGATTCAGTCAAACAATGTGGATAAATGTGAGACAATTATTAAATGTATTAATGTAACAATATATGTAACAGATACATGTATTTAAAAGATAGTCATGTAGATTTGTATGAAAAATATAGCTTTTAAAAGTCCGAAAGAAATAGTTGGTTAAGCTCTAGAAATGTGCGTTGCCGCTGCAACTGCTGAACTGAAACAACAAGAGAAAATAAAATGATTTAATGCTTAGCTTTTTTTTCTTCAGCAGGAGACAACACTTAATTAACTTGACCAGAAAAAAACTCTTTTTTATACATTACTACTTTTATATTATTTTAGAAGAAAAGAAAGAGGTTCACATAAAATCTGAAGTCACATGATATAAACAGATAAATAAAAATGATAATACAGCCCTGTGAGTAAATTACCTGCAGCTGCAGAGATTAAATCAATCCTACAAACCATTAAAATATATAAAAATAATGGGGTCATTTATTTCTTGGCTGATGAACAGAGTGAACCGATGTGGAATTCAAGCTCCAGGCTACAGGTGAGAAATGAGAATCTGTCTGTGCCACAATAGGTCAGCACCACTGTACCCTGGTCAGGTTCACATGAATGGACCAAGGTATCGGTCAGAGTCTTTATGCTGCTGCTGGTGTCATTCTCTCAGTGACAGATTTGGATCAGTGTATGCTGAGAATTTGTCTTGACTGCAGAGGTTGGGAAACGGACCGTTCATCACCTTAATGGAAGAGTATTGATTGTGGTGCAGGAGCACAGCATCTGTCTGCAATAGTAATGGAGGGGCAGAGGAATCACTGATGGAAGTCATGAGAGGTGACGGGGCAACAGTCGAGAAAGAAAGAGAAAGACACCTGGGCTCCTGCAGGGAGAGCATTTTTCGGGAAACGACATATCTCCATGAAAGATCTGAACGTTCTTCATCAACCTCTTCAACCCTCCTTGAGTCACAGGTGGAGCTAGAGATGTCCATCACAGAGCCACATGTAGAACCAGACATTCAGCTACACACTGCATTTTCAGGACATTTCAAAACTTTATATTTTTCACCAAATTTTCATGATGGTAAGGGTTTTCCCTTACTAGTTTTTGGTGATATTTTGACACGTTCAGAAATTATGATTTTCGGAATTAAAAAAAACAACTCACTTTGCAATATATTTTGAGCCATA
The DNA here is from genome assembly GCA_016785265.1 of Paraplagusia blochii. Taxonomy (NCBI): domain Eukaryota; kingdom Metazoa; phylum Chordata; class Actinopteri; order Pleuronectiformes; family Cynoglossidae; genus Paraplagusia; species Paraplagusia blochii. The sequence goes on along the minus strand of JAFBJS010000688.1, from coordinate 1,017 downwards.
AACTTGCATTTTCAGGAACTTTTGGCACTTTTTATTTCTCACCAAATTTTCATGATGGTAAGGGTTTTCCCTTACAGGTTTTTGGTGATATTTTGACATGTTCAGAAATTATGTTTTTCAGAATTAACGAAAAAAAAAAAAAAAAAATTCACTTTGCAATATATTCTGAGCCATAAACTTGCATTTTCAGGAACTTTTGGCACTTTTTATTTTTCACCAAATTTTCAGGATGGTAAGGGTTTTCCCTTAATAGTTTTTGGTGATATTTTGACACATTCAGAAATTATGATTTACGGATATTTTCGGAAAAATAGAATCACTCGACAACATGTTTCAGGCCATAAACTTGCATTTTCAGGAACTTTTTGCACTTTTTGTTTCTCACCAAATTTTCATGATGGTAAGGGTTTTCCCTTACAGATTTTTGGTGATATTTTGACATGTTCAGAAATTATGTTTTTCAGAACTAACAAAAAAAAAAAATTCACTTTGCATTATATTCTGAGCTATAAACTTGCATTTTCAGGAACTTTTGGCACTTTTTATTTTTCACCAAAATTTCAGGATGGTAAGGGTTTTCCCTTAAATGTTTTTGGTGATATTTTGACACGTTCAGAAATTATGTTTTTCGGAATACAAAAAAAAAAATTCACTTTGAAATATATTTTGAGCCATAAACTTGCATTTTCAGGAAGTTTTGGCACTTTTTATTTTTCACCAAATTTTCATGATGGTAAGGGTTTTCCCTTACATGATTTTGGTGACATTTTGAGACGTTTAGAAACTATGTTTTTCAGAATTGTTCGAAAAAAATATAAACTTTGGAAAATGTTTTGAGCAAAACGCTTGCATTTTCAGGACGTTTTGGCACTTTTTATTTTTCACCAAATTTTCATGATGGTAAGGGTTTACCCCTACAGATTTTTGTTGATATTTTGAGAAGTTCATAAATTATGTTTTTCGGAAATTTTGTAAAAAATGTTTACTTGGCAATATGTTTTGAGCCATAAACTTGCA
>JAFBJS010000686.1:37672-52775 GCA_016785265.1 Paraplagusia blochii | reverse complement strand
CTATAAATATATGTGAATATATATATATATATATATATATATATATATGGAGACACGGAATATAAATTTGATATAAACTTTATATAAACAGGAAGGATTGGAGAAAAAGCCAGAGAAGACGGATTGAGATGGTTTGGACATGCTCAGAGGAGGGAGGACATTGGTAGCAGGATGATCCTAGAGATGGAGCTACCAGGTAGGAGACAAAGAGGAGATTGATGGATGCAGTGAGGAGGACATGGAAGTAGTTGGATTTAGAGTTGAGGATACAGAGGACAGGGGGAGATGGAAATTGTTGACCCTCTGTGGCAACACCTGAAAAAAAAAAGGGACAAGCTGACAGGAAAAGAAGAACTTGTCGACTTTGTTACGTGTAATTAGACAATGTTGAGATGAGTGGATGGAGTTTGAAGACAAAGGAAATGATTTTGACTCTGAACCATATGATCCATGATTGTCCTTTTGGGTTGATGTGATTGTCACGTGATCTGTTACCCATGCAGTGATTTGCTGATGTTTGCAGAAAGTATTCAGAGAGTCCCTAAAGTTGTTAACCTTGATATAAAGTATTTACTTCAAAGACAAAGTCATCAGACCAGATCACTGATAAATGTAGGGAGATGGACCAATCCTTTTGGACCTGTCTCACGGTTCTAGGACAAGACAAAAGAGTTCGGAAAGACTTTTCAAAGCGTGATTGATGTTCAGATATTTAGACCATGTTGGATAGACTGGTGTTCACCAATCATTTCTCTTAAATAACAGCCTGTGTCTCAAGGAACATATTTGACCTTGAACGTCCTCAACTTTATTCAAATTCTCTGTCAGGAAGAGAGAAAATAATGCATTTAAAAACACTTTGCAGCCTTCAACTGTCGCCTGCATCTTAGAAATCCACTCATTATTAATATGTACCATGAATCACAGCGGTGGGTAAATTGTGTTTCATGCTGGAGCAGCAGCAGCAGCAGCAGCAGCCAGGGAGGGGAACACCACAGTGGAACACCTGTACTGTGTAATGAAAGGACCCATCTGTCTCACTGATGTTTGTTTTTAATAGTCCAGTAGCTGCTCTCCAGGGACCGTCTCATATCGTGCAGCTCAGCCTTCATCCTCGTCAGTCTTCATGGTTCAGTCCTCCGCGTTCCTCGTCAGGATGGTGAACTGTAGCAGTGACGGCGAGTCACAGCAGAACCGGGTCAAGGGTGGAGAAAATGTCTTTAGGTGTTGTGGTCTAAAACGCTCTATAACGGTGTTCCCCGACCTTTTTTTGGTCCACAGACCGGTTAAATGTCTTGTACTACTTCCATGTATCGGTAGATAAATACCCCTTAAGTTCTGAAATATTTTCCTACCTATAAAATCTTCCTACCCTAATTAACTGTGCATGGGCACAACAAGGATCTCTCAAGTGCACACAGCCTATAATTTTCTGTTACCAGACCAGTATAAAAAGTTAGAATCTTGTGTCAATGACTCTGCGTTATTTTTTTCTGACTTTATTGTTGTTGTCTTTGAGAAAATATTTCCTGATCAAATATAGTTGCATTATTGATGATGGAATCCGAGCCATTCTATTGGTCAGTTCTTTTGTTGATATGGGTATGGATCAAGTGGAAGTAATAGACAGATGGGGCCAAAAGGAATTATTATTTCTCTGCGGCCTGGCACCAACTCACCCACGGACCGGTATAGGTCCCCGGCCCAGCGGTTGGACACCACTGCTCCATAACATTGAGACTGATTGCTGAAATATACATAGGGTTTAGCATTAAATGGGCGGATACATGTTGGAATCATGTAGAATCTGTTCCTCATCTTTTTTCCTACTTGTTTTCTTCAGGGATATAATGAATATTGACGGTGATGTTAGTGTCTGTAGCTCTGGCCCTGGACTAAGACTGTTGTCTTAAGTTGATCAGCTCTTTCACCTCCTTTGCCTTTGTCTTTGTGCATTCATTCAAAACCTGCCTGTCCATGGATTCACTCCTGGTTTTATTGTATTTACTGGTGTTCACAAACTCATGGTTTACTATGATTCTGCTGCTCTTGTGTTTTTAATGACCTTGGAGAAGGTTACCACTTAGACTTCTCAATATATTGCACTATTGCATGCCATGGATGCAATGAGGGAGGACATGCAGGTAGTTGGAGGACAGCGGAGAGATGGAAAACTGTGATTTGCTGTGGTAACCCCTGAAAAAGACGAAAGACAAAGACTGCAGTATTGCTTGCAGTGGTGTCCCTGACTATAGAACACACTGATCAACTGAGTTTTTAATGTGTTATATTAAAAATGTTCTGACACAGTAAAATCAGGGTCACGGCCTGATGCTGTTGCTGCTTCTGCTACTGCTCCACAGCTGCTGCATAGAGAAGTCTCGGCTGGAGACCACCAGGCTGGGATTGGTTATTCAGGTGCTAGCCAGCCAATCACAGGGCATTAACTCAATCTAATTAGTCTGGGGCAGACCTGGTCAAACTAAGGCCCGGGGGCCGGATGCTGCCTGTTTGGCGTTTTAATCCGGCCCACCAAACTTGCCCAAATTTAATGGAAGAGACATTTAATCTATATTATCATTGTCCTTTTGCATTTTTCCTGCAAAGTCAGCATTTCCCCAATAGACAGTATAAAGAGACTTAAAGAATTTGAGCATTTTAGCCTTTACTTAATACTTTACTCATCATTTATCTTAGTTCACGGAAATACTAATCTTTCTGATCCTGACCTGGCCTGTGACTAAAATCTTAGTGCGCGGGACAAAATAATTGTCCAGGCCTGGTCCAGAGCATGGCTGCCCAATAGGTAGATTGTGGGGGTGTGACGATTCACTCACATAACGATCCGATTCATATCTCGATTCAGAGGCTACGATCCGATTCAGGAACGATCGAACCAGTTCGATCCGATTTGGGTCAGTTCGATCCAAACCGATTAATTTGCACACCCCTAATATATACATAGTGTATATTAGAGGAGTGACAATTCACTCACATAACTATCCAATTCATATCTCGATTCACAGGCTACAATCCAATTCAGGAACGATCGAACCAGTTCGATCCGATTTCGGTCAGTTCGATCCAAACCAATTAATTTGCACACCTCTAATATATACATAGTGTATAATACAGGTGTGACGATTCACTCACATAACGATCCAATTTCTATCTCGGTTCACAGGCTACAATCCGATTCAGGAACGATCAAACCAGTTCGATCCGATTTGGGTCAGTTCGATCCAAACCGATCCAAAACAATTAATTTGCACACCCCTAATATATACATAGTGTATATTAGAGGTGTGAGGATTCACTCACATAACGATCCGATTCATATCTCGATTCACATGCTACGATCCAATTCAGGAACGATCGAAACAGTTAGATCCGATTTGGGTCAGTTCAATCCAAACCGATCCAAAACGATTAATTTGCACACCCCTAATATATACATAGTGTATATTAGAGGTGTGACAATTCATTCACATAACGATCCGATTCAGGAACGATTCATAAAAACGATCGATCCGATTTGGTTCAGTTCGATACAAAACTATTAATTTGCACACCCGCAGTAGATTGGTTTCGTCCAGTAGATCTCCAAAAGTGTGTTGGTAGATCCTAAGCAACAACGTAAAACAATAATGGTAATTAAATCTAGGAATAAAATTTTATTTCAAGATACCAATCACTAAAATGAGTATTACGTCAGACACTATAACAAATATATAACAATGTAGATAATAAGATATCCAGTTTATGTAGGTAAATATATTTAGAATTTTTTTTTTTTATCTAAGTAGATGACTTCAGCCTGGTCATTTGAAACATCATCGTCACCTGGTCATTACAAACATCATTGAGCAAAAGTTCACAGTATCTGCAGCTACTGGACCGACTTTTATGTTGCAATCGCCCGAAACCTCTGCAGACATTTTTCAGCTTCATGTTAAACCTACAGCTCAGAGATGGAGAAGATGGAGTCTGTAAGGGAGGCCCCGGACACACATAAAGATGTAATAGAATAATTGCGAGTCGAGGCTGAACCACTTTGGCTACAAGACTCAAGACGTCGGAGGCGTAGAGGAACGCCGGGACCTGATTTGCAGAGCGGGAATCGGAAAGATAAGAAGACGGGAGATAAATGAGTTGATGACGAGGCGGTGAGGAAGGCAATTATTCCCAGGCTGGAAAAGCAGACTGAGGAGAGAAGTAGGTGGAGAGGAGAAGAAGTGGGAGCGGGGAGCGAAGGACAGACGGAGACAGAGACAGAGACTGAAACGAGAGAGAGGGACAGGCAGGAGATTACAGCAGACAGTAGAAGACAGTGTGACAAATGGGAGGACAGGTGTAGAGGAAGGACGTGAGGGAGAGGTGAGAAGAACATGACAACAGTCACTCACTGGTGTCTGGTACATTCTGTCCTCGCCATATATATAAATATATTCTACCAGATCTGGTCTTTATTAAGGACCGGGGACACCTACGTCCAAATGTTCGATATGATGAACAGTGCGTTGGTGCACCTGTGCATGTGCTGCCAAGTCATCTCCAATCAAGGACTCCAACCTTTCAGCGTTGATGATGGAGTTAGTGGAGCACACCGAGCCTAAGTGTGTCCAGATGGAGCAACTAGCTGTTTGGCAGGAAGTAACGAGCAGCACACTTCCTTTTGATTGGCTCTAATTATGATCCACTGCCTGGTTCTCCTGGAGAACTGCTGACCAGCTCCATGTCTGTTGACGCTGGTGGTCGGTGGTAGAAGTGGAGTTTGTGAGGAAGTAGACGTAAAGCGGGAGGTGGGAACTGCAGTATCACAGTAACTGGAGTTAAGGTTGTGTAATTAACTGGAGGTGAATCACAGCGTAGATCTCATTAAGATAGAGTGAGGTCCAGGTCGGCCTTGATGTGCATTGGTAATCAGCTGTGTAATTGTGTGTAAAAGTGTGTACAGTGGCTACAGTGTAAACATTTTAACTAAGGTTCTATTGAATGTGTGTATTGAATGTATTCCTGTCCCTGTAAACAATACCCTGAGTCCCGTTCCTTGAAATCTTATCTCTGGTTTTTTCCTTTCAGTGGTGCCCAACCACTGGGTCGAGGACCTGTACCGGTCCGTGGGTGAATTGGTGCCGGGCCACAGAGAAATAATATTTCCTTTTGGCCCCATCTGTCTATTACTTCCACTTGATCCATACCCATATCATCATCAATAATGCAACTATATTTGATTAGGACATATTTTCACAGTGAAGACAACAACAATAAACTCAAAATGACACAGAGTCGTTGATACAAGATTCTAACCTTGTATACCGGTCTGGTAGCAGAAAATTAAAGGCTGTGTGGACTTGAGAAATCCTTGTTGTGCCCATGCACAGTTAATTGGGGTAGGAAGATTTTATAGGTAGGAAAATATTTCAGAACTTTTTTGTTATTTTGTTAAAGGGTATTTATCTGCCACAACTTAACGAAAGTAGTGCGAAACAAAAGTAGTGCGAAACATTTGACTGTGGTGCAAAAAACTACAAATATAACCCATGATGCATTTCTTTGCCAAAACATATTTGGTAAAATCACAAAGGTTTAGCTTTTCAGTGAAGTAATTTGTTTGTCTGTCCTGCCTGCGGTCCAGATCTGTCTCCTATTGTCCAGACTACCATCACATTCTCACAGTCTCTGCTCATATCCCGGCAGGGGAGCTCTTAGACAAACAAGTCCCCTAAGTAAACGAGTTAATGGATTGAAGAGACACTATTTGAGGTTGTTTAGTCAAACACGGTTCAACTAACTTCACCATCAACCCTGTCCTTTGGCTCTGCTCCTCCTCTGGTTCTGTTTTTTTTTTCTAACACCCTTTTCTTGCTCTAATCAATTTCTCTTTTCTTAATTCCTTTTCCCCCAATTGTCTCTCTCATCTGTTCTTCTCCTCATTACCCTCCCTCCTCCTCTCCTCTCTCCTCATCCTTCCTCCCTCCCTCCGTCCCTGCCTCTCCCTCGTCTTTCAGTGGGACCTGCTCTACATGCCAGACCTCTTCCACTGCCTGCTCCTCTCATCCAACCTCTAATCAGATCATTTCACTATCCCATTCACAGGGATATAATAAGGTGATTATGCATGGGCTGCACAACGTTCCTACAAACACTTTTCCACACATAGATGCGCACCCTCCGCCTTTAGCACTGATGGAACCCGACGTTGCATTTCCTTTAAAAAATTCCGTGGATGTCCTCTGTCAGGGAGAGCTGGCAACCTGGTGCTCCCCTGATTAATTTGTCTCTTCACTTCTAATCAGTGTCAGGATAAAGGCAACGCACAGAGATGGAAGAAGGAACAAGGGGAGCAGGAAGTGAGGAGACAGAACTGGAAAAAGAAAAAAAGGAAAAAGATGGTGCCTCCAAAGATTTGATTAAATTCCACCGGGAGACCTCTTTGGAACAATTCCCAAAAGCTCCACACCCAGATGAATGAACCGGGATGAATGACCTTTATAAAGTTGCAGTTTAGCAGCAATTTCTGTCCATGGAATTGCAGCCGTCGCTGCTCTGTAGAAGCGTAATCCCTGCAGAACACAGAGGTGTGTGTGGAATTCTAAAGCATCAAGGAATGTGATGTTGAACCTTGGACGTGGAACAAATACTTCATTCTTAACAATTCACCTAAATATTTGCACGGAGCCAATCGGAATCCTGACATATCTGACTGATACACACACCCGTAACTAACATCCCAGTTTTTCCGCATCCGTAATTTGCACAAGGATACTCCTGAGGGATTATTAAACTTCTATCTATCTATCTATCTATTAGAGACACTAGGAATAGGCAGAAGACAGGGGACAGAGCTGGAGGTGAAAGAGTTAAAGATGCTGGGAATGAGGTGATTAGAGGGACAACACAGACAGGAAGGTTTGGAGAAAAAGATAGGGAAGACAGATTGAGATGGTTTGGACATGTTCAGAGGAGGGACAGTGGAGACATTGGTAGAAGAATGATCCTACAGATGGAGCTACCAGGTAGGAGGCAAAGAGGAGATTGATGGAAAGATTGAGAGAGGACCTGGAGATAGGTTGGAGTTGAAGACACAGAGGACAGGGTGCTGTAGCAACCCCTGAAAAAAAGGACAAGCCGAAAGGAAAAGAAGAAGAATGCCTTGGTGAACTCCTCGTCTGACATTTAAGGCGGCGTCTTAAATGGTGTTAATGTATTTTTAATGGTTCTGTTCATTTCCGTCCTGGTTGCAAACTCACTTGCTGAAATGCAGCCCCGAATTGTCACTGAGCAGCAGTAGATTCTATTTATGAATTCCGTTTCGGCTTCACTTTATTTAAGGTTAAGACAAATCAGTAAACATAACTCTTGTCCTTTGCATCCTGTATATTTCCGTTTGGAGCGGACGGGGATATATTTGTAGTCAACATCCGCTCTTCTGTACTATGTGAGATTTAGTGTTTTTATTTTTCACATTTTCAAAAGATCCTTTTTTTATACAGTGCATGTGTTTGCGGGTTGGTGTGTGAGTGACAAAGCTCAGAGGAGTGAGGGAAGGGAAAGAGAAGGCAACGACAGCCAGAGTGAGGTATAAACAGCCTCCTTCTGTATTGAATCAGAGGGGGCTTGTTATTTTTGTGCTGTGAACAGTGGCTCCTATAGACCGGTGATTGCAAGTGTGCAATTTTTACTTCATTTACACAAAGCAAAGGACGACGACCAAAAGTAAATAAAACTCTCAGAGAGGTGCTTATTCCATGAAGTGTCTCTGTTGGACCATAGAGTGTCTCTGTGATGAGGGGATTGAGTCAACGACGGTACCAGGAGTCAAACTCTTTGACAAAAGCAAACGCTGCAGATTTGAAATGGCCTCTTCACACACACGCACACACACAACGCTCAACACTTGTTCACAGTTTTGACAAACTGAAAAATGAACTCATTCAGAAGCTATTTATTAATACAAAGGCGTGGGCAAGTGATTTGACTTGTTGGACAAACTGGGGCCTAAAATTGGACATGGGGTCCAGGTCTGTAGCAGACATGTGAAGTAGATGTTCCGTTTACTTAGAAGAAAGAAAGAAGAAGAAAGAAATTTATTTTTTGTCATTGTGACGTTGTGATTCACACCACAGCGCACAACGAAATTTATCCCAGCGCCTGGGGAGCAGTGTTTAGGGACGATACCATGCTCAGGGCATCACAATGGGTACTTGGCGGTAGTGGGATTCGAACCGGGGACCTTGCGCACCCAAGTCCGCTTGCTTAACCACTAGGCATTGCCCTTATAAGATGAATGAGATCTGTAAAGACGTGCAAAAAGGAAAAAAATGCTTTTAGATTTTTCTACAGCCTTTTAAAGTATCATGATAAGATGGTTTGACAGGTTGGGGTAGAACAGGGGTTTCAAACTTGTGGCCTGTGGGCCATTTGTGGCCCGTGAAGCGATATTTTGTGGCCCCCACCTTGATGTGAAAGTTGAATGTTACCCACAATATTTATAGATTCTACTGCAAGACAATACTTAAATAATGGGTTTTTTTTATCGTGGTTTGATGGTTTTGTTGGACACTTAGTTGTAGTTCACTGCTGTGAATGAATGGATGCTTGTCCGTTGCTGGGTCACAGGGGCAGCTAGCGCCACCCAAATCACATTGCACCATATTGTGAGACTTCCTGTATGGGGTGAGCCCTTAAGAAGTTATGTGGGACGGGGCGGTGTTATGCTCAGAGCAACTCAGGGGTAACCTGGCAGCTGGTGGACTCGAACGTGAAGCTCTGCATTCGATTCACTTTGCATTCACATTCAGTTTAATTGGGTATTCGCTGCGCATTCGATTCAATTCGTAAGGGAACGAATGTGCATTAGTCTAACCGTGGTCCAGTTTCAATTTGATCATGTGGTTATATAACGAGATCTCGCCAATATGCGGTTTTATTCAACATGAATTCTGTCAACAAACGCACGTGCATTTTGAGGAAAAAATGGAGCAGGTTAAAGAAAGATCAAGGCGACGTATGAAAGTGATGAGGAGTAGACACAAAGAACCAATGAAGAAGATAAGGAGAGAAAATATGAGGAAGTGTTTTGTAATCCTGTTCCTAATAATGCAGCAACATCTAACGGTTGACAAGTTGCTCCTGTAGCATTTTACGAGCTCGTTAAACTAATACGAGTGTTGTTGTGTTCACACACACGCGGGGAGTGACAACCGTTTTACTTTTTATTGTTTTACACCCGTATTAATTAATTTGGTTTTGAAACCCCCGACTAGAGGTGGATTAGTTAATGCACATTAGTTGTGCAGCGAATGTGCGTTAGTTTGTAATGTGAACGCAAACAGGGAGTGAAACTGGTTTCGCGTCGCAGCGAATACCGAATTAAGTGCTAATGTGAAAACGGTATGTGCAGGTCACGTAAATAAGAGTTTGGTTTCAGCAGAGCTATAGCGTAGCGACACTAACAACCACTGTTGACTCCCCAACCTTGGCTTCATCTCACATTCTGACAGTACCACTCTGAGACAAAGCCAGAAACGTATTCTTCTAACAAAGCGTCACCAGGCCTGACGTCTGCTTCGCCTTTGGTCTGCGGAGGTCACAAAGTGTTGAATGATTAATGTCTCCATGTCAGATCCAAGACGCGGCTCAAACAGATGTGAAAAACACAGTGACATGATGCTGCCCGTCTGTTCCCTCAGCCGTCGTGTCATGGTTGTTTGATAACAGGAGTCAGAATAACTTTAAAAAGCAAGAACATCAGGTCAAGAAGACATTATTTCTATTGTTAACCTGAATGTTCTTCACTAAAGTGAAACAGGATCCACCTGTACACGACGGTATCTCGAGTCTTCCAAGCAGATGTATTCTAAAAATATATATTGTTCTCCAACTTGCTTCATTTGACAGGAAGAACAAAAAGAAATGTCGGTCCTTTTGTGTTAAAGTTTCTTCTTGTCACCCAGTCTGCTCCGTACTTTTAACTTTATTAATCAGCACCACAGCTGCTTTGTTAAATTCCTCTCCTCCCAATGACGATCAGATCCTTTTTATTTCTTTTTACGTCACGCAGCAAGAATGCATGTTACATGTTGCCAGGTTTGACGGCTTACCCCGTTTCCTGTGAATATATGTTGAACATTTGTAAACTTAACTGTGTAATAGTGTGGTTAAGGTGAGCTTCACCTTAATGTTAAATAAGCTGTGTGTTTTCTCTTAAACTGTGAGATTACTATCCCTGTTTTTACCTTCTAATCATGGCGTTTAAATATAACAAATTCAAAACCAGACCAGACCAGACCGTCATGGTGGGTCTCTGTGCCCCTGAGCCCCAGCAACAGGAACAACTTTAAGAAAGAAAACTTGGTAGAAATGAATCCAACTTATTCCAGTGGGCTGTCAGGAAGCTGCCTGTCACTCTGTGATGAAATGTGAATTCAGTAAAATCCGTTCAGACCGACTCAACTGAATAAAATGAAAGTGACGAAAATATGACATTTTTCTGGATATGAAAAAACTTTAAGTTGGAATCTGAATATAAATGGTGAAGAATATTAATTATTGATGCCTGTGAGCAAAGATCCAGGAGCAGTGTTGGTCTCCTATTATGAGTTGAAGGGAGGTATATTTATATCATTTATATCATATATGCATGTATATCTGTTTATATATGTGTGTATATATGTATGTATGTACTGTACATATTTATATATGTATGTTTGTACTGTATATATGTGTATATATGTATGTATGTATGTATGTATGTGTATGTATGTATGTATGTATATATGTGTGTATATATGTATGTATATATGTATATGCTGTACGTATATACACGTGTATGTATGTCTCTCTCTATATATATTTAGATATGTGTGTGTGTATGTACAGTATATATGTGTATATGTATGTATGTATGTATGTATGTATGTATGTATGTATACTGTGTGTGTGTGTGTATTGTAGATAAATGACATACGCTCTTACTTAAATTCTTCCCTTTCACATAAATAGGTTGTTCACCTTGAACAACTTCTCCTCTAGGGGTCACTAAGGGGATTAAAAGGGTTGCAGCTGACACTGTCTATTCCAGGGTCAGTTATAGAGAGCATCCTTTTCACGGTTGCACTTGCCGGTTGCCGGTGAATGGAAAGTGTTTCTATGATAGCTGGAGATGGTGCAGGATGTAATTTCCCCGGGTCTGAGCTGGTCTGAGCTGCAGCGTCATGGTTGGACTCAGAGCCTTGACCACTTCTGATGAATTCGTCTCAGGTGACATCTTGCACAGGATCAAGTTACTTTCATGGTGGCAGGACAAAGCCGACCATTCACATTCAGTACGTGAACATTGTGAGTCTAAATGCAAGGCGTTCACTCGCAACTGCTGCGTGACTACAAATATTGAATACGACAGTTTGCAACCCACATTAAAGTGACTGATTGTGATTCTAAACTTTTCTTGGTTCGGTGACGAGGCTGTAACGTCTGACCTTCTCATTGAACCAAGTGTGGACATTTGGGACTAGGGGTATTAGCATATTTCCTTCAGGCAGTGGGAGAAGTGGGATCAGGACAAGGCTGACAGAGAATAATATTTAACTGTTGTTGTTGTTTGGGGTTTTTTTTTCTAAAAGTTTTTCTAAGTAAAAGTAACTAAGTAAAAATAACTTATATTCAGGTAAATAAATTAATGATAGTTCTGTAGCTAAAAGGCCTCTGTCTTAAACAGCAGTCCATTATTTGATTGCAAATAAAATTACAAATATTTTATGTTGACATAATATGGGACAAGACAGACAGAAAGGTTTGGGAAAAAAAGGGTAGAGAAGACAGATTGAGATGCTTTGGACATGTCCAGAGGAGGGACAGTGGATACATTGGTTGAAGAATGATCCTAGAGATGGAGCTACCAGGTAGGAGACAAACAGGAGATTGATGGATGCAGTGAGGGAGGACATGGAGGTAGTTGGAATCAGAGTAGAAGATTACCTCGCTGTGGCAACCCCTGAAAAAGGGTGTGTGTATAGTGTATAACCTTATCTCCCCCTGTTGCTGCTGATTGTTTTTGCCCACATGCAGTTAAACTATTGTAAGTCTTAAGTTTTTCCATCCATGTCTGTGTGACTACCTTGAAACATTGTCTTCTCCCCCCTGCAGGGGGACAACCAATGGAAATGAGCCTCATTGGCTACAACTGGGTCCCTCTAACAAAAACGAAATGTGAAAAAATATATATTTTTAAAAATACATATAAAAATAAATCTTATAAAACAAACAAAAAGTACCTTAAGTATTCACAAAAAAGAACGGAAAACGAATTCGTAGGAACTGTGGTTTTCTCTCGGTGTTTCCGCCCGCAGCTGGTTATTACCGGACGCGCCGCGACGTCACTTCCTCCCCACGTGAACGACGCGTACATGTGAGGAGCTGTGGTAGTTTTTCGAATCATAAGCGCAGAAAACTGTTATATTTCGATCCTATGGTTATAGAAACCAGAACCATGGAGTCTGTGGAGGAGGAAGAACAGTTAGGACTGGACTCTGAGGAAGAAAACAGCGATTTATCAGACGATGAGGTGAGTTCAGAAAAACACGCGTGTTTACTTCTCTGGAACTGAAGTTACAGTAGACTGTGGAATTAATTGGTGTTCATAATTATTGATAATCGATAATAATTCTTTTATACACAAAATTATTACATATTGGCAGCACGACAGTCTCTGTGTATATGTTAACATCCCCGTAGATCCTTAGATTATTTGTTTTAGCAAAGTCTTCCGTGTATTAGAGACTCACTGAGGACATCGACTTAAATCTACTTCCAGCACCAGACAGTGTAGTTGTCGTATCTTTTTAAGTTGTATTCACGGTCCTATTTTGTCGAACATAAAGCCCTATGTTCCATATTGCCATATATCTAACCGTCTATATTTTTTTACTCAGTTGCAAGAAGCGTTTGCCAAAGGCTTGTTGAAGCCAGGAATGAACTTTATGGTTGACACTCCTAAGAAGTTTGTCAACAATGTGGTGAGTAAAAATTTGATTTTCATAGTCTTGGGTTTTAGTTTTTTTCAACTGTGTCTGTGTTTTGTCTTCCTCTCTTATGTCTTGTCAACATTTTCCATCTCCCTCTGTCCTCTGTATCTTCTACTCTGACTCCAACCACCTCCATGTCCTCCCTCACTGCATCCATAAATCTCGTCTTTGTCTCCAACCTGGTAGCTCCATCTCTAGGATCATTCTTCTACCAATGTATCCACTGTCCCTCCTCTGAACATGTCCAAACCATCTCAATTTGTCTTCTCTAGATTATTCTCCAAACCTTCCTGTCTGTGTTGTCCCTCTAATCACCTCATTCCCGATCCTGTCCATCCTTGTCTCTCCAAAAGAGAACCTTAGCATCTTCAACGCCACTTCTGTCTCTCTATTTATTTTATCCATCTAATCTATCTATAATGTTAGCAGTAGTTGGAACGCTCTGTATATTCCTGGACATGCTCTCATGAGGTCTTTGTTCTGTGTTATGGTGCAGCCTGGGTTGAAGCAGAGCCTTGCCGACCTTCGTAAAACCCTTCCCTGGGTGGAGAGGTTGGACCGCACCAATCTGCCAGTGGAGGACATTATTTCCAAAGCTGAAGGGAAAGTTCCGGCACCGAAAAACGGAGATGTTAATGCAGAGGATGACTTCCAGAGGGAAATGTTCTTGTACGTGAACAGACATTAACGTTATGTGATACAGCACAGCAGCTCAGTATCAATGAAAAAACAAATCAGAAATGACACGGACAAAATGATGCAAGTTTTTGTTTTCTTTTTTGCAGCTACCGTCAGGCTCAGGCCACAGTTCTGGATGCTCTGCCTCTGTTGAGCAAACATGGAATCTCCACCAAAAGACCTGATGATTATTTTGCAGAGATGGCCAAGTCAGACCAGCACATGCAGAAGGTGAAGACTTAGACAATCACAGACACGGAAAACAGTTTTAAACAGAATTGTTCAAGTTTTACAAAACCATGTTGTCTGTGTTTCTCATCAGATCAGGAAAAAGCTCATTTCAAAGCAGATGATCCTGGAAAAATCAGAAAAGGCCAAGAAGCTGCGAGAGCAGAGGAAGTTTGGCAAAAAGGTACGTTTCTGTTTCTGGCTGATCTTGTTCTCTTTTGGTCTTTTTTACAGTTTTAGTCTGAAAATATGAAGCAATTTTTATTGATGAGATGTTTCCTGTGTCTCTTTATTGTGTGTCAGGTCCAAATAGAAGTGTTACAGAAGAGACAGAAGGAGAAGAAGGCCATGATGACGGCTGTGAAGAAATATCAGAAAGGTTAGACTTTCTGCTCCTCACAGTGTCCTGTGCTTGATGTTTCCTCACATTATAAAGATCTAGAATGAGTTCAGCTCTGGTTCAGGGTCATAACTGACTGTGGCTTCTTACAGGAATGTCAGACAAACTGGACTTTCTGGACGGAGACAAGAAAAATCCTGGAAAATCCGCTCAGGCTATGAAGAAAGGAGCAAACAAGAAGGGGTAATGTTTAAAAAATTTAATTTAAATCTTTAAAAAAATATCTGTACTACAATACATGTTACATTTTTATGGAAATTGACCACATGTTAAAATTTTGTTATTTTCTTTTTCCAGCCTGAATAGTAAGAGGAAGTACAAGGACCAAAAGTTTGGCTTTGGAGGCAAAAAGAGTGGACAGAAGTGGAACACCAAAGACAGCTTCAATGATGTCTCCAGCTTCAAATCCAAGGTGGCTCACGCTAAAGGCGGCAAAGGAGGAAAGAAAGGAAAAGGAGGAAAACAAAACGTGAGTCTCAAACACACTAAATAATTGAATACATGTGTATGAATGAATGTGAGAACAGTGGAATAGTGGGGTGAGACAGGAGACAGGAGACAGAGCTGGAGGTGGAGGAATTAAAGAAGCTGAGGTTCTCTTTAGGAGAGACAAGGATGGACAGGATCAGGATTAGAGGGACAACACAGACAGGAAGGTTTGGAGAAAAAGCTAGAGAAGACAGATTGAGATGGTTTGGACATGTTCAGAGAAAGGACAGTGGATACATTGGTAGAAGAGTGATCCTAGAGATGGAGCTACCAGGTAGAA
>JAFBJS010000686.1:3712-15780 GCA_016785265.1 Paraplagusia blochii | reverse complement strand
AATCACCTCATTCCTGATCCTGTCCATCCTTGTCTCTCCTAAAGAGAACCTCAGCATCTCTAACTCCTCCACCTCCAGCTCTGTCTCCTGTCTCCTGCCTATTCCTAGTGTCTCTAATCCATCCATCATGACTGGTCTCACCACTGTCCTGTAAACCTTTCCCTTCACCTTAGCTGACTCTCTTTTTTTCTCCAGTTGTTCCATTCTGACTCAACTTTATTCTTCTCCTCTCTTCTACGCTGTCTTCACTGTCTTCACTGGACCGTTAATTATCAGTATCTACATTAAACTCCTGCACCTTCTCCACTTCTATGTCACATTGTGGCTCACGGGTCACCTGCCCTTTAATCTAATCCTATAATTCTATTCCTGACTCCAATCTTAATCGTATCACCTCTAAATGTGAACACTCTTCATGTGTAAAGCTACAGACGTATTCTCTCGGTCTGTTAAAATCCCATCTTCCTCAGTCTCATACGAAGGCACAGAGAAATGGATGTGCATCTGTTGACACAGCTGCATGTACAGAGTGTGCAGACGGGGTTGTGGGGGAAGAATCGGGTGGAGGGGAGGGTGGTGTATTAATGTCCATCCCTGTACCTCTGTTCGAATACTCAGTTCTGGAGGCACATTTAACCAACTGTTCACTCACTGGTGAGTAATGGCTGGAGGCTCCTGTCGGCGGTTTTCTCCTGACAAACGGCTTCTTCACTACGCTCAACAACATTCCCTCAGTAACAACTCTGGATGCTCGTACTTCCAGGTCACCAGGTGAAACAACTGCCCCCTCTATGTCTTCCGTGGACCTCGTTGTTGCCCTGCTGGTTGCCACCAGAGCTGGAACTTATCAGTCCCTCATCTGGTGTCTGTTGTTGAATAAATCACCCTGAAGAGCCTGGAGACAAATGCAGTGAAGTTTTGGAGCAGGATAACATCAGACTCTGTAAACAAAGCAAACAGGTTGATAGCCTCCAAGCAACAAACTGTTCACATCTCAGCCAATGGGAGAAGAGGAAGATAATCTTATCATATTTGTCTCACATGTCTCCTGCACTAGACCATGAACTTAATCTAGAGTTTCTTCAAAGGTAGGACATGTAGAAATATCAAACAAGAGTTGGTAACAAAGGACCTGGAACTCTCTCCTGCTCCCCAGCAGAGGGTGCTATACATATCACTTTAACGCATAAGATGCATTGCAGCATACAGTATATGTCATCATTATTATATATGTTTATTTTTATTATAATATATGTATATATTATAAATTTTAGTGTCTTTAGCTCTTCAACATACAAGTTTTACAAAGTAGAGAGTCAACTAAGGTGAAGGAAAAGGTTTACAGGACAGTGGTGAGACCAAGGATGGATTAGAGACACAAGGAATTGTTAGAAGACAGGAGACAGAGCTGGAGGTGGAGGAGTTAAAGATGCTGAGATTCTCTTTAGGAGAGACAAGGATGGACAGGATCAGGAATGAGGTGATTAGAGGGACAACACAGACAGGAAGGTTTGGAGAAAAAGCTAGAGAAGACAGATTAAGATGGTTTGGACATGTTCAGAGGAGGGACAGTGGAGACATTGGTAGAGGAATGATCCTAGAGATGGAACTACCAGGTAGGAGACAAAGAGGAGATTGATGGATGCAGTGAGGGAGGACATAGAGGTAGTTGGAGTTAGAGTTGAAGAAAGAAGACACGAGGAGATGGACATTGTTGACTTGCCGTGGCAACCCCTGAAAAAGGGACAAACCAAAAGTAAAAAGGAAGAAGAAGATTGAAAAAGAAAATATTTTTTAGAAAAATAAAAGTAGTGAGAGAGTCGATAATTGCTGCTGTGGAACTGACCCACTTTGTCTGGTTATCATAATATATGTATATGTATATATTGTATTGTATTGTATATATATGTATACATATATGTATAACAAATTTTGATGGTTACCTTTTCCGTTGGTGTTGCTGTAGGTAACAGAAAAGAATCCGATGAAGATTTTAAATTGACTAAAACTTCTGATTCATCCACAAACATTTGCAGTAACTCTTGATATCAAAGTTTAACTTCACCTCAGGAAACATTTTCCCCCAAAAATCCCATTGCATATATATCAAAAAAGTTATTGCCAACTTTTCTTTTCCTTGACTTGAATAAAACTACTTTATCACTAAAAAAAAAAGTGTTATCGAGCACAAAGCTGTGATACGTCTGAGGTCGGGAGCAGCGGGTGATGGAGGAGATTGTGGGATGACGGAGTGGAGGTGGAGGCGTCAGGTCTGACACAGTCGCAACATCAGCAGCCTTGTCGTCTCCGTTCCGCTTTATTTCCCTTGCATCTGTCTGAGACATCACTCATTATCGCTGCCGCGTCTCATGTCGTTCACATTGGTTTTCACCGAACACTTCATTTCTCTGAAGCTTGACATTCATGAGACGTGAGCTAATAATTCTATTCCTTCTACATCTATATAAGTCAGCTCATCGTTTAATTCCGTGATGAATTCAGGGACTCAGGAGAGAGCTGCGAACAAACCACTGAGAGGCGCTTTGAGCAAATATTTATGATCTCTAAAGACCATAAAACCAACTATATTTAGGGCAAAACCACCAGCGCAGCATCTACTGAGGAAGGAAAGTAAACTCCTTGTCATTATGACAAACACCAAGAGTGGGCAGCTTTGAGCGCCCAGGGCAGTGTGTGGGGATGGTGCCAGACCCAGTGGTAACTTGACAACTGGTGGACTCAAACCTGAAACCCTACAGACCCAACTTCGCTGTTTTAACCACTGAGCTGCCATAGGTATTCAGATATTTGAGGCCTGTGCGTATAAAGCAGTGTTGGGACTAATGCGTTACTTGTAACGTCATTTTGTAACGAAAATACTTACCTCGGTAACTGTGTTGGGCAAGTTACTGTGAGAAAGTAACTTATTACTTTACTAGTTACTGCTCTGAAAAAGTAACTAGTTACGTTACTAGTGCACATGTAGTGTACTATACGTGCACACTAACTGAACCCATGCGTTGAAAAGGAGCGATGATTGGTTGTCATAGGTTGACGATTCTGGCTAAGCCAATCAGAAATGGCCCTGGGCGGGTCTTCTTGCCTTATAGAAACACTATTTGAAGTAAAGTAACTCATTATTAATTACTTTTATAATTTATTAACTAGTAACATAACTAGTTACTTTTGCAGAGCAGTAACTGGTAAAGTAATAAGTTACTTTTTTACAGTAACTTCCCAAACAGTGGTTAATAGTTGAGCACGACTTGTAACCGTCAGCCTTGTTTTATAGTAAGGAAGGAAACTAAACTCCTTGTCATTATGATACACATGACTCTGCATCACCACAATGAACAGTGGGCATCTTTGAGCGCCCAGGGCAGTGTGTGGGGATGGTGCCAGAGTCAGAGCCCCTCAGTGGTAACTTGACAGTTGGCAGATTCGAACTTAAAACCCTACGGACCCAGGTCTGCTGTTTTAACCACTGAGCCTCCACAGGTATTCAGATATTTGAGGCCAGTGCATTAAAAGCAGTGCTGGGACCAACGCGTTACTTTTAACGCCATTACGTAATGAAACTACTTTCCTTCGTAAATGTGTTGGGCAAGTTACTCTAAGAAAGTAACTTATTACTTTACTAGTTACTGCTCTGAAAAGTATCAAGTTACGTTAGTAGTTACTAAATTATAAAAGTAGCTAATAACTACTTACTTTACTGTACTTAAAATAATAATAATAAAAACAACGGATGTACACACTAACTGAACCCATGCGTTGAAAAGGAGCGATGATTGGTTGACATAGGTTGACGATTCTGGCTAAGCCAATCAGAAAGAGACCTGGGCGGGTCTTCTTGCCTTATAGGAACACTTTAATGTGTTTTTATTATTATATAAAGTAAAGTAACTAGTTATTAGTTACTTTTATAATTTAGTAACCAGTAACTAGTTACTTTTTCGGAGCAGTAACTAGTATAGTAATAAGTTACTTTTTTACAGTAACTTGCCAAACAGTGGTAATAGTTGAGCATGACTTGTAACCGTCAGCCATGTTTTATACTGTAAAAGGAAAGTAAAACTCCTTGTCATTATGATACACATGACTCTGTATCACCACAGTGAACAGTGGGCAGCTTTGAGCGCCCAGGGCAGTGTGTGGGGATGGTGCCAGAGTCAGTGTTAACTTGACAGCCGGTGGACTCGAACCTGAAACCCTACAGACCCCAATTCGCTGTTTTAACCACTAAGCCACCACAGGTATTCAGATATTGGAGGCCAGTGCGCGAGAAGCGTGACTTGTAACCGTCAGCCTTGTTTTTGTCACTCATCCATCCACAGACCATAATACTCTCCATTTATGAGGGGGGAAAGTGGCCCCATTTGTCAGCACCATCGCTGCTGTGTTTTCTCATTTGTCCATCAGTGTATGGCTCAGTGATTTAACAGCAACCTAATTCTTCCCCCGTCCGTGCGCTCGTCGTTCACTCAGATGTCGGAGTCGAGCTGAAAGGCAGTGATTTACTACTCATTTTGTTGCCCCGAGTGGAAACTCGCTGTAAAGAGGAAGGGCCTTTCCTTATTCTCTGATGATGATTGATAAATGATATTGAGAGACGGGGGAGAGGAGAGGGTGAGGCGGCGGCGAGGGGTGAGGCTCCTCCAAGTCTTTCTGTTCTGAAGAGACACGCGACTAAATCCTTCCACTGCTTTTTCAGGGTTTCTCTCCGAAACAGTGCGGCCTCTGTCTGGGAATTCGCTCCTAATCTCCGATGACTGAACTTTTTCTGTTTGACTTTGTGTCTCTCTCTGGCCGACGCATTAGTTTGATGGATTATTAGAAAATAGTGCTGACCACATTCTGGCAATTTCCAGCCAATCTGGGCCAGGTTAAATTTACATCAACTTCATGTGGACACAGTGCACACTTTAAGGAACAGCTCACTTTAGTCAAAACATTTGTAATGTCTTTGGAACATATATATCCAGGGTGTGTGTTAACACACAGGGTATTGTTCAATGACATTAAAGTTTCTGCTTGAAAAAAAGGAGAGGTTTCATTAACCTGACAGGTAAAAAACAGTGGTTAGTGAGTTAAGGAAGAACTTTCTGGATGTTGTGATGTTGCCATACTCAGCTGTCTGCAACTTCATGTTCCTACTGTACAAAAAATCCTGGTGAAAGCCAGGGTTTCTTTTTTGATAACATAACCTGCAACACATTTTGACATATTTCATTTTTTAAGCTCCTACTGAGAATCTTCTCTGCAAAAAAATGTCTGAATAGTTTTGTAAAAGTTTCCTGAAGTCAAAACCTTTCCTGACATTTTACTATAAATTTTTCAGATGGCAAAAACTGGGAGTCCCTGCTCCGTCTCCACATCAGTTAAGGATCAAATGTGTCCAACTTAAGGCCTGAGGGCCAAATGTGGCCAGACAAGTCTTTTTTGCGCTTAAAATTCATTTGACCTATAAAGGACCTGCTGCTGTCTCTTAAATCTGATACTGATACACAGATTTTTTTTCATTATTACACAGCATTGCAGGCCCAGGAAGGGGAACCAGGCTGTCACTGATTTCTGGTCCTGGTGGTTGGTTTTGACATGGTTTTGACACCCCTAGTATAGATGTTGGCTCAAAATAAGGCCATATTAGTGGTGGGCCGTCAGGGCCAGCAAGGCCTTCTCTGCTGGCCTAAACATACTCAGAAAAACACATTTATTTAAAAATATTTTTTAAATGAAATTGTACTATAATTTATTTTATTCACTAAAAAATAGTTTTTACATTAAAAAAAAAAGTTGGATAAAAACTGTAGTCATATTATTTCAGCTAGCTAGTGTTAGGTTCCATGAGATCTAATCAGAAGTGAAGGCTGTGGGCAATATCAGTAGTTTACGTCGCTCAGAACAATTGTCTTGCAAGATTGGGACATCAGGGCCTTCTAGCTGGCTACACGTACATCACTGAAGGCCTATGGTTGAATTGCACCGCTCAGTACTGATATATATATGTGTCATTTCTAGAGCAGATGGAGGTTGAAAATGTAGGTTGTAAAATGATTTCCAAAGGTCTGTTTCTTCAGGTTCTCCTCACCTTGTTGCTTCCAATCCCCTGGTTTTTAACACCCTCCCCTTGGAACCCTTTGGTCCAGTGTGATACAGATATCAGCGCCCGGTGACTGCGACTGATTAAATCTGGACGTGTCCTCACCGCTGTCGACAAGCTCAGTTCGCGTCGTCAGCTGAGAACCAGGCTATAACGGAGGAGCACGACAGGCTGTGTTCAAAGTAGAATTCCTCCCTCTTGGATATCAAACACTTGGCAGAGGATCCACTCTGAGTAACCCAATAAGTAATCGACAGCACGGGGATAAAAGCTGAGTCTGTAGATAACTAATCCTCCAAAATAAGTTGGTTACCTAAAAAGCCCAGCCAGGGCGGGGCAATCAGGGAGAGCAGTGATTTATTCTTTCTAAAATGTCTTTTGCTTTTTCTCAAGTTCAGCATCATTATTTAAATTAAGTTTTTAACGTTTTACTCTAATTCCTTATTTTTAAAATGATTTCAAACAATTTTCACCTGCAGCATTTGAGGGAATAGATAAACCAACAAAAAAGTAACTTTTCCACAAAGATATTTTTATTGGAAGCAGGGCCGGATTAACACTATCTGAGGCCCGGGGTTGATTAACGGGATGAGGCCCTTCCACTGCAGTCCCTCATTTATGTATCGACATAAAGTGTGTGTGATTTAATGAAGTTTTTCCTACCCATAATATTCTCCTATCTGCAGCGAAAATTTATAGTCATATCTGAATTATTTTCCTACCTATGTAACATTTTTCTACTCTCTGTTTTAAAGGTGGTAGCATATTTTTAGCAATGTTGAACAACCATATTATTTATCTATGTTATCTAAATTTTGTTTTTGTTTGTTGTTTTTTTTTTTTTTAATGTATCTATGTCATTATCTTTGTGCAACACAGACAGGAAGGTTTGGAGAAAAAGCTAGAGAAGACAGATTGAGATGGTTTGGACATGTTCAGAGGAGGGACAGTGGAGACATTGGTAGAAGAATGATCCTAGAGATGGAGCTACCAGGTAGGAGACAAAGAGGAGATTGATCGATGCAGTGAGGGAGGACATGGAGGTAGATGGAGTTGGAGTAGAAGATACAGAGGACAGGGAGAGATGGAAATTGTTGACAGACAAGACGAAAGGAAAAGAAGACATCTTAATTATATATTATTATTTTTTGCCATTAAAAATGAGTGTTTGAAGTAGTGTAAAATTAGTATAACTCGACTATTTCCACTAATTTTAGTCACAGCAACTTGAAGCCCCCTGGTGGCAAAGCCTGGGGCTGCAGCCCCTTCTGTTAATCCGGCATTGATTGTAAGGGTCAATAGGAAAGGAAAGCTGTAGGATTCCAACCTGGAACCCTTTGGGACAAATTTCAGTTCCGAAACTACTAGGTCACCACTGCCACTAATAATTAAATCTGCAAACTTTTTTGGTTATAGAACAGCTTCTATATTATTGAATTGTTGTTGAACCACCGTCTTGGTTTCCTCACCATCCAGATGAGAATTTTATAAAAGTTTCATTCATGGATCCAGATGTAACGTCCCCTCAAACCCAAACTTCTGCTCCAACTCAGTCATCGCTGCTTTGCGGATCAGTCACGGTGAAAACAAATGATTGATTACAGACATTAAACCATCTGTAAAGTCACCTGCTCCGCCGATCTGTCCGGTTTCTATCGTGCCTGACTACCACAGTTTGAGACACTTTTTCTGGCTCTTGTATTTCAGACCTTCTTCTGTCTGTTTCCCGCTACTTTCCTGCAGCTAATGTTGTGTCACCTGAAACTTCTGTGAATTAGCCCGTGGCGTAGATTGCCCTGTGGTGGTGATTCATCATCACCACTCTGGCAGAGATGACTGCAGAGCCGCGGAGGCAGCGGACGGAGCTGTGACGTCTGGTGCAGGGGGTTAATTGAGAGTGATTACGGTGATTAATAGCTTTGTTTGAAGTGAAAACACGAGACAGACGACGGCTTGTGTTACAGCAAAAATATTTGGTGGAAAATAGCCATCGGTGGGGAGAGAGTAGAATTGTAGGGAAGGTGGACGTCAGACAGGTGTGTGTGAGACAGAGAGAGAGAGAGAGAAAGACAGAGACTTACTGGGGATTTTTTTAACACCTGACGTTAGGGAAAAACAGGCGTCTGAGGGTGTTTGTGTGTTTGGTTGGTGAAGGGGGAGACAGGGGGTCTATGTGGGAGGACATGGAGAGTAGAGTGGAGTGTGGCCTAAAATAGAGCTCCTGTTGTTACTGTGACAGGAGGTGTTGAGAGAGGAACCAAAAATGAAGATTAATAAAGATCTATCTATCTGTCTGTCTATCTGTCTATCTGTCTATCTGTCTATCTGTCTGTCTGTCTGTCTGTCTGTCTGTCTGTCTGTCTGCCTCTCTGTCTGCCTCTCTGTCTGTCTGTCTGCCTCTCTGTCTGTCTGTCTGCCTCTCTGTCTGTCTGTCTGCCTCTTTGTCTGTCTGTCTGCCTCTCTGTCTGTCTGTCTGCCTCTCTGTCTGTCTGTCTGCCTCTCTGTCTGTCTATCAATCTCTCTATCTGTCTCTCTTAGTGTCTGTCTGTCTACCTATCTGTCTGTCTGTCTGTCTGTCTGTCTGTCTGTCTGTCTGTCTGTCTGTCCACCACCAAACAAAGAACTCTCACCAAGGTTTTTGTTATGAAATATAATCATCTTTGAGTTCAAATGACCCATAATTGACTCCAATCTCAGCCTGTTTAGTTGAAGACAACGCTGAAATACTGGCAGGAATTGAGGAAAGACACTCATAAACGTCTTCTTTAACATCTGTAATTATTATTATTATTATAGCCATCTGACACCTAACAGGAGAGTATTTGGTTGTTTTGCATTTCATAATTTTGATGTACTTAAAATGTTGATGTACTTAATTTTGGCCTATTAAATTGAAAAAGAAAAATTGGACAAATTGGACAAAAAAAAAGGACAATTTTCTGCAATGCAATGTTTGGGAATCACTGCTCAGTTGAAACATAGTTTTTAATGTCGGGAAACATTTTAGTTTCATCCCAGAACCTAGAGTTATTGGAGGCGTGGGTTTTCAGAGAATATTACTTTGGAATGAAGAGATTTAAGGTGGAGGAGTCAAACGGCTGATTTCCACATGAAAAAAACGGAATAACTGCTAAATAATTGAACGGTCTGAGCATCATAACACTTCCCTCTTGGATTCCACTGCTGTTGGAATCTTACTTAATGGTTTCTTCATTCAGATTCGACAGAATTCAGTTGAATGTTCCATCACATGAGGTCAGGGGCGTGCAACTGTGAATAATTCAAGATGGTGATTGAAGGTGTGAACCGTATGTTGTACAGTGAAGTGAACCCTTGAGCAGCAAAAAAATTCTAAAAAAAAAAAAGTCTAGAGTCTAAAAACATGATGAACAAGAAGTTTTGGTTTTAAAAAACATAACTGGGTTTAAAGTTGTGTTGCCTGAGAATTATTTATTCATTCATCTATACTTCATATTAATTTTTCCCAAGTTTTGATTTTCATAAACAGACAATTAATTGCAGAGCAGTTTTAAGACCAGATAACAGCATGCTTCCACTTTTAAAACAGAGGGTAGGAAGAAATTATGGGTGTTTAGCATCTATAAAAATATGCTTCCACCTTTAATAACCGGTAGAAAGAAATTATGGCTGTTTAGCATCTATAAAAATATGCTTGCACGTTTAAAAACCGGTAGGAAGAAATTATGGGTGTTTAGCATCTATAAAAATATGCTACCACCTTTAAAACAGAGGGTAGGAAGATATCATTGTTGTTTAACATTGATAAAAATGTGCTACCATCTTTAAAACACAGGGTAGGAAAATATTCTGGGTGTTTAACATCTATGAAAAATATCCTACCACCTTTAAAACAGAAGTTAGGAAAGAAATTGAATGTTGAATGAAAATTGAATCAAAATCAATTTTCGCTGTGGGTAGTAAAATATTACGGGTAGGAAAATACTTCAGAACAACGGTATCCACCCTTTATGTCGATAGACAATCAACATAAGATGAAAGAACAATTTCGGCTTCTGAAGGGACTTGTGTCACTTCACCTGTCGTGAACGGGACACGATATGAAGGGACACCTGGTCATTAGCCCCAGGCCTCAGCTGGTGTTGATCCGGCCCTGAGTAATTTTTATGTAATGGCTTTGATAGAAAATGTGAAGCCAAATCTTAGATTTCTGGCATTTGACATTTTCATGTGAAAGATTAAACCAATCAGATCAATAGGAAGTGGGCAGAGCTTTCTCGCAGTTTGTAGATTTTGATAAAACAAAACCACTATGGATAAAATAACCAAACCAGCCACTAGGGGGCACAAGCCTAGATAAATGGTGAGGTTTGCGTCAGGAAGGGCATCCGATGGAAAATTTTAGCCAAAAAATGTAATTGTTGACTCGCTGTGGCAACACCAGGAAAAAAAGGGACAAACCAAACAGAAAAGAAGAAGAAGAAGATTATGGATAAAATAACTGAACACTGTATCTTGATAAAAAAATTTGTTAATCTGTGCAGCTCTAATGGAAGGAATGGAACCACTGCACAAAACAAAATGTGCGTATAACTCATCACCAAAGTCACCCTGCATCACCCTAGTGGTAACCAGTGGTGGACTCAAACCTAAAACCCTTAAACCCGAAGACCTAAGGCTGCTTTCTTAACCACTAGGCCAGCACAGCTCCATGATGTTATGTTTCAATTTAATAAAATAACCAGAACCTGTCTTTCGCATTGCAGACACTGCCCCCTATAGGTTTGAAATGTAGTGAATGTGTTGTAGAATTTTTTTTTTTTTTTTCACATTTTCAGCAACAGCCCATGACTTCTGACTCTAGCATACAGCTCTCACTGCTTTGTCTTTTTGCACCAGTGTTTCATTTATAGCTCAGACGTAGACCGTGAGGGTCTTTATCTCATCACGTATGTACAAGATCCTGCAGGAATAGACAAATTGTTCCCTATTAATGGCTTTAACACATGCACTGTGTAATGGGAGCTGTATATTAGCATGTGGTCCATGCCACTGTTAGCACTGTAAAGGTTATTACGCCTAATTTTATGTCATTCCACTTCCCCTGCAGCTGGTCGTGTTCTAGGGTCAGTGTAATTTCTCCATTTTAAAGATTATTGAGTGGATTTGAACATCTTGTCCGCTGCACCGTCTGCAGCTGTCGGGCCTGAGAAATAAGTCGCTCACTTGTCAGATGGTGTCAATATGTAAAAATACAGCAGGTTGTCGAGGCGTGAACAGAAATAACAGAATGGTGGCTACGGTTTCTGGGAGTGAGTTGTTTTTTTACCTTCTATAGAATAAATTCTACCCCAGCCTGGGTAAATACTCTCTTAATGGTGGGGCAATCTGAACTGTTATTGCATTAATATTATCACTGCCACCCCTGGTCTGCAAAGTTCCTCAGTTCCTTGGTTTTTTGCAGCACACGTTCATAGCCTGAAAGTGCTGACCATGCAACCTGTGTCAAAGTGTCTTAATGAGATCGATAATCTAACAGACCTGGACTTCTGTCCTCTTCCTGTGGCATTAATTTGTTTGTCTTTGTTCCGCGCATTGAGCAGAGAGACGGGGGACAAAGAGGGTGAAAATGAGAAGCTTGAGGTTTAACAAAAACTCAGATACATATGGAGTTGTAACCATGTCTGCAGTGGAAACTTCTAATCTCATCTGTCACCGTGTTGCAGGGGCTGAAGTCTCCATCACTGCCACCCAAATCACACTGTACCATACTGTTAAATTCCCCTATTGTTCTGCGAAAGACCACTCCAATGAACGAAAGGGAGAACAGTGGAATGTTGAGGTTACAAGGTGCAGAGGTGGAGAAGGTGGAGGATTTTAGATACTGAGGATCAACTGTTCACAGCAGTGGAGACTGTGGAGGAGAGGAGAAGAATAGAGTGGAGTCAGGATGGAACAACTGGAGAAAAGAGTCAGGAGTGATCTG
>JAFBJS010000681.1:285914-325914 GCA_016785265.1 Paraplagusia blochii | reverse complement strand
TAATACAGTACAGTACAATAGCACGATGTGTTCAGGCTCCAAGTATTAACGGTTCGTTATGCTCCTGACGTAAAGAACACAACATTTTTCCTCTGTACAAAGTTATTTGCCACTTTGTTTTGAGTCCTCGGTCATATTAAGTATCTAGTTACTATATCATAACTTGATTTTAGTCAGTAAACTATTTTTTCTGCATCGAATTCCTGTCATTCCAGTGGGAAAACGATTTTCTTAAAACACCACATTTCGCAAAGCACTCTGGGGTTCATAAACCACTAGAAGAGGACATCGAACTCTTTATTATCAAGTTCAAGTTTGAACAACAGCGTTTATAAAGTCATTATTGTCTACCTATGAGTCTATCAATATATCGGTTTAAAAATAACACTTATTCTTACCTTTGGAACACTTCAAGCGGAGAGAGGTCGGAGGTGTAGCCGCCGAAAGCTTATCAACCTCTGGTAATGTGGTCCAAACTAGTGGCCTCTGGCAGGATAACATTTCGTCAAGCCCGACACGATAACAACATCGGAGGATCCTTTGAAAGAAAGAAGTAAAAATACAACGTCCGTTAGTTTGGGTACCAACCGAAAACAGCGCATTGATGCTGCGCCAAATTTTACAAAATAGTTGAACAGTATGCTTTAAATTCTGAAAGGAAGACGGTTTCGTTTGTATGTTGATATCGCTGCGGGACGGCGAACGATGTTTTATTTTGAAAATAATGCCAAAGCAAGTTTATTATAACCAGCGTTTCTCATGTTGTGTTTTGATATCGAGCCGAGTCGTAGACCGTCACCTGTTGCCATGGTGATAGGGGCAGATGCATCGCCAGGTGAATCCAGGTAACGGTGGAATAGCGGTTTCCTAGTTAAAGGGCTAGTTAAAATTTTTTAATATAGGTCGTATGGACGAAATAATAGAAATAATAATTCTATTATTTCTAATATATATAATTCTAATATAAATATATAAATAATATATACAAATATGATTTTAAAATGTCGCTGTATGTATATATATATATATACACACACACACATACATACATATATATAAACACAATATACCATAATATAATAAAACATTATGTATGGGGCTTTACATACACTCCGCGTGTGTGTGTGTATATATATATATATATATATATATATATATACAGTATATATATTATATAACAATAATATTATATATATATTTATTATATAACAATAATATTATATAACAGGGTGGAAGGTGGAAGACATTTTACGTCAGTCTTTCCTCATTGTAAATATGGTTAGGACAATGCCCTTTTAAAAAACACCTAATAGAACCTAAAGTCACGCCATGAGCAAACGGAACAAACTTTTATTTAAATTAGTCTAATATGAATTTTAATAAAGACTAACATTTAAGTTCGTGCCATTTACAGTTGAAGAGTTTTTGGGGAAAAAAAAACCCTAACCTTTTCAAAATTACTGCTTGTACTCTTGTATTATTATCATTATTATTCCGTCTTGATTTATCGTTTAAACTGTCAAAATGTTTTTGCAGCTCAGCCAGTTAATATAACTGATACACCTTGAGGCAGAAAACAAGAATGAAAGTTTGCATTTCCTTGGCCAGACCTTCAAAATAAACCTTTTGCACGTACAAATCTCTTTAGACGTTTAAGAGTAAATTGTGTTAGCTAAAAGATAAATTACATTTTTACATAGTTTAGTACAGACATATGTTTGTACAAAACAAATTCCCAAGATTATTTTAAAACATTCCAAGAAATTTAGATGTTTTCAACAAACTTATTAAAAGTTAGTTTATTAGTTCAATAAGAAAACACTGGTAAACACATTTATTAAACTTGCCTGAAAAATAGCACGAAGATTAGAGTTAACCAAGGTTACTTCGATGATGATAACTTAAGTCACAAATATTTGCATTATTGGAAAACGTTGCCTAAAACAGAACCCAGAAAACAAGCAAACAGTTGCCAAAATGTAAGTTAAAGTGGAAAAGCAATATATATTCTGCCTATCTACAATCTTAAGAAACAAAGTTTTTGATTCAATAAACTTTAATGCGAAATAGCCCTACATGGGAACATGGAATCATACATCAGTTTGGACTCTATAATAGTAAAACAACAAAATAAATAGTTAGATATTTTACTTTTATAAAAACATTTCGTTTGCGTCGATAAAAGATTAGAATCCGTAAAATATACACCTTGTGTATTGTGTAATAAGTAATGTATCACCTTGTGGCCCTCACCATTTTTCCTAATTAGATGACAGACGTACTTTTATTTTGAAGGCTGGCTCTGCCCCGTTTCCGGTTGTGGAGTATTTGACGGAGGAAAGTTATCCAGCTGAAGTTCAGTTACTCGTAGAACAGCAGCGGTTTTATCCTTCAGGACACCCCGTCTCTCTGTCGCTGGACAGCCGCAGGAAAATGACCAGCGTGTGGGTGTCCCTGTCGGTGCTGGTCGCCGCTGTTCTTCTGAGTGAAGCCGCCCGTCGCATCACCTCTCGGCTGTTCGCCAGAGCTTCATGGCTCTACCTGCTGGAAGCGGTCTCCACCTTCCAGCTGTGCTGCTGCTCCCAGGAGCTCAAACTGCTGGCGGAGAAGGGCAACTTGTCACCACAGCCGTTGGTCGGACTCGTTCTTTCTTTCACTGTCACCGTTGTCCACATCACTACTTTCCGGGGGGCAGCCTGTAACCCGGTCGGGGTCCTGGACCGGGTGTACCGGGGTATCATTTCGGGCAGGGCTGCTGTGGTCCTCATCGCCTGTCAGTTCACTGCCGCCTTGGCCTCTCAGTTTTTCGCAGCCTACATTTGGTCCATGGGTCTGTCCGACGTCCACGTGCGGCACCAGATGCTGGGGTTCAGGTGTTTCGACCCAATGAGCAGGACGCTGCTGAAGGCGGCGGTGGCAGAGATGATCGGTGCCTTCATCCTCCAAGCAGTGGTGCTGAATCTCTACAAAGTGGACGCGAAAATTCGAGTGTTCTGCGTCGCTACAGTCATCACTACTCTGGTCTATTCAGGTCTGTTAATTTATCAAGATCCAAACACTGGCTGAGGCCACATGAAAAGTTGGCATGAAAAGTTATTTTTTAGGCTCTTTTAAGACATATTTTAGATATTTTTTTCACAGCCAATCTGTGACTTTGTTGGGCATAGAGTTTGTGCTACATTAATCACAGACAGCATAGCCTTGTTTTGCCATCTCTTTTACATAAATGAAGTACGTAAATGCAAATAATTATTTTCTTGGATTATTTACTTTGGGTGTCGTCAGTGGTGGCCTAGCGGTTAAGGAAGCGGATTTGGGTCCGCAGGGCTTCAGGTTCGAATCCACCAGCTTCCAGGGGAGGTGCCCTGAGCATAGTACCGTCCCGACCCACATAACTTCTAGTGGGCTCAGTACCCGCTCACAGTATGGTACAATGTGTTATGGGTGGTGCCAGTTGCCCCTGCGACCTGGCAACGGACAAGATGAATGAATCAATATTAATCTTTGATGCATCATACTTGTATATTTCTGTGGGCGATTATTTGCTTTCTGGGTTTTTATAATCCAACATTGTGATAATTATGATCTGTTTAAGCCTGCTGTTATATAATCGCATTCTGGTTTTAAGAAATTATATGTAAACTGTAAAAAAGGAGGAAAGAATTTTTGATGTAAATGAATATTCACAATGAGTTAGTTAGGTGTTTAAGCCCTGGAAAGAAGGATGTGCTGTATTTAATGCCCAATTTTACATTAACATTTTTCCATTTTAATATTTAGTTTAGGATAATTAGTTACATCAGCAACATCTGATCCTGGTGACTAAGGATCCCTAGGTTATAGATCTTAGGTTGTCTGTATTATAAAGACAAATATTTCCACTATTATCTGTAAGCACCAGATTTTAGGGTACATTTATACAATTAAGAGGTAAGTTTGGTTATAAGATGGATATAAAAGTTAAACTACAGCTAAAATAGCCAGAAACCATTTTTCGGGATAATCCTATTAGAGGCCCAAGGGTCAACAAACCATTAACAAGGAGAACTAAGAACCAAACAACAAGTAAATTTACATTGAAACCATTTACCTCAGTCCCTGGAAAACTATTGCAAACTATTGACATGCTTGGAGCTACTGCTCTTAACACAGAGCCACCAGGCTGCAGGATGTCAAAATTTAACAATAGATGCTGTTTGTTGAAATGTGTTTATCCTTTTAGTATATACACAGAGTAAGGAACATCCTCTTTTAGTTAAATGCCCCAGGCTTTAAATGCAAAATATATGTTTGTGACACCGACCCGACGCCTTCACTTCATAAAATAGCGTCACGAACCCTGTGATATTTAATCAAATACCTAAAGTATTTGTTTAAAAAAATCCTCTATGTCTTTGACAAACACATTTCAATTCTAGACACATTTATCAGCCAGTTATCGATCAGTATAAAGTTGGAAATATATATGTATATATATATCGTAACCGAGAGAAGACTACACAACCATCTGGTTTACATTTTTCTCTTGCTCTTAATGGTATTTCAGGGGCTGTTCTGAACCCTCTCCTGGCCTTCACCCTTCGTTTCCCCTGCAGTGGGCGCACCTACCTGGAGTACTGCTTTGTCTACTGGCTAGGACCAGCTACAGGTAAGGACCAGAGGTGACAGGAAAAGTCTGATCCAGGTATAAGAGGAAGTGTGACTTTTTGTCACAGATTTTGTCACAGATTGATGTGAAAATGTAGATGTGTAGGTGTTCTGACTCGTCCCAGACTCTGTCTCTTATACACATCTAGATGTGTATAAGAGACAGGTCATACTTGAAAAAACATTCCTGGCCGCTCCTATCCATCACAATGCAGGTGATGCTTTACCTGGTGGGGGCAGATAAAGGAAGTGTCACAGGGCAAAGAAATAAAAAGTGAATTTGGTTTATTGTTTTTACTTATGTAAACTTTGAAGGACTAATATAAGAAAAGGAAAAAGAAAGAAAAGTGTCATTACTACATTAAATGTAAGAATACATCACTAGCTTTGGCCAATCTATATCTGCTTTCTGGAGTGATCTAATTCCGTGTTCCCCAACATTTTTTGTGCCACGGACCGGTTAAATCTCTTGTACTATACTGGTCGGTCGGTACTATACTACGGACCAGAAGTTAAGTTGTGGCAGATGATAAAATTTAATTTCCGGTGTTTTGAGATATTTTCCTACCTATAAAATCTTCCTACCCCAATTAATTGTGCATGCACACAACAAAGGTTTCCCAAGTGCACTCAGGGTATAACTTTCTGCTACCAGACCGGTATACAAGGTTAGAATCTTGTATCAATGACTCTGTTTAATGTTACTGTCTCCACTGAGAAAATATTTCCTAATCAAATATAGTTGCATTATTGATGATGGAATCCTAGCCATTTTATTGGTCAGTTATTTTGTTGATATGGGTATGGATCAAGTGGAAGTAATAGACAGATGGGGCCAAAAGGAAACATTATTTCTCTGCGGCCCGGCACCAATTCACCCACGGACCGGAACTGGTCCCCAGCCCAGTGGTTGAGGACCACTGGCATAAACTTCGCATAAATGCATAATTGTACTGGGCTCAACATTGTTTCACACTCAGGTGTGCAGCCCCTCCCAGTGGTAGAGCTCTGCGCTGTTTTTAACTGTTTCGTTGTTTTTACTGGTTTTAACAGTAAAACCCTATAATAACCATCTGTTTTCCACCCCAGGTGTGGCGAGCTGTGTCATGTTAGCAGACAAAATACTTCCATTCCTGTCTGGTAAGAGCAGTATCATACGGGACATTACTGCAGCGGCGCGCAAATCCAAGATGCAGTAAAACAGAGAGGGATGCATCTGTAAGGTTTTAAGCTCCTTCTGTGAATGATTCCAGTTTGACCGATGAAGACTGTAAAGGTTTTAAAGGCTGCTGCAGCCTAAGGCTTCTGTTGTTTGCTGTAGTGCAGGTAATAATCTAGAAACATTGAAGATCCGTTCGAGGAAAAAAGCACGCCTACAGACACACACTCACATCTTAGGAAAATGCTCACAGCTAGGTCTCACCAGTTTGCTCTCAGTGATACTTTCCCAAACTCTCCTACACACCAATGTCAATAGATGACAATCTTAAATTAAAGCCCAAATGCAGGACGTGGCAGGTTCTACTCTGCAGGTGCCTTTCTCTTAAGTTCTTTGAATTCTATTTTACTGAAGAATTTTATATGCCAGTCATTAAATGACACATACATTTTAACAGATGTTGGCAGCAGTAAATAATAATAAAAAAAAACTTTGTACGGTTACTGTTAGAAAATCCCTTATTTTCTCTATGGACTTTGGTTCTATGGGTAGACAGATGAACTTCAGTTGAATTGTGAAAGAAAAACTCAGCTGATGCTTATTTCTTATTTATTCTTTTGGCGTTATGTTTGTATTAAAGACGATCTGAGCATTAACTTCACTTCTTCAAATACAAAAAAATACTAATTATTTCAGATCGCAGCAATACATTTCTACGTGTCTGTGAATTTCATGTGACATTTTTACTGCGCATTTTTGCACATTATCGCAAATAGTTCCAAACAGTCAAAGACAACAGACCAAACGAAGACAACTGTCTTACTGACACGGTAACTGTAAAATATGGCCTCACAATTGTTACAAACACTTATTCTCCGCCTCCTTCTGTGCATTTCACATGTAAACACCACTTTCAATATATTGGGTGTAACTGTTTCAACGGGGTTGAGGTCTTTTTATATGTATATTTTTCCAATATATGATATTTTCTACTTTTATCCAATGTTTGACATTCATAATATCAGCTGCTTCTGGACATCTGTTATTTATTCTCTGCATTCGTTTGCACCGTTCCCACACACCCTGCTCCATGGACTCTTTAAAAGCCCCTTACTCACTTTGGTGATGGGTTGAAGGCAGAGGTGACAATGTGTTCATCGTGTGTGCAGTGGCATCACAATGAAAAAATATTCACTTTATTTTCTTCTTCTCTTTTTCTCTGTATGACGTCCTTACGCCATGTAATAAACTGTCAATGTTTGTTGAAAGTTATTTTTTTAAATGTAACACAAAAGAGATGTAAAAGTTTATTCTACTCAGTGGGACATTTGTTGCAATACAAATATGGCTGTACAGGACATAAATTAAAATTACAATTGTACGTTTCTGTATCATTTATTTCGACAGTTTGAAAGAAAAACACTTTTTTTAGGCTAGCATGGAGTCATTGGCGTTAAATTGAGTGAATTCTGCCATGTACACAACACAATCGTTCCCGACAACTGCTATTGACAAAGTTACTCAAATACTTATAAATGGTGTTATCTTATACTTCTTAAACTTGTAAATACTGTTTAATAATTAAAACAAGTGTATTTTTGTCAGACACACGGCAGAGAGCAACTTGTTAAACTATACTGTTCGTAGCTCATTAACGTAATTTGCGTGACGTCACACTCACCCTTCCGGTGGAGAACGAACAACGTTTCTGGCCATTTATAACTCTTTCAAGGATTCAGGCAACTTCCGCCCCGATAATATGCCCTCTCTGACCGCTTCAATACTTAAATAAATTAAAAGTACACCCAGTAACACGGTACCGGTCGGTAATATTAAGTCTAATGCGTTTTTGGTTAAGTACGTTTCAATGTCACGTGACATCCGGCGGTAGGCTTAAATGTTCGGAGGTACACTTTAGGCGTAACTACGCTAACGTCTATACCTATTCTTAAAACCAGTATGCGTATAAATATATAGTATAAATTTTAACTGTTAATACAGAAAATGTTGCAGGTATATAAACTGGAAGGCATTTCAACAATCGTATACTACCCAAATATGTATTTGAATATTTAAAAAATCTGAAATATTACAAATGTGGACATCTGGGGAGCTAGGAACAGGCTAAATCAGACTAAATTAACCACTAAACAGGGGCAGACCTGCGCAAACTAAGGCCCAGGGGCCGGATGTGGCCTGCTACGCGTGTCCAAATTACACTCACACATCCTTGTGGAGGCCTAGTGGTTAAGGAAGCAGACTAGGGTCACCAAGGCTTCAGGTTCAAATCCACCAGCTGTCAGGCTACCTCTGAGCATAGCGCCGTCCCGACCCACATAACCTCCAGTAGGCTCACCTCTCACTGGAAGGGGCTGAGTGATTTGGGTGACAGTCGTGGAGACGACAACTGATAAGACGATGAAGATGAATGATTATCCTTGTGCCTTTTTCCTGTAATGCCAGTATTTCACCAATAGATGTCGTAGAAAACCCTTTTAGCACCCCTGATTTAGCTAGAAATAACCACATCAAGTTTGAGGAGCAGATGTGAGGCTTCAAAGCTGTTTTATTATGACAAAAATGTACAAGAGCAGATCCATAGGAAACATGTCAAGTTAACAAAAAACACAGCGAGGAGCCGTGGACCACGAGCTTCGTGGTCCTTCGTCCTACAGTCGTCATGAGGTAAAGAGGAAACAGTTAACACTCGTCTCATTGGCACTAACATTTATTCTTTTTAAATGTACCGTCACCTTCTTTAATTTCTCTATTTTTCTGTGTACAGCCGGCTATTTCACAACCATCTTGTTCAATGTGGAGATTAAAAAATAAAATATTTTTTTTGGCTTCATTAATCTGACCAAACTCAACATTGGGGTCTGAGTATCAACTGCTGTCATTCCTGTGAAAACCATGCCGTCTTGAATTTACACAAACATTTTACATTTTCCCCCGGTAAGTAGGATTATTATTTTTCTCCTACACATCTTAGCTTTAATGCCAGAGAACATTTTTCTCTCACACACATTCACGCACACACACATCCACATGCCAATGTTTTCTGGTTATCTTACCAAAGGAAAATAAAAAGAGCCAATATTAACTCTCTACAAAAGAAATCCATTAGAAACTCATGCAATCCCAAAGAATTGCCCCATATACAGGTATATTTTTTATATTTTATGTAGTTTTATAGAAAAAAAATGCCTCTAAATAGTTATAATACAGCAAGAAAAACTACAGATATACACAGACAGGATCCAGCCGAGGACAAAGACTCGTTGTCACTCTTTCTGTCCATTTTGTCTCCACAGATTCGGGATGGGACAAGACTTTTGACAACAGGCAGCAGAAAGAATTTTTTAAAATGTGACAGGGTTACTTTGTAGCTTGAGTGTTATTTTTTTTTGCAATGTACAAAAGAAAATAAAAATAAACCACTTTACACTTTCGGACAACAGTACACATTATGATGTACAAAAAATACATTATTGTTTAAAAAAAAAAAGAATTATAATCACAAAAGTAACAAGACCAAGATGGGGAAAATAACTAGACTAAATGTTGAAATTTGACTGATTATTTGTCAGAAGTTCAGCAGTGATGCTGAAGTCAGTGCACGTAGTACAACTTTTATTATTTTGTTTGTAAGACAATGTACAAAAGCTACACTAAAGATGAACTAGCATTTCCAGGGCAGATGAATTGGTCACCGATTTACATTCACACCTTCATGTCAGGAAAAATGTTGATAACACTTACATATTAATTTTTTTTTTTGACGTTTTGTAGAAACCGATTATTTTTCCAATAATAAATAGTTTCAAATAGTAAGGAAACAGTCTGGAAGGATTAGATTAGAAGATCACCAGCACTCATCACAATTTAGTGTTGCATTTACTTACTTGCCAACAGCAAAAACATATCACAGGCACAACCCCATTATAAAAACTATATTTATACTCACAGCTAAATATAGAGTGGGCAGAAAGGCAACCTGTAGATATACAGAAATTATTCAATCAGTAGCAAGTCTGCCATTTAGCTAGAATTTCTCTCATTTCTTTTTGCCTTTGATAAAAATATTCACCACTAGGTGGCGGAAATACTAGTCAAAATGTTACCTCATAGGCAGACACTCTAAAAGGACAATGATTGTTGCTAAAATTATTGTAAATAAACATTTTTTAATAACCAGAACACAATTCCATGATGGTTGGAGGAAAGTAAAACAGTGAAATTAGTAGTTTGACCAAAAATAATGAAATCAAATTGAGTCCCCATACGTGTCCAAACACTGTTGATAAGTGACGGAGCAGAGTTTGTGATTCTGAGAGTTTCAGGTGGAGATGCAAGGTCATTTGGCAGTAGAGCTGAGGGGCACGGGGGCTACAGCGGTTCAATACCACAGGGACAGCGTTACACTGTTGACACTGGTCCAATCTGACTGTGATGGAGGAGAAATGAGCTGCAGGTGTAAAAAGGGTGATGAGGGTGTGCATGGTAGAAGGGAGGAGGGCATCGGTGGGAATAATAAAGTTAAGCAATATAAAAATACAATACCACAAATAAAAAAAATGAAACAGTCACATTTTTCTTTTTGTTTTTTTTTTACAAGTCTTCGTTATTGCAGACATAGTCCACCAGGTCTGTGACTCCCAACAGATCGTCTTCATCTTCGTCCTGCGCTGCCATCTCCTGGCCAGCAAGGCCGTTAGGAGCAGCAGTCGTAGAGGCTGGTGTTGCACTGATGGTTTTGGGTTGATCCAAGTTTGGGAGGAGTGTTGCAGGAGCAGGAGGAGGAGGAGGGGGAACAGCAGCAGCAGCAGCAACAGGAGGAGGAGAAGAAGGAGCAGGAGGAGGACACGTGGCATTTAGGTTTTTGACTTGGCTCTGTCCATTGGTGGGGGGCTCCCCTGCTGCCATGCAGTCTGGTGAGTTTGATTCCTTCGACGACTCCTCTGCTTTTTTCTCCTTTGGTTTCTCCTCCTGCTCCTCCTCTTCCTCGTCATCGTCGTCTGAGTCAATGCGGTTCACCCGTTTGCGGACGGGCCTGTCCTCTGAGGAGGAGTCGTCCGACGAACTGTCCGAGTCGTCGTCCTCTGAAGCTTTTCTGCGCTTTAGGGCCAGACGCCTGCGTCGCTGCCGTGAATCCTCCTCTGATGAGTCGGCTCTCCTCTTTACTCTCTGCTCCCTGGACTCCTCCTCAGAGTCTCTGAAAAAACTCACTGGGAAAAGAAACAAAAAAAAAATACAGTATGGAGATTTTAGAAGGTGAATCATGTTGTGTTTTAAGAATCAATCTACTCTGATCAAAAGGTTCAAACAGAAAATCTGAATTTTTATCCAACAATTACATATGAAAAACACAAACAAATGTTACTGTACGTTACAATGAGAACAAAAAATCTTCTTCAGACTGACCCTCACTGTCTGAGCTCTCATTCTGCCTCCTGGATGTCAGCTTGGGGCGTTTAGTGCCAGGCTGAGAGCCTTCAGACTCTGACGTCTCGCAGTAGTTCACTGTCGGCTTCTTGCTGCGGCGAGACCGTCTTCGACTCATGTCCAGGTCACTATCGCTGAACTCGCTAGAGCCTTCAGTCACTGGACACAGAAATGATGGAGAAGAAGAATGACCACAGGAAGACTTATTATGTGAAAAGTTTATACTGCAGTGACATGGGGAGATGCCCACGCTTGACCTCAGTACCTATTTCCTCCTCCTCCTCTTCATCAGTTTCCTCCTCTTCGTCGTCCGAGTAACCTCTCGGCCTCCTTCTCTTCCTGGAGCTTCGCCGCGTTGGCTGCCGTTTCCACGAGGATTTCCGGTGCCTTTCGCCGTCTTTGCTGCCGAAGTCGCTGTCGTTTGAATCGGCCTCACTCTCTGCTTCCGACTCGTTGTTTGAGACGACAAACTCCTCCTCAGAGCTGCAGGAGACAGGAAATGGATTATGGTCCTGTCGTGAATAAAATTGTGTCAATACTGCAGTTCAACATGCGCCGACTCACGATTCACTGAGACGGAACTCCTCCTCGCTTTCCTCCTCGTCCACGGTGCTGTCACTGTCCAGGTCATTCAGACGCCGGCGTTTCTTCTTTCGTTGCGCCGCGTTGCTGCGTGGCGGCCGACCGTTCTCTTTACCCTCATCTGCCTGTAGGATGGTGGACATGTCCTTCCCTCTGTGGCCGGTGATGTTGGCCATGTCTTTACCTCGACCGGCTCCTGTACGAAATTCAGTTCTCCATCACTCTTGTTACATCATGTTGCGAAAGAAGCGTGTAAATATTTCATTCTATTTCCTTACCTCCACCTTCTGCTTCCTTGATGTCCTCCTCAATGGCCTCCTCGATCGCTTCGTCAAACTCATCAAATCTGCAGGAGAACAAATTAGAACCACAGTTAACCCATCAGAGCAGCTTTTACTTCTTAATTCTTCATCAGTTAGACGATTAAATGACCCAAAGATTATAAACTAAGACTGTCTAACAAAACATG
Organism: Paraplagusia blochii; assembly: GCA_016785265.1. NCBI lineage: Eukaryota > Metazoa > Chordata > Actinopteri > Pleuronectiformes > Cynoglossidae > Paraplagusia > Paraplagusia blochii. The sequence goes on along the minus strand of JAFBJS010000681.1, from coordinate 313,612 downwards.
TGTGCAGAGGTTACAACTATAACACAAATATGTTGTTAAATATACATATATATATATATTTATACAGATATGTCCATCACTTCATGTTTTGTAGTGAAGACAAACCTGTAGCTGATGGGTCTTTTGGTCCGTGTGGATCTTTGACCCCAGCTTTTATGTTTCTTGGCCTCTTTCTTCTCTTTGATTAAGATTTGAGGTTTCTCCTCCACCACCTCTTTCTCCTCCACCTGTGCACAGTGTCGGTAATTAAGAGCAAGTCTTTTGGTGTTCAAGATTAAACTCTGAGCAAGAAACAACTTGTACTTACCGAAGGCGTAATGATGTTCTCTAGGCTGATTCCGACATAAATGAGACGTTCCTTTCTGTAACATAAAAAAAAAAAAAATAAATCAGACAACAATAATATCATATTTACTGTTTGGTCACCGCTGTGTCAAGAGGAATGGACTCACCGTCTCTCTGCCCGTTCCCTTTTTTTCAAAGCAGCGTCGAGGTTGACGAGCTGCTCCTCCAGTTTGTCACAGAGCTGCTTCTACTCGGGGAGAAAAATAATATCATTATTAAATGAAACATACATGGTTTTCCTACACTGGATGTTGAGACTGTGGTAGATTGACGTCCATACATGCTGACAGGGCGGACAGAACCATTCTCCGTCAGGGATGACCATGAGGGGAGGTCGCAGACAGGCCGTGTGATAGCCACTGTCACAGGAATCGCAAAGTAGGATCTGAATAGAAAAGAGTCAGGTTTTTCAGACGGAGGAAACACTAACTAACTGGCACTCCAAAAAAAACAGGAAAACGTAACAACTTTGAAAAACTACACACCAGCTCAGGGTGATTTGGAAGACCACAGTGTTTGCAGGGATCGTCGTTTGGAGGTAGATCGTCGTCTGAGGACGTGGAGGAGTCTGAGCTTCGTCTCTCCCGGTTCCGATTCCGCCTCTTCCTGGTCCTCTCTACCTTGTAGTCTTCATCGCTGGTGTCTTCTTCCTCGCTCTCTTCCTCCTCACTGGACTCCTCGTCGCTGTTTTCCTCGTCTTCTGAGCATTTCTTTTTACGGCGCGTGCGTGTGTTGGACCAACAGACCTTCCGTCTCTTTCTCCCCTTAAAAAAAATAAAAACAAAACACAGGATATAAATAAATCTTTAATACATTCATAGGAAAAATAGATCAAATAAATTGAACAGAATTTTTCGATAACTAACTGTACACTTTTGGAATTTAAAAAGAAGTTTAAACTGTTTGGCTTAACTTAAAAAAAAAATAATATATGATGGGGCTTTTTTTGTCAACACTGCCACCTAGTGAGGAGCCGTACCTTGGGTTTAGACTGGCCCTCCTGATCTGCTTTCTTCTCCCTTGGCTTTTTCTGAACTGCCTTCACCTCTTCTTCCTCCTCTTCTTCTTCCTCTTGTCCCTGCTCTGCCTTATTCTTCTCCACCTTCTCTGGCGTCGCTTGTTGCTGATGCTTCTCCGCCTTCCTCTCCTTGATTTCCACTGCCTTGACTGTGGGTCTGGAGATTCTGGGCGACCTCCGCAGCGACATACCCATGGTGGTATCTGACTCAGAGTCTCCCTGTCTGTCCTCTTGTTGAAGTTCAGTTCTTCTTCGGTGAACAAAATTTTTGGTTCTCCGTCGACCGCCTCTCTTCGGAACCTCTATCGTAGCTTCATTGCCGTTGACGCCTTCCTTTGATTCCTCTGTCCCGCTTTTGTTTCCCTCATCAATTTTATTTGATGCTTCTTCTGTGCTCTTTAGTTTTTCTGACTCAGCTGATGATTTGGCGTCTGCTCCTTCTAGTTCTTTTTTTTCCAGTTTGTCGGAATTTTCACTCTCTTTATTCTCGTCCAATTGATCCGATTTTTTAGGTTTCTCTCCAGCTGATTCTGACTCCTTCTCCTCTTTGCGATCCAGAGAGGGATGTTTATCGTTTGAGGATTTCTCACCTTCACAACTTGCACTTTCTTTGTCCAAATCTGTTGTCTTTTCAGAGGACACCTGCTCTGTATCCATTGGCTTTGGTGAGTCTTCTTGTTTCTGATTTTCACTTTCTGCAGTTTTTTCCTGAGTTCCTTCAGGGACTTTTGCTTTCTTATCCTGACAGGATTCATCATTTCCTTCTGATGTTTCCTCTTTTGTTTCAGCAGCCTTCACCTCAGTTTTGTCAGCATTTTCTTCTGACGTTTTCAAATCATCTTTAACACCGACTGCCTCCACGTCCATCGGCTCAGGCGCAGAGTCACTTTTCCCAACATCCCGTTTTGGTGAAGCTTTTTCACAGTTGACTTTCTCCACTATGCCCTTGTGCTTTTCTGTTTCCGCCGTCTTATCTGTGACTTCATCCACATTCTCTGGCGTCCCTTTTAGGTTGTTTTGGTCAGTGTCTGGCACATCCTCTAGGTTGTTCTTGTCATCCTTCGGGGCCACCTTTGAGTTGTTTTTGTCATTCGGCAGCACCCCCTCTAGGACGTTTTTGTCATTCTCTGGTGTGTTCTTCGGGTCGTTTTTATCACTCACCGACGCCCTCTCGAGGTCATTTTTGTCACTCTTCGGCGCGCTCTCGAGGTCATTTTTGTCACTCTCCGGCGCCCTCTCAAGGTCTTTTTTGTCACTCTCCGGCGCCCTCTCGAGGTCTTTTTTGTCACTCTCTGGTGCCCTCTCGAGGTCATTTTTTTCACTCTTTGGCGCCCCCTCGAGGTCTTTTTTGTCACTCTCTGGTGCCCTCTCGAGGTCATTTTTGTCACTCTCCGGCGCCTTCTCTTGGTTGTTTTTGTCATTCTCGGGTGCGCCCTTTAGGTCGTCTTTGTCATTCTCTAGCGCCTCCTCTAGGTCGCTTTTGTCATTCTTTGATGTGCCGTTTTGGTCATTTTTGTCTTTCTCTGGCGCCCCCTCTAGGTCGCTTTTCTTTTTCGTCTCTGCGCCCTTTTGGTCGTTTTTGCCATTCTCCGGCGCCTCCTCTAGGTCGTTTTTGTTATTCTCCTCTGCGCCCTTTTGGTCGCTTTTGCCATTCTCTGGCGCCCCCTTTAATTCATTTTTGTCATTCTGTGTTGGAGAAGGTGATTCTGACTTATCAGCCTTTCTGATAACCGAAGTCTCAGTGGCTGCAGTAACGTCGGGTTTTTCTTCTGATGTTTGAGTCTCTGATGGTTTGTCCAGTATTTTAATGACAGAGGAACAAGGACTAACTTCTTCTTTTTGAGTCTCTTTGCTGTGTCTCTCTTTTATTGATTCCGTCTCTCTGCTGACAGCTGGTGTGTCCGTGTCGTGGGTTTCCTTTGAAACATCTCTGCTGTCACGCTGTGTCTCCGCCACTTTGATGACTTCTGGGCTTTCTTTCAACAGCGGTTCTTCTGGTTTGGCTTTTCCATCATCATGCTGCAGCGTATCTTCGCCACTGTTATCCTGCTCATTTGTTTTAATAACGTCAGAGACATTTTTCCCTTTCTCTGATGTGTTGGGTTCTTGGTTTGTGCCCAACTCTGATGATCCCATGTCGGCAGAAGAGAATTCTTCTTCAGGCGCTTTGGACTCGGCCTTGTTGGACGTGACTTCCTTTTGTTCCTCTAACTCGGCTGGTTTTGATGTTTTTTCCACCTCTGTTAACGTCGCAGGGTTTCCATTAGAGAGCTCCACTTCACATGCTGCGCTGTGTTTTTTATTATCCGACTCATCTTGGTGTGATTTGTCTGGTGTGTTGTTAGAAATGTCTTTAAGTCCATGTGGTGACTCAGCTTTCATTAGCGGAGGAGACTCGTGAGCTTCTTTCACTTCTGTTGACGACACACTGTCCTTTTCTCCCTTCACGACTCCGGTCGCTGACTTCTCCTGGTGCGACGTTACCTCCTGTGTGAAACTTTCATTGGAGGACGTGTCCATTTTATCTTCTTTATCTTTCGACAGCGAGTCTTTCTCTTTAACTTCCAAACTTGATTTAACAGCGGCTGCGTCGATCTTCTTCTCTGCTGATAACTTTGTCTGATGACAATGTAGGTCCTTCTCCAACTCCGGCAGGCTTTCTCCATTGACATGATCGTTGACCTTCTTTGTCTGTTCTGGAGTTACGTCAGCCTTAGGAGCGTCTTTGACCTGTGAGACCAGTGGAGTCGGCACAATGTTCTTGCTGCTGTTTTTTTCAAAGTCCTCACTGAACTTCATCCCTCTTTTCTTCAGGGGGATCTTGTTCTGCTGGTCGTTCTTCAGAGCCTGCTGTATCTCCTCAGCTGAGTTCTTCTTCACCACCACTTCTTTTTCAACTTTTACTAATGATTGAGTGGTCGTACCCGAGGCCGGTTCACTCGACTCTGTCCTTGTCTTGGTGTCCGTGACCTCCATCGGCTCTTCTTTGATGCTCTGGACTTTACCTCCTTTATTTTCTGCGCAGATGTCGGCTTCGGTTTTGCTTTCAATGACACCATTCAATGACGACTGGGCATCAGGAGCTTCACATTTCAATTGTTTCTCGTGAGATTCTTTCCCGTCCTTTTCTGTCTTTGGTGAAACTGAACAGGAAGCTTTGTTGGAGTCTTTTTCTTCATCTGATGTTTCGTCGCTTTTCTTCACTTCACCTGTTGCAATGAAGAGAAAAGATTTAATTAACATTCACAAATGTGATGTGGACAAAAGTACGATATGTTCTTGGACCCATTAGTCATGTTACAAAAAAGTACAAAAAAAATATTTATTTAATAAAATAAAATAGTATGAGGTAAATCGAGCAACAAATGATTGAAAATAAAATTGAAAAACCTCAATACCTTTTTCCTTTCCTCCACCATCTTCAGCCTCAGCTTTTTTGAGCTCCTCTCTTTTCAGGAGCTCGGGGTCGATCTGCGTCTTCAGGAGAGCCACAACCTCGGCCAAGTCGTTTCTATCTCTGCAGAACAAAGTGAGTTATGATGTTATTTCACTCTGGCTATTGTCCTTCCACCAGCGACAGAGTCAGAGTGTTTCCTCTCTTACTTGACGATGCACTTCCACGACGAGCCGTCCAGGTCGTCCTGCTCTTCCACGTAGAGACGCACGTTGTCGTCCTGGTCCAGCTGGAACCAGTACATCTGACCGTCTTTGTCCCGGCCAATCGGCTGCAGGCGCATTTTATCTGGATCTTCTTCATTGATGGCGGTTTTGAACTTGATGTTGTCATCGAACTGACATTCACACAGGTACTGGAGCGCGAAAAGAGAAAAAAAAAACACTTTTAAAACCATCTTATTGTAATTTAAGGCACATTTTAATCATCGTTTGAATCATAGTCTTGATAATCTTTTAGTGTGAGAAAAAGTAGGAGGAGTCGACTCAATTTCCTTGACTTGGCAGATTTATCCTCTGTATTTGCGAGTCTCTTGTCTGTATTTTTCAGACTTCATCACCAACAGAGCATAAATAAAATGAGAGATTCTGCTTAAAAAAACAAAACAAAACAACAACACTTACTTTAAGTATTGCCGTCTTGCTCTCTGTTGTCAGGCTCTTGTAACCTTTCTCTTCCAGCTCCCACGCCCATGTTGTGTTGAACTCTTGGCACAGCTGCATGAGAATTTCCCCCAAATAGATTCAGGGTTATTAAAATAAAACAAGTGTTTTATTCTAACTTCTAAATTAACAAAAACGCCACAGATAATTTCAGGGTTAATGTAACTTCTATCATTTGTTATTTTATATTAATATTGAAAGTTTTTTCAATATCTAAGTTTTTGTTACAATGTAGAAAATGAAATGTAGAAATGCAACATATTTGTGTGAATGCAGACTGGTCTAGATGTCGGTTCTTCAAAAGATTTAAGCCTTTAAAAACTTAAATAATACAAATATTAAACATTTTACAGAGTCTTAAAAACTGACACTGCAAATGGCGTGAAAACAATGTTAAAAACAAAAAACAAGAAGTCGAATTTACCTTGACAAGATATTTCTCCCATCTGTCTGCAGACACAGATTTGCCGATTTTCCTCAGCAGCTTGACGTGAAGATCAACCAGCAGCTTTGGAACTGTAGAGAGATGGGGAAAACTTCAGATGTTAAAAGTCTTAATAAGACTTAAGACTTAAATAAGAAATATGAAAACTAGAAAAAGACAGGAACAGATGACATAGTATTTTTTGCAAGTGGTGTTTGTTAAATTCTGCTAAATAAAGAGTCTACCATTATTATCACTTGCTATATCTTTGGAGGATAGTTTATTTCTTAAGAGTTATACTGACAGTTTTTTCTAAAAATATATTTTTAGAAATAGATATTTATCAAAATAATGTGTCAGTAAACAAACATAACATATTCTGTGGTTTCTGTATACATGAATCAATTAACATAAAAGAGATAAATTAATTTGCATGAGTATTATTATTATTTAAAAAAAAAGACAGCAAAGTATAAATAGGAGAAATTATTTCTAAAATGAAAAAATAAAAGCACCATCAACGCCATTATTATGGTGCTTAAAAATAAATATCTTTTGTTTTTTTTGCTTTTTAAAAACACCTAATATGCATTTGCTACATATTAATATAAAAAAGCCCAGTTAACAACATAGACGAAACTTCAGAGGCACCACTGACTTCATATTAAGGGCGAACGTTTACTATCCAGGCGCATGCGCATATCGGAACATCTGATTATTAAAGCGGTCAAGCTGAATATAATTAAGCAGCACAAACGGAAATTGATCGACGTTGACGTGACGTGCACACTTGTGAAGTGTCCTAATTGACGTACAAGGTGTCTTAAAAGTCCATTCTACGCATAAACGCAAATGAAAAATAATGAGAAATTGAAAAAATATAAATGAGAGTAAGAAAAATTCGATAAAACTCTAGTGCTCGCGCCGAAATAACATATTTAGAAAAACTCAGACCGGAAGTTGCCGTTGCGACGCATCAACTTCACGGGCTAAACGAAGCCACTACATCACAGGGTATTTTAAGTGTAAATAAAGTGAATAATTCCATGGTCGCCCCACACAACGACAATTTGTCGAGTGTCTTAACAGAAAACATGAGCAACCGCTTGATTTGTCGCCGCTTGGCGGACACTGATGTTGTAGAATCACGTTCAGCCTCCTCTGTTGTTTGTGTTGTGTGTGCGTGTGTAAAAGGATGAGCGTTACAGCAGCACCAGATAAAGGCTGAGGAGGCTTGGAGGAAAAAAAATAAGCCCAATTCAAAAGCTAAAAAGTGACGGAAAACATCGCCTAAATTAACACCTCTGAGTTTAGGGAATCGTTAAATTACACGCTATAATATTTTACAGCTCAAAGCGCGGTTATACGAGGTGGGGAAACCATGTTTAAGTGAAGAAAGAGCGGAGAAAAGCACACAATAACACACGGCCAGCTAACGTCGCCTGCTAGCGCGGCTAGCGCCGTGCCGTGATGATTCAAGCGGCGGGAGGGTAAAAAGCTCCCACCTGAGGAGGTGTCCTGCAGATATCTCTCCAGCTGGGGAAAAGTAAACTCCGGTAGGTCCAGTAGCGCTCCGTACCGCTCCAAGAAGGAGCAAATCACGGCGTAATTCGGACACAAACCGGGGGAAGAACTCGCCGTTGCCGCCGAAGCAGCCATCTTTTCCACTCCAGCGTCAAGCTAGCCGGTGTTAATAGACCTGTTTCCGGTTTTGTAAAATAAAAGGACGCCCAAACTGAGATTCTGCATAAGGGTAACAGTAAGATAGATAGATAAATAAATAAAATACATTTTTTCTATGATAAAAATAATCTGTGCATATAAAATGTCAGGTTTCGTGCACACCTTCAGTTACAACTTTATTTCTTATAGATAATAGATATAGTTTGACTTGAAAGGCTGAAAGTTAATCCACTTAAAATGCAGCCCCATTTTAGAGACATTTTATATATACAATAGCTTTGTCTTTTAATGGGTTACTGAACATTTACTTAAATTAAAACCTGGCATCTTCTGGATTAGGATTTGCATTAGTTTTACTGGGGTGTAGTACTTTTCACTTCTATATTTTGCCAATGAAACAACTTAAATGTAATTATTAAATAAATGATCAAAAACTAGGTTAAAATACATTTCAACATTCAAGTTTAACATGTTAACATGTAGTTGAATCCAGACAAATGTGAGCCATTTTCTTTCATGTAAGCTATCTTTATTTCACATTTATTTTGTACACAATAAATACAGTTTTAACTTCCACTGGTGTGTAAATATGACACCCAACAGTCTCTGCAGAGCTTACATTGTAAAACCAGGGCACTGAATTATAGATTCAGACAATTTCAACATGGTATCAGGACCAGTAGCAAGTTACAAATACTAATCTCTGTTGGGAAAAAAACTGAGATTTTTATTTTAATATAACTTTTTTTGTTAATACAACAGGGTAAATGCAAACTTCAAAAATAAGTTCGATGTCATTCAGATCTCAAGGAGATCAACGAGAACACAGCGACACGGCTGACAGATATCTCTCTTTTCCTGTGATCGTATCCTACTATTGTATATATTTTTAAATCCTATTCTAAGAAAATGAAAAAAGCAAAAAAAAAAAAACAATAGCTGTGCTATTTTTCAAAACAAATATCCATCTCCAAGTTCTCTGTAAACTATTAATATTTAAAAAACAACAACAATGGGATTAAAATAAAGTCAAATCTCCAACAACAACACACTACAAAGGCTATTTAAGGCTAAATAACGCATAAAAAAGAAATGTATTCATACCATTATAGCTGGTAAACAACAGCAACAACAACAACATACTAAACAAAACAAATGCAGACTCCACAATACTGAAAAGGAATAAGATGTCAAAAAGTGCTTCACTATGACAGTATACATTTTAGTTTCTCTTTAACCGGACAAGCTAGCAGCTCAGGATCGTTTCCTCTTTAATTATAACAACACCATTAGACCTCAGAGTGTTTACAAGAAAAAAACGTAGCCACAGAGATGCAAACTTAAGTTCTTTCCATTAAAGTCCCAACACATCTTATTGAAGAGTAAATTGGCTCGATCACTCTTTCGTTTAGGCCTGATTGTAAATCCAGCTGAGAAGAAAACATCTGATAAAGTTTAACTTTCGATTTGATTGACAACTGGATCGCCTAAAGCAATATGATCCAAATTTTGAGTCCAGGACATTCAAAAGATGAGAACGTTTTTTGTTTTTTTTTGTCAATAACCTGGAAACCTCCTGACCTGGCATCCTGGCCCCTTCCTGTCATATTTTAGGGAGTTCCTCCGTTTGACTTCAGAAGCTTCACTTGTGGCTATGTCCTTTCCTTAATAAACAATCTGTGGCTAAAAACTTCTCCACAAACCAGTCGAAACTCACTGGCAACTTTAGAATTAAAACAAATTCTACATCTTTTTTATCATACAACGCGACAAGGGTGTGGGTTAATAAATGAGACCGGACCTACACACGTACTACATCCCTCCTTTCAACTATCTTAACATTTGGTGCAAAGGGAAATATTAAAAATCAGAAAGGCAAAAGAAGAACATAGCTTTGTTTTCTGGGAGATTCTCCAAATGACTGAGGCAACAATCAACTTCAACACAATTGCCACTCTTCCCTTGTTTGTGTAATTGCTGACTGAGGACCAGCCTCACCTTACACTGGCATTTTTTCTCCAAAAGGTGGAGCCAGACTGTGGGACTTTTGTTTTGCTTTGAGCCGCAGGTTATTGATATGACATGATTAGTAATTGCAGTAAATTGTCAATAGTAATTGACAATATACTACTGTCAATGGTAATTGTCTACTTTCAATAGTAATAGTTTCAATGGTCAATAGTAATTGTCTATTTTAAAAATAGGTTTGAAATCTAGATACAGTTTTTCGGACTAAATGTCTCTGTAATTTGTTCGAAAGCGGCTTATTGTAACCTTTTAAGGCCACAAGGGGGCACCGTCTACACCTGTGGCAAGTGAAAAAAAAAAATCACACGCCTTCAATTGCAAAGCGTTTCATCAAAAAAAAAAAAAAAAATGACGACATTTTTGCTTATGGTTAGACGCCCAAGAAGAGACTGATTAGGTAGAGTGACGCTGAACAAGATTCGAAACGTGTTAGCGTTAGCTTATGCGTTAATACGTAAAGCCTCCGTTCTTTATAGTATCTTGCAGCGAACAAACTTTACCACCAATTTTTGAAAATAATACGCAAATAACAGTCTGAAATGAAGTTCAGTTTGGAAAACTGAACTTCATGAAAAAAACAGTACATTTTAAACTACTTTGAACATCTTCTATATGAAAGTGCGCTGATCTTTTCTTGTTCTCTTCTTCTTCTTGAAGTAGAAATGGGAAAATGACGAGTTGAAGTCTCTCTTAATGTTTGAAGCTGAATGCACTGTCCTTTTGAAGGATTACAAATTGGAAACAAACATGTTCATATCTACGTATGAGCACTGTCCTTTTTAAATGGAGTCGGTACTGAAGAAACCAATACCACATCCGTGTCTCATCAACAAGCTGCATTTCCTCAACAGAAATTATCTTTTTTCTTATTTAAATAAGACTCAAACACTGTGTGAGGCATGATGGGAAAAAGCGAAAACCAAAGAGAATAATAAAGGCACAGTCTTCCTCCACAGCTTTGTGTCCATCCGTCCATCTGTGGACACTGCAGATTTACAGTGGAAGGTCACAGCGGCCTACAGGCGTTCCTTGTGGGAGTTCAGTTTCTTTTTTTTTTTATATTTTTCCTTTGGGAGTGGGTTTACAGGTGCAAAGCTGCCAACCTCTGCTGGTTTGAAGAGAAGTCGCTGCTAGCGTCAACCAAAGCTGCCATCTTTCACACCAGCGTTATCTCCACCTCCTCCCTCCTCTTCACCTGACCACGAGGATGCTGCTTTGGAGGCGGAGGAGCAGCGCGGACCTGGAAGTAATAGTCAGAGGTAGAGACAGTTAGAGGGAGAGATTTCTGTTTTTTAATGACTCAATACAATAATATAAGAATTAGAGATGATGTGGTCACTTTACGTTTGGTCTGGACTTAAGAAAATACATAAGTGTCATTGATTTGCTAGTTAGTTTCTTCTTCCCCTGTCAGCTTGTCCCTTTTTTCAGGGTTGTCTTAGCAAATAAACTGTTTCCATCTCCCCCTGTCCATGTCCTCCCTCACTGCATCCATCAATCTCCTCTTTGTCTCCTACCTTGTAGCTCCAACTCTAAGATCATTCTTCTACCAATGTATCATCTGTCCCGCCTCTGAACTTGTCCAAAACATCTCAATCTGTCCTCTCTAGCCTTTTCTCCAAACCTTCCGCTCTGTGTCCCTCTAACCACCTCATTGTCTCTCCTAAAGTGAATCTTGTGTATGCAAACAAAATGAAATTTAAAAATTTTTTCTCACAGGTCGAATAGTGCCTGACGAACCCTCTGGATATTTGGGAGGCTGAGGGGAACCTTGTGCTGGACCTGAGAAGAAGAAGAAGATCTCAGTAAGAACAGTTCTTCAGCTTCCATTCTAACCATGGCTACATTAACACATAAGCTGTGGAGCTCACTGTGGAAAGGGCTTTTGTGTGGCGCTGGTGGCGGCCTGTGATGTCCGTTGTGATAGGCAGGCGGTCGACCAATAGGAGAGGCTGTAGCGCTGCAGGGGCTGGCCAGAGGTGAGGACATGGTCGGTGTCTGCAAGGGACTGCTGTGTAGGGGCCCAGGCTGGAAGGGACTACGGGGAGAGCGGTCACACTGAGCTAAAGGAGAGGGCGAGGCCTGGGAGAAGAGGACAGAGAGTGTAACCTTTATCAAAGAAACTCACAGCATGCACACAATCTCAACTATAACAATGAAATATTTTTCAAATATCTTTTGCAAGTTTTCAAAGGTTTGGCTGCATTAAACAGACACATGTAAATACTAATTATATTATTTCTACATATTTTTTTATAAAAATACAAACCCACAGAATCTTGACATTTTCAAAATGTTCTCAACATTGTTGGTATCAAAGTCAACAAATATCTGTTTCATTATCACCAAATCAATATTTATTAGTTCTGCTATTAACACCCAGTAGATCTAATGAGGCAAGGGTTAACGGTTGGCTCCCTCTAGTGGTATAATTGAAAATAACTGCCGACATTTATACATGAAGAAAGTAACAATATTTTTTTACCCTGGTCCCATCCATCCCTAATCAAACTTCTTTCCTCATTTTTAAGAGGAGAACAGTGTCGTACCTGTGCACTTCCATCTCTCTGTCCGTCTCCATTCTCACTGCCACCAGCCAGATCCTCCACCAGGACAGCTGGGAAGACGCCTAACTTGCCGTTGAACTCTCCCTCCCAGAATCCGTCGTCCTCGTGGGTCTCTCTGCTCAGAATGCGGATGATGGCGCCTTCTGGGAACGACAGCTCATCTTCCGTCTGCCCTGCGTAGTCGTACAGGGCCTTCGCGAAAGACACTACAGCAAAAAGTGAGGAAATAATTAACAATTTCTTCTTTTAGCAGTGATTATAGCAAAAATGTTAAACACTGATTTGATTGTGGATTAATCTCTTACCACTGTAGTCTCCGTTAACAGAGTTGTTAGTAGGAAGTTCGATCTCGGGTTCAGTGGAGTTGCTGGAGGAGTGAGACCTGGCGTCCAGCGCGGCCAGAGACTGCAGCATGCTCAGCAAGCTGTTGGAGGACGGCAGCTGTAGGTATTTCTCAGGGACGTAGCCAACCTGTCCACTGCGATTCCTAGCCTGGGAATGCAAAGAGTAAATAAAGATACTCATTATCAAAGTAATCATGGAAAAATATATTTCCCTAATTTAATAAAGTTTTATCTCTCTATGTTTATCTTTACACAACACTAATGCCAGTTCAAAATGTTTTGTCATATGCACACAATTTACAGGATGGTCCAACAGAGGGCAGTGTAGGTCAGTGCAGGTCGAAGGAACTGTCAAAATAACATTCCCTACAGCTAAGCACTGGTTCCTTTAGTGAACTTAAAATGTAATTTGTTTTAAATATTTACCATTAGTTGCTGTAATTGTCAGACAAAAAATGTTAAAAATAAATACTAAATGGAAAAAGTAAAAGTGTTAACCACAAATTCAGGCTCTAGTACCTTCACCCAGTCCTCCATGTCTCCATCATCGATGACTTCCAGGATTTCCTGCTCCTCAATGGTCAATTCATCTGGTTGAGACGCCTGGAAATGACAGACAACCGAGAATAAACGTTTAGCTCATCTGTAAGATGCAATGTAGTTACACCACAGCCTTAAAGGAGGCATTAACTTCTTAGTCCTCTAGGGGGCGACAGAGTCACAAAGGAAAGACCTACTAAACAGTTGATTTTTGCTGAACTGAAATGACAATATTCATTTGGTATTATAAGTACTGACTGTTATTATTACTTAATATTTTTATGTATTTATTATTCTTGATTATTTAAACTCGTATTTTTTTCCCTAAATAGTAAGTTGCTTTGGATAAAAGCAATATTTGCAGACTACAAATCTGGCTTTAAATGAAAAAAGTAGCTTTAAAAGTTGATTACACCAAAGCTACAATGTTCCAAAAAAAAACCCAATAAAAAATGAGTTTGTCTTTATCCACAGCAGTGACGCGACTCCCTCAAGAATCACCTTGTAGGAGTAGAGCACTTTACAGGTCAGAGGATAGTTCTTCAGAGTGCTGGACGGACTGGAGCTGCTGTCGTCCAACACTTCTCCACTGTCCTCCATCTCCTCCTCGTCCTCTTGCTCCAAATCTGCAGTACCCTGCATGACCACAATAACAACAGCAGCAGAAGATCATGTTTTGGTGACCTGGTAAATAATGATCTCAGTCATACTCAGAGAAAGATTCATATTAAAGTCTGGATTGCGTCCCCTACTGGTAGTTGCTTACAGTGAGCGAAGGATCGTTGGTATTCAGGTTGTTCCAGCGTTCGTTCTCCAGCTCCTCCATGACCTGGTTCATCGCGCTCTTCAGCCACGTCTCCACAGCCACCCCCACCTCCCTCAGCAAATCAAGGCGAGCTTCGGCTTTTACCTTCACCGTCTTGTTGTCGCAAAACAAGGGGAAAAGACAGACTGACGTTGGTCAAGGAGTAACAAACAGCCTTGTATCAAGCACTGACAACTTTGTTAGCCTTAGCTTTTAGATTTAACAGGTTCTTTCACAGTTGTTTGAAACAAAAATTAAAATCTCACCAAAATAAAAATACTTTATATCCATTAGCGATTTAAGGTCTGTGCTGTCATTTAGTCGATGCAACCAGTAGGTGGAGCAATAGTGCAATCTCTGGTCCAACACTCACCTCAGCTCTCCGGAGACTCTGTCTGGCCACGTCCATCTTCGTCTCCAGTTCACTGCTGATCTGCTCCGATGAGTCCTGTGCCCCATATTCTTCCAGAGCCTGAGAAAAAAATATATATATATTAAAAAACACTTTTAAATACATAATTCTGAGCATTGGTAATTTTGACGACCATTAGATCCGAATATGAATCGTAACCATTATAACTTTACGAAATATCAAACAATTTGAGTCAACCAAATTACTAATTTTGTTTTTATGATTCCTAATCCTGCCTACACTCTGTTCTTTGTTTATTTCACTAGCGGACAAACATTTGTAATGTTTCCATTATGTTTTCCATTTCCCGCCTCTCAGCAAAGGTACCTCTGATTGGCTCTTCGTTTCTACTGCTACGTAATGAAATCATCGCTGATTGGATGTTACCTCTTGAAGCTTTGATTGCTTTATTAAAGAACCTATTATTTTCATCAACATTCAACGTAGTTTGCTGTTTGTTGTTGTTTAGTTTAAACAAAAATAAACATTTATAGAGTAAATGTTCGTTTATCAATCGAATTTTTAAACGGAAAAATGAACAGTAAAAGTTGTTGTTAATTAAAGGGTTAACTCTGTACTGGTGGGTTTGTTTTTATGGGCAGCAGCTTTACAGTGTTTTACGGTAAAGATAAGGTTTCAGGTCAGGAAGGAGAGATGTCTGTAAGTCATTAAGAGCAGCCTTTTAAACTGCGATACTACAGTATTATTACAGTAGTATTCCCAACATCAACTAATTATAACCATCTCAAGAACAAAGACAAAATTGTATTATGACTTCAAGAAAAGCTCTTCATAAATATGTCATAAATAACTGACTAGAAAATAGTTATTTTTTCCATTTCCATTATTGCCAAGGAATTATGAAGGATTTGTACTGTTTAAAAAGCTAAAAATGCCTCAGTTCTACAGTTAATTGTAAATCCCCTTAGGACAGTTTCCATGGAATGTTATGGTGATTCATCTTAAATGTCTTAAATTCTATGTTTTGTGTACTTTCTAGGAGCATTCTTAAAATAAAACTTAATTTTAATAATTGTTTGATATATATATATATATATATATATATCAATTTTTTTTCAGCTAGTCACAGGAGAACACATTTGAAGTGACTGACTCACAAAAGACACTTCCTGCAGACATTTTCTTCACTAAAGTGAGGTGAAAAGCATCCATGTCTGGAGTTTGTCATATTTCTCACCCTCTGTGTGTGAATGATGCACTTGTATTCCCGGGCCACGCGGCTGGACCATTTCCTCGCCTCCTTGTCCAGACTGTGCTCCTCTGCCGTCCCACTCTCCTTCTGCAGTTGCATCACCTGCAGTCAACAAACATACATCACGCTAAGAATATGAACACAAAAAAACAGCATTAACACCAAAATAAGTTGAGTGCCAAATTCAGCTGCGGAATTCACAGATATATTTCTTCCAGTTCAGTCAGGGAGCAAACTTTTACGGAACCATTATATTATATTAACAGATGACATTTCCTAATATTTGTTTTTCGGTCAACTTTACGGGAATCTAAAAATGTTGCTCTGTAAGAACTAGGCAGGTTTGAGGAATAAAAATACCCCATCATTTAAATGACCTCATGCAGAAACAAGTAATGCTCTCTCCTCGGAACAAGAACTACACGCTGCCTAATGCACTTTTAATCACCAGCAGCACACCTCTGGGAGTCCTTGGTGGTTTCCTAAATGCCACCACTGTAAGTTATATTTACCATTTCTGTAAAATCAATGTAGGAACTTCCTCTCTCTACGTATTTCGTGCGACGGAGGTTTAAAAAGCTGAGAAAGACACTAACAGGACTGTGGAGGACCAGCACAGTTCCTGGAAGGTATAGAAGGATAGAGAGACAGCTGCTGGTCACGGTAGGAATCAAATAGCCATAAAAAAGGAGGTAAAAGTCAAAAAAGACGCAGATTAAGGGTCGTCATCACAGATGGAATAAAACAGAAATTATAAAATCAGACAGAAGAGGTTCACAGCTCTATGTGTGTGAGTACGGAGGGAGAGGGTTGGGGTGGGGAGGTCAGTGCACTCTGATGAGGCCCACTCACAATGCCTCCTTTTCACAGACGGGCTGTTCACAGAGCCTGGCGCACCTCCTGCCCCTCCCTCCCAGTTCAGCTCTATTCCTTACCGGATCCCTCTGTCTGGTATAAGAGGTACGGAGAGAGAGGGAGGGAGGGAAGGAGGCGTGAGGAGGCAGGGAGAGGAGTGAGGCAGGGCTCTACACTACTAATGTTTTCTTTAGGAACAGGCTGCTGCTTGTTTGACTTCCAACGAAAACAACGCCGGCGTTTGCAGTTTGAACAAATTGTCCAGTGTTGCCCAGTGAGGGGATGGACCAGTGCAGGGGAGACAAGGAACTTGCAGCCTCAGTATGATGCATATTAGACAGAGACTACGCTGAAATTACATGACGTCCATCATAGGTCATTTCCATGATGAGAATGGTTAATTACTTTAATAAAAAACAATTATGAATGTCACGCAAGTCCAGATAAATACAGCCAAAAGGGAAAGGTTTCATGAGAACATAGAGCTGGAGCTGGCAGATAAGAATATTAAGATTTTAAACGTAAAGGCTGAAGACAGAAATTCATGTCCACAGAGAGAAACAGGGTAGAGATGTCCAATACTAACTTTTCGTTTATATCAGATACTCAAATCAGATATCAGATGTTCAAACCAATTGCTATTATGCTATTAGCCTGCATTTTCTTATCTGTACCAACCACTTTAGTACGAAATCAATTTAATGGGCTTCAATATTGCCATCTTGTGAATTTTTCTCTAATATACATAAACCAATTTATCCCAATTTACACGGCAACCAGCCGTGTATAAAAATAGCCCAATTTTTATACACGACTATAAAAATAGACCAATGGCTAGTTAAGGGGGAAAAAACGGATGGACTGACAGAAAAAAAACTAAGTTGTTTTCCTCATGTTTAAGCTTAGTAAGATGTAAAACTACAAACATCTGAGTTTCATTCATGACCTACAATCTCACTCTGTCCACGCTGAGACCAGCGGTGTACGTTCAGCTGTGTTCAGAGTGCTCACAACTCAGGAGTTGCTTAACCGTGTATAAAAATAGCCCGTACACCCATAACTTACTGGACTATTACTGGTCATACAGTAGATGGCCAATGAGGTGCCACATATACACCTCTGCCCATCCGAGCTGTGATCTGCCTCTGCTACAAGGTCATTTTATCCGGCTCCTAACCCTGACTCCATTCATCCAGAAATTGGCAGTGGTCAGTGGATTTCTTGACTCGTGGAAAAGTCGCTAAAAGGGTTTCATCTCTGTACAGGGGCATCAGGACGTGCACCACAACTGTGGCGTGAAGGTGGATAATAGTAAAAGGTTCTTGGTCCAACAGTGATCTTAATGAGGGGCCTGAAATTGTTAAAATGACTTTTCTATGCCACCTATTGAATAAATGATGACATTGCATGGAAACAGCAGAAGGACAATGATAATATAAATTAATAGTATGATTTGGACAAGTTTGGTGGGCCAGATCAAATAACCCAACAGGCTGCATCAGGTTCCCAACCTTAGATTGTTTGATCTAAGTCTCAAACTTGCGGCCCGTGGGCCATTTGCGGCCCATGGAAAGATATTTTGCGGCCCCCACCTTAATAGTAGATGGAAATGTGCTCTTAAAGGAACAGTATGTCACTAATCGTACAGTTGTTCAACAGGTGAAATAAAAAACAACATGACAAAACAATACAGACTGATTCGCCCAGGGCTAAAACACAACGGTTTTAAAATGACACAGAGACGTGTTGGTTCAAATACTGTAGACAGTGATGAAATCAGATCCTGTTAGCCCAGCAGGGCTCAATATCAGCGTCATGGATTTTGAACAGTTTAACAAGCACAAGTTTGTTAAACTGCAGAAGGGATTATGGAAATCTGTCAATTGCTACCACAGCTTTACTACAACAAGAGCGTTGCCGTCATCACTGACCCAACAGCAGCACTGACGTCTGTATGAAACATCTGAGTGACTCACAGTCGGAATTTCTCCAAACTTTCACTGATGTTTCACTGAAATGAAAAGTATCTGTTTTTTTCCCCTTTTTCTCCCTGTGCAGCAGCAACGTCACCTTCAATGTGCTGTAACTTTCAATGAGTAACAGAGTCGTTGGCTCTGATCTGATAATCATTGGAAAAAGTGCAAATATTGTTTGTTTGAAATGTGGCCGAAGGTCAAGTCTCACTGTGGATGAAGTCATTATTTATTTCTTCAATTTTTCCATGACACTCTGCCATACCTGCTTACCGACAACACCCGCGGGATATAACATCGTGCTTTGGGTGGTTTATATGGAATGTTCCACCACGGGAGTATTTGGAATTCCAAGTTTTTAAATAAAACAAATTGTTTGTTTTTTTTATTGCTTCCCTGCTCTTGATTATTTAGACTAGGGGTCTCAAACTCAAATAAGTTGAGGACCAACACCCACACTGTTCAATCCGAATTGTTCAATATGTTCAAAACGAAAAAAATAAAAAATATGTTTTCCATAGATTCTGTGTAATACAACACGGAACCAGAAGGAGACTGTGGATCAGGGTTTGGAGAACTATAGGATTTACCATAAATGTGGAGAACAAATCTATAAAATATTATTATAAATTCAACTTTCACATCAAGGTGGAGCCGCAAAATATCATTCCACAGGCTGCAAATGGCCCACGGGCCGTGAGTTTGAGACCCCTGATTTAGACCATCTGATTATGTAGAGTAAATTAAATAATTACAATGATTTCAACGAGATTAAAACACAACCTTCAACTACAAATTACACCAAATACCCCTAAAAAAGTCATTTAGGCAAGACTCCCAAATAATGTGATCTGATTTAGTTCTGATTCATATAAAATTGAAAAAATATTTAATATTCAGCACTTGACATCAGCGGGACACCGACACCTGCATTTGTAACGGATGCAGGAATAAAAGCATCATAAAAGACAGTGTTTATTCACCGTGTCTGAGTCGACCGGCTGGTATATGAAGTCTGCTGCCTGTTGAAACACCGGGTTCTTCTGTGTAAACAGCTGCTGGTGAAACTCCTGCAGAACCTGAATAAAAAAAAGAAACAAAAAAATATTGAGACAAAGAAAATATTGATACCTTATCCAGTACAAAACACTGAATGGAAACTATTAATGATACATATTCCCAAAGCTAAACACCTGTACATAGATATTTACGTAGATATAATAACTGACATTTAATTTTAGAAATCCTAAAAAAAATATATAGTTAATTAAGATAAACCCAGTTTACTAATTATGTTACACACAACCTCTTTATAACAGTTAAAATAATAATCTCTCACAATACACTGTTACTAGGAGCAGCAGTGACCACAACACATCTGCTCGTCTGACTGTGTCCCGTCCAAATGTCTTATAGGAGAAAGACCTGGATGCAAATGTGTGTCTGCTCTTATTTATATCTTCCAAAGCCTTCTGCGTGCAGACGACCAAATGTGAGATTTGTAATTCATTACGTTAAAAACAGTTTATAAAGAGAACGGCAGATGTGTGTTATTATTCGGCAGAAAAACACCATAATGAACTGCACACTGACAAAACAACAAAGAAACGGAATATCACCATTAGGGATAGAAGCCTGGGTTGTAAAAAAAAAATAAATTAAAAAAAAAAATCCTGATTTACAATAACAGGAAGTGGTTGCAAAAAATAAGGAAGTAGAAGATATTATGACAGTGAGAAAATCACCTAGTGATTTGTGAAAAAAGTGCTGCATTAATTGTATTTTTTTATAGCTTGTGTAGTAAAATAAAGTATTTGAGGAACCTGGGAATGTGGGAATTTGCTCAATGAGACTGACATTTTTCATTAAGAAAATATTTGTTGAATTCACACTGTAAAATATCAGGCAAATTATTTAACCCACTGACTCCACGGAACATATATCACAAATTTACACGTGTGCTGGGAAAAAAAAGGTGCAAATTCAAAAAGAAAACACATCATGGGGTTGGTAGTGAATGCAGCGTTTTCACACATGAAGCGGTCATGGTCCGGTGAGGTTGGAGACTTACCCCATTGGAGCTGTGCAGCAGCTGGTTGTAGGTGTTGTGGACGGTCTGGTAGGTTTCCAGCTCAGTCTGACACAGTGACACCAGGTAATCTTTGACCTGCTCATAAATCCTGCCGTCTAAGACCTGGAAACCCCCAATGAACACACAGGTTCAGAATCAAATATTTTGGGTCACCGTTTACACTCTGTCTCCGTGCCAAAGTTGTCACCTTGATGCAGTCTGTGAGGTCTGTGTTGTAGTAGCGCTGCTGGTGAGCGTTGGCGGCTGCTAGTGTGAGAAGGTACTCGTTTCTGGCGTGGGTGGCCTTGGAGTTACACTCACTCCTCTTCGCTTTGAGCTGTAACGCAGACGTTCATGCTGATTTTTGACCAAGTTACGAAAATATTAAGTCCAATTTCTACACATTTGGACACGAAGACCTACCTTCACGCTGGCCCTCTGGAGACTGGATCTGGACTGAAACAGACTTAACTTTGACCTGAAAAAAGAAGACATAAGTTACGGTCAGGATCAGACTTTTTTTAAACCTAAGTATTAACAGAGTTTTTTTTTTGTTTCCCCCATTTCTCCACCCATCAATTTTCAGCTGCTTTTCTATTACTGGGTTGTGGGAGCAACAGTCTCCATGGCAGCCACCCAAATCGCATTGCACCCCCCCATGTACCTCACCCTGCAGGTGGAAAGGACCAACCGCTTTGCCCAAGAGTTGAACCCTGGAGTCTCACACCAATAACAGAGACATTACCTCTGGGCCAAAGCAAAGTTCCCTATAAAATCAGCACCTGTACTCTATTGTCATTCCTCGGACGTTCTCCCGCTCTACAGGAATGTGTGATCCAAATCCCAGGAGTTGGCGTCTTCTTACTTATCCTAGGCTCTCACAGTTCTTTCCTTGAAATGTTTTTCTCATTTTCTTTGCTTTCCAGAGTACATTTCCATCTTTTTTTCCTTTATCACCCTAACCTGTTGGACATCATTTCCATCTGCATTTCTATGATTATCTAATAATTACATTATGCTTTTTCCCTCAGATTCCAACATGCACTGAATAGAACTTTTGGCTTTGACTCCTGATGCTCTTCCTGACCCTAAACCTCATGGGATTTGGAGACTAAAGGAAAGTGACTGACAACCTTCTGCACAACAGACATGTCTTAATGCCCCGCACTGCCAAAAGCTCAGTGGCGTAGGACAAATGGTGCCTGAGTCTAGCAATGGGATTTGAGCAATTCCATTACTACACACCATGTAACAATTTCAAAATAAAACTTGGTTAATCTGTGAAATATACTTTCCAGTAAAAAGGAGCAAAGCTGTGCAGCACATGCACAACAAGTGTTACAACAGAGAAGAGAATATGTAGTCATCGAGTTTTAAAATACCTCTAGATATTGAACGGCTGATATAAACACATCTGCCAACACATTTACGCGACAAGTGACCATGTCCTTACACAGAAAAAAAAAATACTTTACACAAGTGTACGTGTCAAAGTCAGTGCTTAAAAGCCAAACCGGGTCGTCAGCCTCTCCAGAAAAGAGAAAAAAAACAAATCACTAAGCCGAGCCTGGTCTTCATAATAAACTTTCCTGACATGCCGAAAAATGTCTGCAATGTGGTGAGTCAATGTGCCAGCTGTGAAAGTTGTGCCAGGACAAAGTGTTGAGAAGACGAGGGAGAAAAGAGCCGGGGAGAGATGAGAGAGAGAGAGAGAAAGCTCCAATAGCAGCAGCAACAACAGTCTGGATGTTACTTGGCAGTTCAACTGTAATTTAGGAATATTTACACTTTCTTTTCAAAGCCTCCAAAAAGTCAAAAAAAAAGTCTGGTTCGTTTGGTGTGCCTTTGAACTTCACTGCAGGATTAAACAAAAACAGAGAGTGAGAACGTTCTACTAAAGGGAACTGGAGTAGAGAGATTTCAGTATGGCGTTTGGAAACCGACTGTGGTTCAACACAATTACACAAAAAGTGCGATGTGGAAAGAAGCAAACTGTGAGAAAATTAACTAGACAGGTTTTAGTTTAGTTTTCTATAGAAAGCCTTATATTCTTATGAATTTGATTTGAGATTATTAAATTTTTTATAAATAAAGTGTCAAAGTGATATTATCATTCAAGGAAGACTAATAGATTTTATTTAACTAATTAGACCTTTATTTTATGTGTAATCTGTGATATCTCATGATGTGAATAGTGAAACAACCTTTTCTGATAAGATAAAATTTTCAATATCTATTTATTTGCGTTATTTTAATAGCACTTATTTTAAAAAAACATTTAAGAAAAACCTATGCAGCTGTATGTCCTGCAAATGAATAAAAGTGCAACCTTTCAATATTCTCACTGACAATTCACACACATATAATATGAGGTTTGTTGTGATTGGTGAGTTCCACAGTTGTGTGATGGAAATTAGATCAGAAGAGGGAAAAAAAAAGAATCGTACTTGGCGTCCAGCTCTGCCTTTTCTCTCACAGCCTGAGCCATGGTCTCGGCCTCCTGGTACTTCTTCCTGGTCTTGGTCAAGTCCTTCACCGACTCCTGCAGCTCAGTCTGGACCGCGGTCAGCTGCTCGATACACTGAGGACGGTGAGGACAACAAGGGGGACATTTACTGAACATGTGGCAGCATCTGGGAGAGGGTCCAGAAACAGGCTTTAATCTTATCTGCAGCACCACTAATGTCATAAGGATGTGTTGTACATGAGCTATAAAGGAATGCCAGAATTTGTGAGCTTGAACAAGAGCGCCATTGTGGGCTGAAGGCAGCGGAACGTGGCTGGCAGAAACCAGAGAGGCGGCGTGGAGGTGGACTCAGAACTCATGACCAGGGAACAGAGTGAACCTGAAGAAGCACACGGCTCCAAATGAAGTAAAACGAGCTGTTTATAAATGATTAAGAGAAGATGCTGCTGCTGCTGGACTCGCATGACTTCTTTGACTTGGTAATAAGTGAACAAGTCTGTGAAGAAACAGCTTGAATGAAGCAGGAGGTTATGGCCCTTCAAGCAACGTCACAATAGTTAAAAGTTCACACAGACGGGACTCGTGTAGTGAGTGGAAGCGATGACTTTCAGGTCTGCTCTGAGGAAACACTGAGGTTTCACAGAACTGAACTGAAGCATCAGTGAAGAAAGACGGAAGTCAGAAAAGTTGACATTAACTAAGATGCTGTGAATACTGTACAACAAACATGATAAGTCACTTTAAACAGTATCATCCAAAGGTGGCCAGACAATGTCCAACAACTGGACAATAGAAGATTTAACTCTTAGGGAAAACAACCTGTACACAAGGCTTTTATCCAAAGCGATTAACAGAGGTTTGAAATCAGAATAAACATTATTAAGCATGCAGTTCCAATTCTGGGAAATTGACCCCAGGACTCTGGTGCTCTCACGTTCTAACAATTACGCAATGGACGTGCAAACTCCTGAATTAGGTCCTACAAGGTTGCCATGTCTGAAGTGAAGTCAAATGCAACGAAGAAATGTTCTAGAGGTGACATGTACTCAACTTTTAAGCAGAAAAAAGGGAAGATAATTTGTTTTCAAGAATGACTGAAGCATTTCTGGGAAAAAAGAAAAGCAAATGCACTAAACCAGGCATGGGCAACCTTTTTAAAATTGGACACGGGGGCTGAGTCCACAGCAGTAAGATGGAGTGTTTGTTTGAACTGATGTGAAAGACATGTCCAAAATCTAAAAACCTAAATTTCTAATACACTTAATGACATCATCTACTGGTGAGAGGCGTTATTGTGAGGAAAAGGCAGACGTATGATGAATGTGTAAACAAATTATTTTATTTGGACAAGGTTGGCGGGCCGCATCTGGCCCCCGGGCCGTAGTTTGCCCATGCCTGCACTAAACTATACCATTTACAAGACAAGAGGCTCAAGCTTATCTAACTGGGTCAGAACCAAGTTTATCTGAGTTTATCCAATAATGATCATCGTCTATGTTGTAAACACAGAGACATAAACTGCTCATTACAGCTTCACTGTGTTGTAGCTGAATCCTCAACAGATTCCAACTCAACAGTTGGTTGGTTTACCTTTCTCAGCTGCTGCTCCTTTTGTAGTCTGGCTGTTTTAGCTGGATCGCCAATCTGGACTTTGTAGTTGTCGCAGGTTGCGATCCTGGCCTGGGTGACTTGGACTGTGCCCTCCAGATACGCCTTCCATACACAATACATGTTCCTAAAGCAAAAGAAGGTTAAAAAGAAAAGTTAAAGGATAATAACCATAAGAAGAGGCTGTAGATAAAACTTTCAGTCCGTTTTTTATTTAAGTACAAAGTCGGCTTTTACCTCTGATCTGCCTGTTCTTCTGTCACACTCTCAGGCCAATCCCGCTTCAGATACTGATTTGCCAGTTTCTGCAGGGCCTGGAGGAGAGAAGGAATGAGAGCAAAGCATTTATGACCTTCCGCCTTTGACACCAGCACACATTTCCTGTGTCTCATCTTCACAAAGAGCAGAGCCACAAGTCTGTGACCCTCGGAGACCTTGTCCTATAAACCATCGAGTCCATCCGGATCATTGAGACAGAAGCGCGAGGAGACACTTCATGTCTTCTCTCAGCACAAAGAGTCGTCAGAGCACAAAAATGTGTTCTTCCAACACAAGTCTGGATGGAGACCTTCACCTGTTAACCAGAGCTGAGTTCAAAAAAGTTGGCTGGTCTTCATGTTTCACGTGGCTCCTTTTTTGAAGAAGAAAACTGATTTCTACCACCGTCACTCTGACAGATATATTAGGCCTCAGTCTGGCAGGGAGATTTTGAAGAAGTGGCACGGAGTCAACGAGAGGAGAACAAAGAAAATGTATAAAGTTTCTGCATAAATTTAGTAGTCGGTTCATTTACAATTTTATTTTTATAGATACCTTTACAATGAGGCTCTAATAGACCACCACCAAGTGGCTGACCAAATATGAACCTATGAATACAACAGTGAGGTTGACCTGGAGACATGGTTGGCATCTATAAACCTTGACCTGCAGTAAAAACCATGTGTCAAACAGGCCTTTTACGCTTCTTTAATGAAAAGCAATATTGTTCCTGTACTTCTAAATGAGGTGATAGTGATGTTTGTTCTGATAGTCAGATTTAAGTTCCAGGAAGATAAAAAAAAATGATAAAAACATAGCTGTTGAAACTGACACTGCAGGCTCTCATTTGCATAACATGGAAATTATTATAAGATTTCCCGTTTAAAATAGTCATAGAAAATGTTGCAGCAATGTTGTTTAGGCCAAAGACATATATTCTTTTTGAGACCAATCTGGCTCCATAAAAATCGTGTTGTTCAGAGACATCATAGTGAGATGGAACCATATTAGGGTTCTACTTATGGTCTGACCTGATTAAACATAGGTCCATAGGCACCTTGTGCAAAACTAAACTCAAACTCTCACATTAAGAATGTTAAATCAAAGAAAAAATTAAGGAAAATACTTTTTCCGACCCCAAATAATATTTTTTTTCCTTCCGCATTTTACATGTAACTCATCTTTAAACTTCTTTATAGTTACAAACCCTCAGAAAAAAAAAAGATTTATTGCTTAGTCAGCTGAACTTTGGTAATCCTGACATGGGCCCAGAGCAGACTTGAGGCCCGGAGTCCAGATGCGGCCCATTTGGCGTTTTAATCCAAACTGTTAATTTATATTATCGATATCCTTCAACTTTTTCCCTGCAAAACCAGCTGGTAAAATGGTCTCAAAGAGGCTTAAAGCATATCGCCTTTATTCAATACTTTATTCATTTATCTTAGTTCACGCAAATACAAAATCCTTCTGATCCTGATTTGGCCCGTGACACAAATTTTGGTACCACATGTGGTCCGCTAGTCAAAATAATTGCCCAGACATGGGTCCAGAGGGTCACAGACTTGGTGGTCAAAAAATTATTAAAAAATACTTTCTATTTGTTTAACAGTCAATCACACTAACAAAAATTCAACAAGGGAAAAAAAAGGCCTGTGTGTCATTAAAGGCTGTCCTCTGTCCATGAAGGGACAGGCCTGATACACTGAACCTGGTCTCAGTGCCAGGATCCCTGAAGCTGCCACAAACCCGATCTTTGTGGGCATCAAAAAAGACGGAGAGGGAGAGAGAGAGAGTGAGAGAGGAGGAATAGAGCCACTGAGCTAATGGAGCGGACATGCTTGAATACTGTGAAGAGCGCGAGGAAAAGGGTGCAGGAGGAGGTGGAGCAGGAGGGAGGTAAGGATGGCAGAGGAAGAAGAGCACAGAGAAGGACATTTTATCCCATTGTGTGACTTGAATAGCAATTGGTTAGTGCCTACAGCAGGCTGCAGGTGTACGGCTTTTTAAAGAGGAGAAATTTAAGAAACAGGGTTTTGTGAAGGAAAAAGGAACAAAGAGGTTGGAAGACACTCACAGCGACGTTTTGTGTGTCGGACTATTCACGCAACAAAAAGGCTACAAAACACATGGCAATTCTACACAATGGGGCCACAAAAGAAATAAGAATCTAGAGCTACAATAAAGTCTGTTATTAATCACTTCTTGATAACTTTACAAAAACAAAACTAACAACTAACTTCACAAACAATAAAAATAAATGACATATAAATATAAATCAAAATGAAACATACAAAAATCTAACATTTAGGTAAAGAATAAAATCTTTTAGCAACTTATTTAAAAAAAGAGTTTACATTATATTTCATTATAGCATAACTTCTGGTCACATGACAAATTTGTCACATCATCATTGGTCACAATCAACGAAAGACGAATCAATCAATATAGATTAAAAAATTATTTATTTTAAATTTACATTTTAAAAATGTGTTCTTTTTTGGAGCTAGCGTGGTGGTGAAGCAGATTGTACGCGTTTAGAGCAGTGGTCCTCAACCACTGGGCCAGGGACCAATATCGGTCCATGGGTGAATTGGTGCCGGGCCGCTGAGAAATAATGTTTCCTTTTGGTCCCATCCGTCTATTACTTCCACTTGATCCACACCCATATCAACAAAAGAACTGACCAATAGAATGGCTAGGATTCTATCATCAATAATGCAACTATATTTGATTAGGAAATATTTTCTCAGTGAAGACAACAACAATAAACTCAAAATGACGCGGAGTCGTTGATACAAGATTCTAACTTTTTATATCAGTCTGGTAGCAGAAAATTATAGGCTGGTGCACTTGGGAAACCCTTGTGTCCATGCACAGTTAATTAGAGTACGAAGATTTTATAGGCAGGAAAATATTGCAGAACACCTGTCTGGTATACACATCTACCATGACCCACGGGGTCGACCGCTGC